>OX457027.1:98482746-98882746 GCA_949752745.1 Protula sp. h YS-2021 | reverse complement strand
ATACTGTGGCTAAAATGGGGCCTCATGGCGGAATACATATGACTTTTTGCAGTACTTAATATTGTACAAACTAGTTACCTAGCGTACCCATGACTTTTTTAAAACGATTCGTAAATGTGTTAAATGCGAAATAATGCCAGTACAATTTCAAAGGAACACAACGTTTTTGTGTAGGAAACGTAGAGCACAAATATTTATCCAGTTTTGAAGTATAAAGAGATTTATTCGAAAGGCAGAAAAACTAGACCTTTCGCATTGTGATACAAGGAACATCTGAAACTCTTTGAAGTAGCCACTTGTCAATGCATATTGTAAGTATTATCTCGTGTGTTTTCTAAATACTTTCGAGTGAACTTTCTGACGTTTAAACAACTTTAGATCGACGTCCCATTTCCTTGCGAAGTCGATTTTCATGAATATTTTTTTAAAAATAGTTGTGAAAAATCTTGCGCGCTCCTAAAATTCCCCATAATTTAGTCCTCGTTTGATCTCTTTTTTAAAATTAACTGTCATTGCTATCATTTCTGGAGATCTATAACATGAGCTAGTTGATTTTTGGTTGTGAGGCAAACGTCTATACCACGTCGATTTTTAGAATCTAACCAATGTTACTTATCTGTTGTATCAACGACGTTGGCATCACGGTGATTTATACTCGCAGCTAATCACAACCACATTTGAACCAGAATTATTATTGTTGTTTGGTCGGGTCGACTTGGCAACCTAAGTTCGACGTTGGAATGTTTACTGGGTACAAAAATGTTATTTTATATGAATCTCCAAAATAGAAGGCAGAACGTCGCTTGGTAGCTGTAACAGCACAAAATCACTTGTTTCACTGTGGTTTATTACTTCAGTGACTGGATGTCCTAATATGGCGCCCCCTGACGGCGCCTGGATGACACGTCACGGTGACGTCATGGAAATCGGGTGCCACTCCGGATCCAAGTCCTGGACGCTGACGTGTGACAGCAATCAGTGGAGAGGCGTCGTTGGGCACTGTGGGTTACATACGCGCCCTGGTAAACAACTCCACCATATTCATTCATGTATTAAATCGTTATTTATAATTTAACAGGTTTAAGATGCAACCAGTTTCATAAACCTTTCAAGAAACTGAAATAGTTTCAGATGAAGAATGATGGAGGGAGGGATTGGGGTAGGGATTGACTACGCCAGTTTAACACCTTTAGATCTTGTGTCATTGGTACAATAGTTATCAGATGTTGATTTGCTTTGAGTCATCAAGCAGTGTAGTTGTCCAGGAACAAAATGTTGACCTTTAAGTGAACATTTTTGTAGCCGTTCAATAATATCTTAAGGTTACTCAAAAAAGTAAGTACATGCTTGTTTTATGAGGTAGCTGGCTTTTTATTACTAAAAATGTGACTTCTCTCAATATCTGGGTTTCGGTCAATATGAAAGTTAGTAATTGACTTAGAATGGACCAATCAAGTTGCGGCGTTCCACCAAGTCATGTAACAACAGCAAATATGGGAACATTTTGAATCCTGCGACATTCAGCTCTTGTAAGAGTAATGTGGGCTATTAATGCATTGGATTTGATGAAAGTGGCCAAGCGAATACATCACATGAAAACCTCAACATAAGACAACTCTGACATCAGTTACTAAGTGAAATTTGGTCGTTGTGTTTCAAAAATCCTTTTAGATAATAGAAATGAGCTTATTTTGTTTCCAAAGAAGGAACGAATTCTGGGCAGACGGAAGAAGCGGATCTTGCATCTCTGAAAATTTCCATCAGTAAGTTTATCCATTAATTCGTATAAAAAAGAAATCAATTATTTCAGTGTGAATTAGATCTTCACTCTCAAATTAGAAAAATTCAGAGCGTCTTTTTGCCGTGGAATAACATAACATTTTCTTTAATTTAAACCACAATTTTTGCTACAAGACTGGTAGCTGAGGAATGGCCATTGGTCGGTCGTGGAAGAAATTTCCAGGATCTTTCCTTGCATTGCAAGATACAATTTCACGTCAGACTTTACACCTAATATTGCTTTGAAAAAGATTGACAACAGCATTTATGATTGATGATTAATATCGTTAATTAGGTTAAGGAGTAATTTAGAAAAGATACCCCTGCAGTCCTCCACTATCTTCTTTTTTCCTTTTTTGCTTTGTTTGTTTTTCTCATTTCTAGATGTTCTTGTTTTTGGAGTGTCAAGCTTCATAATTTTAGTGAGTGCCGTGATATTCGTTGTTGGAGTTCTCATTCTGAAACGGTAAATAATACATGTTCTCTGGTAAAACGGAAAAAAGTACGTGCTCTACTGTAAAATGGCGAACAATACGTGCTCTACGGTAAAGCCGTAAAATAAGTGCTCCACGGTAAAACGCTACATAATACGTGGTCTATGGTGAAACCGTAAATAAAACGTGTTCTATGTTAAAACGTAAATAATGTTCTGTGATTCAGCCCCAAATAATACGTGATCTACAGTAAAAACGAAAATAATAGATGTTGTACGGTAAAACGGTAAATGTTAGATTTTAAAATCGTAAATATAATGTGCTTCATGGTAAAACCGTAAATAATACGTGCTCTATGGTAAAACCGTAAATAATACGTGGTCTATTTTAAAGCGGTAAAAAATACGTGTTTCATGGTAAAACGGTAAATAATACGTATTCTGACTCTTTTTCTAAACTGTAATACCATCCTTTGCCATCTCCCGCTCAGGTCAGCAAAATGGCCAATAAGATGAAAAAATAATCGATAACTCGATAATTCGATCGGGTCTAAAACATTCAGAGGAACAAAAATCTACCAACCAAAGGGTTTCAGAAGTTTGAAATAAAAAGTTACCCGGAGGGCAGAAAAATACTGAAAATGTCTTTTTAGGAGCGTAATGTTCTCACTTGCCCTTGCGACTTAGGCGCTCCCATTTTCATACAACAAATACTTTCAATAACAACTTATAAATTGATAACATAGGTGTTAGGTCATAAAAACCTCATGACATCAAACAGGGGAAGATGATTCTCTGCGAGAAAGTTTCATAAAACACACTATAGTGGTTTACTACGGAATGCCGTTAATTTTGGTTGATATAGTGTCGATAATATCCTTAAAGTGAATGTTATTTAGAATTCACCGCTGTTATTTCCGAATAATTAAGATACAGCGTATTTTGCCCTGTTGCAGAGCGCATAAAAGATCTCGCAGTCAGAACATACACGCCCAAATCGGAACACTGACACCGAACGAGGTCAATCAGAGACACCAGACATTGGCCAATCAGAGACACAACGCAGGGAGCTACAAGTTTCCCTTCGAGGCAAATCAAGTTGCATGCAAAGCGACGGAATCAGTCGACAATGGTTACAAGTCTCTCCAGATGCCATTTCTCATACCGTCAGAGGGCAGCACTAGAGAGACCATGCCCAGGGACACTGTTCTGCCGCCAGCTTACAGCACATATGCTAACACTGGCACTTCGGATGCGAGTGATTCAGTCAAATATTTCGTACTGGAGGATGTTGCGACCAGAGCAATTCACGGATAAATTGAAGTCAGTTTTGTCTGGTTGTGTATGATTTTAACATACATTTTCTTCAAGATTTTCCTTTCTGAGTAGAAGAAGCCATGATCAATTATATTCGCTTATGCCAGAAACAATCTCCAGAATGAACCTTTTTTGCCATAGAACTTAAAGATATTTTTCCCGTGTAATAATTACCCGTAAAAATAGAAATCCGTAATTCTAGATGTGAACAAATTTTACGCAATGAATCATGTCCAAAAATATACAGATATGCATGAAAATATTGATATAAAAATACGTTGGCTGTGATATCAAAATTTACTCAATAATATCCTGATAAATATAAGCTAGAGAAACGCTTCCCATCTAGAAATGCTAGCGGATGGAACTTAAATAGAGCGGAACACGGGTATAGAGCTGAACTGAAGTCGTTCGATTTCCTCCGAAGGAATGGGGTCAGTGCTTCGATTTGGGGGATAATTGATAATGGAGGAGCACCAACAATGGGTTATAGAAAACTGGTCCTATTCGAGTTGTGGTCCTATTCGTATGGTGGCCGTATTTGTGTGGTTTTACCCGCGATTGTCTTGTATTGATATTGACCCCATCGTTTATTGTAGGATTTTGTGAAAATTAGTGAAATCTAATTCGCTGAATTCCACGCCAATCATTTTTAAATGTTGATTGGAAGGAAATTACTCGATATTTCAGTTATTTGCCAATTAATCATGTAATAAAGCACATAGATCAACATTTTCTTATTACCAACTTCATATTGCAATATGTTGAAAAATGCTGGATGTTTAGTGTGCTTTTCTGTGTACTGCAACGCTAATTAATCATTATTTTAAATGTAAAAATCTTTCGACGAATTTACAGTTTAAATGCGATAATTTAAAAAAAAGTTTTTTTTTAGTTTATTTATTTGATTTTATTTTAGTTTATTTATTCAGTCAAGGAGTTTGGAAATAATAATTCTTTTCTACCGACTGCATTGTGTTTGTGTATATCTTATCCGACATCCCATTGGATTTGATGCTGTACTGTTTTATTTATTGATTAGATTAAAATTAGGCTTTTAAAAATTTAATCAATGTATTGTTTAATATAATGTTTCTCATCTTATATCAGTTTTATTCCACAAAGACAGGTGATTCACATTTCCGCAAGCCTCCAGCATTTACACTTACCTCAAGTTATCTAAAAATGCAAGATTTTGTGTTCTAAACAGCAATTCGCTGATAACATTGCCTGGGCATTCACCCGTTCACTGCCTGGACATTCACTGCTCATTCAAGCATCCGACTGCACACTCAGTCATTCGACTGTGGATTCACTCTTCCAACTGCGCAATCACTCATCCGACTGCACTTCACCAATCCGACAGCACATTCGCTCATCCGACTGCCCATACACTCATCCGACTGCAGAGTCACTCATCCAATTGCTCATATACTCATCCGATGTACATTCACTCACCCGACTGCGCATTCACTCATTTGACTCATGGACTGTTTCAGGCCATTCGATTTTAGTTTTTGCAATTATAACTTCGGCCAAAGACTACAAACTAAGAAGATATGACACTCCCTATACAGCTTATAGTATCCAGTTGATTGCAGCGCCCCTGGTGGAAGAGTTGCAAACTGAGAAAAACAGTTGTCAAAACACTTTACAGTATTAGTGTTAAGCTCAATATTTCAATAGATTTTACGGGATTTAAAGTAATTTATTTCAACAGGAGCTGAACAATAGAAGTAAGAAGGATAAAAAATGTCATTTTATTAGCAGAGCCAGCTTAACAGCTTTAACAAATCTGATCAGATAACGATCACCCCTTCCCCACCCTCCGTCAAAGATCACAATAGAAAAGATAAATACTCCTCTCACATTTACACATGAATAAGCTAGAAGACTTTTCTGTTTCTTTTATCACTCTAGGCTCTAACTGAAGAAAAATTTGCCAATTTCAAAGCGAAATGAATTCGTATCTTATAAATAATATTACAGCGCTTTTTATCTTTTTAACATACGCGGTACTTGTACATTCAATTATATTTTTCCACATCTCTGGCATTGCAAACTTGCCAAGTTTTGTCAAGTTTTGTCATGTGAAGCACCAAGCTATCCTTTTTTCATCACATTTTTCTTTGAGGGTGGACCCTCAAAAGATGGTTTTTTAGTTTTTAATTCCTTCTTTGTACTTCGAATTTTTGGCGCGGGGGCGATATCGTAATTTGAGGAGAGGGATTTCGAGCATGAAACAGTGTTAGAACAACATTCGATATTAATCTCTTTCTATGTTTGTCCATTGGAAATCGAAAGAAGGAAAAATTGCAGTATTAGCAGTCATGATCGCATCCAATTGCTGCACAAGGTCGTCCTCTTCTTGTAGTAGCCGCACTCTTATTCTTTACTAATCGTTATCCAGGCGACAAAATGTTTTTATAAACTTTAAGACCGAAAAAGTCATGAAAAGTAAAAAAACACGTGCACTTTCCAGGTAACCTCAATGTATTGACAGCTTAATTTGCAACTCCAATACCAGGCGGCGCCACTGCTGTCTGGATACGCGAAAATGGCTGAGTGTCATATCTTAGTAGTAAACAGTCTTTGCTTCGGCAGAGACTCACAAAGCTGCAGCGAAGTGTGTGATAAATATAACTATGAATATAATCTTTCACTAACATGTAATTAAATGAGTAGTATTTACAAGTTATTGTTTTACCAGGAATTCTGGGAGTGTCTCTTTTTCTTATGGCGTTATGAAGCTTTTAAGGCCAAATATCTTGAAATGAGCTGCACTTGCAACTTTCGAGTGAAATACATCATGGGGACTCACGAAGGCGTCATTATATCTCTTTTTTATTTTGGCATTTCTACTGTTAATTTTAAATTCGTCTGATACAGAAAGTTTCAGATCGCAAAGAATTTCAGATGAATGTCCTGGCAAGTTTCTGATACCACCCCTGCCACCCTCCTGTAATTCACAGTACTGTGTTCAGATGACAGTATCGTACCAGTACAGTAACCACATCATTTAGCTACTGAGTCCAAGTACTTAGCTGCTGAGTGGTGTATATGCAAAAGCTTAGCTCTAGCGTGATATGATGCCCGCCAGGCTGCTGAGTGGTATGTATGCAAAGGCTTACCTCTAGCGTTGTTACTCATCTGGTGGCCTCTAGACTGCTGACTATTGTATATGCAAACGCTTAGCTTTGACGTTGTTACCGATCTGATGGCCGCTAGGCTGCTGGGTGGTGTACATACAAAAGCTTAGCTCTAACGTTGTTACTGATCTGATATCCACTAGGCTGCAGCTGAATGGTGTTATGCAAAGGCTTCGCTCTAACCTTGTTACTGATCTGATATCCACTACGCTGCTGCTGAGTGGTGTATATGCAAAGGGTTAGCTCCAACGTTGTAATGGATCCGGCGATCGCCAGGCCAGTGGAATGAGCAATTAATATAAAGCTCCGCATTTCATCTTTCATCGTTAAAGATAAAGTAGGCATTGCAAAACTGACAACTTTACGTTGCTTACTACTTGCATGAACCAAAATGAAGTTTTACGTAACTATTACCGCAGTTTGTTTTTGAAATGGAAGCTGTATTGATGTTTTGTACAGCGTAGACTTAAATTCCACAGAAGTTATTGTGTTAAAAGGCATTGCGCAAGTTTCTCAAATAAGATTGACGGTTTTCGAAGTGAAGGATGGATAACTAAGGAGATGGGGGCAATGGCAACATATGTGTGGTCAGTAATGTGTCTAATAACTAATATTTGCAGCGACCATTTTTCTTAATCACCACTTTTCATGTTTGTCTGTACGACTGTAAATATGCTACTGTTCTTAGAGTTTTCATTAGAGCTGCAAAACATTTTGTATGTATATGACCCTGTGTCTGTGTATATGCCTCTGTGTCTGTTAGTCTATGCTTGTTGTTATTGCTTTTAGGGAGAACCTTGATATTATTTTTTGGCAATTTTCCTCAGCATGGAGAAGCAATACCCTCGTGCGCTAGAAACGTGTCTCCTCTTGCATATTCTTAAAATTTGCAATGAGGATAGTTAAAATCAGGGCAAAATACTGTCTTCAAGTTTTTATTTTTGAAACATTTGGTCATGGTGACGTTACTTGTAGCGAAGTTTTATATTTCTAAGTTTTAAGTTAATTATTTGGTAATCCCAACTGCTGCTCGGTAGGAGTAAAATACGTTGAGAGACTACTTTTCTGCAAATAATTTTTAGTGACTTTACTTTTTTCAAAATGACGTCATTATGATGTCATTTTGTACATTTCTACAGAAATAGTATAGTGTTAGTATGTTGTCTGAAAATTTCTTCATAAAAAATTTCAAAAATGTTTTAAAGCTTTGGTCTGGTCGGATCGACGTTATGTCAACGTTGGAATGTTTACTGGGACACAGCATTTCAAAGCTGTGTGTCGCCTGATTTTAGTGCTACTGGCATCGTGACACTACTTTTAACATTTCTTATGTAGCGCAATTTATATGGTCCCAGGTGTAATTTTCGGCTGCAAAAACGTTCTGGCTAATACACTTTTTACATTACAGCACAACGCTCTGCCCCCAAAAGTAAACAAAAAGTAAAACAAGCCAAAAATAAACAGAAATAAAATCAAAAACAAAAATATCTCGAAAAGCATGATTGCTTTGAAAGCTTTCATATTTATAAAATTATATATTTTAATCTTCGTCGTTAATTTACATTGAAAATATTTAATTTAAAATTCTCAATTTGCCTCTTCTTCAATGCTTTTAGAAATGTGTCATCACGACAAGGGTATAAGAAAACATTACAGGTGAAAGCGAGTTTGTGAATACGACTGCAGATCTCTGGCAGGAGGCCGATGTCTTCATCAACACTGGATCTAACCTCCTTGCCATTCTAAACGCCTCACCTTAGTAAACGCCTTGCCATTCTAAGTTGCAAATATCGTCAAACTTGGCTATTACTGTCACATATGTAAGCTCGCGCTGTATCACCAGCTGTCGATCTTATCTGGCTACTCCTGCAGGAGACACCTTAGACAACTTGGGATTCGGTGAAATATAGTGTACGCAAGGAAAGTTTCACCAAGCTCTAGCATAAAAATTTGTTGTAACAGCATTACATAAAGCATAAATGGTTGAAATGTTTCAGATACTGACTTGAACAAAGCTGGTTCCTAAGCTTACTTTCTAACCTTGTTATTAAATGAACCCTTGTATGTGTTGTATGAGCTCCTTTTGTGTTTTATATGCATTGCTTGTATATATTGTATGAACTCTTTGTATGTGCTGTATGAACTCCCTGCAGATGTTGTATGAACTCTTGTATGTGTTGTCTGAACTTCTTGTATATGTTGTATGAATGTCTTGTATGTGTGGCATGAACGCCCTGTTGTATTCTCTCGTGACATTACCAACAACTCTTGGTTAGAACAATTATCTGTATTTATGATTTTTTTACAAATTGCACTGTCGATATTTTAACGACACTACGTATATGACAAGATATGATGTGACAATTTCAGCTTAAATTAATTTCAATAATAATAACAATAATAATAATAATTATAACAATAATTATAGTAATACTAATGATGACAATAATGACAATATAATAATAGTGATAATGCTAATAATAATAATGGTTCAGAATAATAAAGGTTCATAGTTTTGCAAGCTTGAAAACCAACCAGTTTCTTTCTTTTTCATTCATAAGTAGTTAATTTTAAGTATATGCAAAATAAATCAAAGCGAAATAAAGAACACTCAATAAACTACAATAAATAAGATACAATTCTAAGGTTTAACCGTTTTTTAATCTTTGTGGCGTAATTAAATAGTAAGTGCATTTTTCTCTAAAGCACTCTTGTTTTAATGACCATTTATTCTAGATGAGAATCTTGATGTTTTCCAAGTCGGTATTATGACCTTAAAAGAGCAAAGCATCCACTTTATGCTGTTTGCTTTCTGGCATCTGCTTTGTGGTATTTGCTTTGCGGCGTCTGTTTTGAGAGTCCGCTTTGTCTTCTGCTTTGTGTCGTCTGCTTCGTGTCGTCTGCTTTGTGTCGTCTGTATCGTGTCGTCTGCTTCACCTCCCTTGCTACGCGTCGTGCGTTTTTTAATACGCCATTAATGCTTTGAGTACCTTACCTTAGTACACTTTGACACAGATCTGCTTCAAAAACTTGTCAGGGTTAAAGTCCACACATAAAGCACATAAAAGAGATTTAGATGGCAATAAAATCACTTTGTGCATAACTTCAGTTAATTTATAAATACTTGTTAAACAAATTTATTCAGCACATAAAGATATAAAAACTCTTATAATTAGCTAGATATTTTATATCACGACTTTTTCGACCAGTGTGGTTAAATTTTAAGGCAGCAGGTATCTTCAATTATTTTGCTTTTTATCTGGATTGGATAAAGCTATGGCAGCAGGAGAAACGCACTGGCTTGATTATTTTCTGTTCACATTATCCCTGGCTATTCCGCTGATGGTTGGAATCTATTTCCTTTTTTCAGGTGGCAGACAGCGAACCACTAAAGGTGAAACCCACTAAGTACATAAATAACTAGATTAAATATCTGTTTGTTTTATTGATATTGAGTTTAACAACAAATTTTCAACTTCTGTGCAAAAAGGTGCTCTATTTTGTGTAGCTAAAATGACGTCACTTCTTTTGTAGTTAAAATAACGTCATTTTTGTCATTTTCCAGAAAGAGTAAAATGCCGAGCCTTTTATTATTATTATTATTATTATTATTATTATTATTATTATTATTATTATTATTATTATTATAATGCCCTAAATCAGTTATAGCTTACAGTTATGGTTTACAACTATAGCGCCAGTTTATTGAAATGACATTGTGGCCACACAATTCAATGGTTCCACTGAGCTACACCTTTATCAAGATTGATGTAATCTTTAGCTGTTTGCTTTTCTTGAACTGTCAACACGATACAGCTAGACTGAATTTATTCTTAAATTACTTTTCTTAACGGGTTTTTTCTATATCAACATCAGTTCAAATCATTCAAATCGTTCCAATCTTATTTCAAAATTACAGAATATTTGTTCGGTGATCAAGATATGAATGGCGTTATCGTTGGCTGCAGCATTATGGTGTCGACGTTTGATGCTATCACACTGATAAGTGCGCCTATTGACACCTACTACTATGGTGCAATCCGGATCCTACTTACTGTGCCTGTGCTTTTAAACATTATACTCAATTGTATTTTTCTCGTGCCATTCTTCAGGAGATTCAACTTCAAAAGTGGCTATAAAGTAAGTGATAAACATGGCCCCAAAAAGGGGCAAACATGACCCCAAAAGTGGTGAACATGGTTCCGAAAAAGTGGTAAGCATATCTCCAAAAAAGGAAGAAAACATAAACAGACAGCAATAAACCTGCCCCTGAAAAAGTGGTAAAAAGGGGACCGAAAAAATCGGTGAAAATGACCCCGAGAAAGTGGTAAAGAAGGCTTCGAAAAAAGGTAAAGATGGCCACAGAATCATCAAATAAGTTTCTTCTCGTGGTAAAATATTTATTTTTAATGTTGAAAGTCTAAAAAGAAACTATGGGTAATATCCCAGTCATTCCAGATGTACCTGTCTTTTATCAAAGGCATGTTTGAAGATAAAGACAGGTGTTTTTTTAACTGAAGTGTCATAAGTTATGATGATATCCAAAATGAACAGAAAAGCAACTAAGTCGCTAATAAAACAGAACAGAGTGAAAAAATAATGAAAAAAAGAATAAAAAAACAACAAACGACATAAAAAATAAGGAAAAGAATCATAGAGAAATGAAAAAGAAATGAAAGAAAAAGGACAAAAATAGAAATGATTTTTAATAACAAATACAAATAAAAAGGTGACATAGATTCTGATATGCAATGTATTTATAGTACCTGGAGGAAAGATATCGAAGTGCAATTCCTCGTCTGATTGTTGCCATTGCCTACACGATTATGAGGGTGCGTAAATTTAAAGATACACTTTGTGAGCTATGTCAGTCAGTTGTTTCAGTCATTAAACCTTCCTTCTGTAGGTTTCTCAATCAGCTTAAATAATGATTGTAATATTAAAATATTTCAAAGTAGTTACGAATTGTTGAGGAAAGAGTCTCTGCAAAAAGCCTTACTGTTGTAAAATCTGTAAGAACAATATAACTGAATCTCAGTTAAAATTAAATATCTAACTAAAATTCGCTGACCTCCTGAAAATAGCATTCCTCTTCTTGATGTAGTCATTGTTCAGGGAAAAGTGTATATTCGTAGCTTTTAAGTCAGTATTCGTGGTCCTTAAAACAGAACAAAATAAATGTGATTTGTACTAGACAGAACAGAAAACATGTTACCTTATCAAATTAAGTCCGTGTTGTGAGAAAGTTGCATAGTAACAATAACGTTTTAAAAGAGTTCTTAAAGAATGCACCCTACTCCCGCCCCTTTTGTGGAAACGTGGAGCACTGAATGAAAATTACCCCTTTCAAACACGTACTCCGCGTTTTTTTAGGTACAAAGTGATTTTAATGTTTCTTATCGATTTTGTTGTTTTAAGTTAATTTGATGTTTGTTGGGAATTTTGATTTTTTTAGTTCCATAGTTGAAAACCTCATTTTTTCCTTCACTTCTTTATCTTAAAACGGATATTTTCTTATACGTTTGATTAATTCTTTCTTAACAGGTTTTCACATTAGCCACGGCAATATATGCTCCAACTGTTGTGTTCAACCAAAGTAAGTTGACAGTGCCACATACAAATTTTGGTCAAGGGGGTGGTGGTGGTGGTGATGAGGGTTGTAGGGGTTCAACTTCAAACAGTTACCTGTAGGGGAGAATTAATCAGTCAAAATTGTTATGAAAAGACGAAGTATCTTTTTTGTAAATTAAGACGACGTGGGTTAATTTTAGCCCTGAATTCTCCAATCAGAATCTTTTTTCTTTCTGGTTCTTGTTTTTGCTATTTCTTTATTCTTCCTTCTTTTTTACCACACTTGTTTGTTCTGCAGGTGCATCCCAATAGTACCTTCATTGTCTCCCAATGGGACGTTAAACATTACGTAAACAAACAAACATGTCTGAGTATGAAACGTCTTTGTTCATCACACACACACACACTAAGATCATTTTATACATTTCAATCTCTAAATCGGTGTGTAATTTTTATTTGAATAACATAAAACAAATGGCCATAGTAAATTAAGGACAAGTCCTTATATAAACATTACCAGACAGAACATGCGCTATAGTTTCACATATTCTTTTGTAACATCTGAATGGTTTGAAACAGAAGTAAATATAGATGTGTCAATTTCAAATTCATATCAAATATATTATGAAAATATCCAAGGTTATGAATTGCAGACTTATTGAGATTCTAATGACTTTTAATATATATATATATAAGTTTTCAATTAAAAGACTTGAATATTTCATAATATAATTGATATAATTTTGATTTTTACATATCCAATGTAATATTTAATACATACTAAGTGAACATTTGCTGCGGCTCATAAAATAAAACATTAAAATACTGAATTTTGAATACGGAATCATGAAAGTGGCATAGTCTGAAATATATATTATTGACTCAGTGCACAGCTCTTTCCATAGTTTATTGTGAGTTACTGAACAGACATAGCACCATAATGGAGCATTAATGATATAGAATCGCTTACACACAGCTTATACACTTTGCTAAGAATAGCACCACCACTTGTTGGTATTTTTTAGTAACTAGGTTGAGCATGAATGTGGCAACCATTGTGTGTGGAGGAGTTTGCATCGCCTACACATTTTTGGTAAGTATTCTTTTTTAAAAATAGTCCTACACAAATTACTTTTAATCAAACAAAAACAGAACCTTTATCAAGCCTTTATACTGAAGTTTCATTTTCTCATTTTGTTTTCCATTGAAGCTTTAGATCTTAAGTTATCATACATAATGCTCAATTTTCAGAACTTTATCAATATTTCTTGTGTGCATTGCAGTGTAGTGTGTGAGTAAATAAAGAATAATTAAAACCATGACTAATTAATTAATTAGTTAATTAATTGACAATGCGAATATTTTCTCGGTATATATTAGGGAGGATTGAAAGCCGTTTTGTACAGCGATTTTGTACAGACGCTCATCATGCTCGGAGGTTACATAACGCTTGTTATCATCGGTACAAGAGAAGTTGGAGGAATAGATGTCGTGTGGCAAACAGCCAAAGAGGGCGGGAGATTGAATTTCGATACGTGAGTTTAAACTGAACGAATCATGGAAAAATATACTTTTCCCGCTCTTACAATTTTCAAATGTGAATAAACTAAATACAATAGATAATAGATCACACTCTGCATTCAATATGTGAGGGCAGAACTGAAGCGTAGTTTTTCATAATTTATAATAATATATTTTCAGAAATAATATTTGTTCTAACAGGGAATATAAATATAAATTAATTAATTATGGTCTCTTTTACTTGAAGCAATTGTCAGTTGGTGGAATCTTTTTCTTGGCCATTGCTTATTTGTGTTTTAATTTTTCACTTGATTCCGTTTTCTTGTGGTAAAATTGTAAAATTAAGTGTGTTTTATAAAAGTCATAGTAGGTCCGTAGTTGTCGATGCCTCAAACAGGCAGGCCAACGATGATACGTAAACACACGAGAAAAAATCCTAACCCACGGGGCCACATCTCTTCTTTCGAAATCGCCGGGTTAACCACAATCAGCCAATAAAAAAGCCTAACACACGGGCCACGTCAGTCCGCCTCTTTGTTTTAGACAGAATACAGACCTCAGAGGACCTCGTCTATCCCCATCTTCGTTTCAGACATGAGACAGATCTCACAGGATCACGTCTATCCGCCTCTTTGTTTCAGACATGATGTAGACCTCAGAGGGTCTCGACTGGCCGCCTCTTTGTTTCAGACATGATACAGACCTCACAGGATCACGTCTGTCCGCCTCTTTGTTTCAGACATGATGTAGACCTCAGAGGATCACGTCTGTCCGCCTCCTTGTTACAGACATGATACAGACCTCACAGGATCACGCCTGTCCGCCTCTTTGTTTCAGACATGATACAGACCTCAGAGGGTCACGTCTGTCCGCCTCTTTGTTTCAGACATGATACAGAGCTCATAGGATCACGTCTGCCAGCCTCCTTGTTACAGATATAATGCAGACATCACAGGATCACGTCTGTCTGCTTCTTTGTTTCATACATGATACAGACCTCAGAGAATTACGTCTGCCTGCTTCTTTGTTTCATACATGATGCAGACCTCAGAGAATTACGTCTGTCTGCTTCTTTGTTTCATACATGATGCAGACCTCAGAGGATTAAGTCTGTCTGTCTCTTTGTTTCATACATGATACAGACCTCATAGGATTAAGTCTATCTGTCTCTTTCTTTCAGACATGAAAAGACCCCACAGGATCACGTCTGTCTGTCTCTTTCTTTCAGACATGATACCGACCTCAGAGCCCGCCATACAACGCTAAATCTGTTACTTGGCATATTTATTGGAAGCTGGGGATTGTATGACCAAGTCATTATACAGAGAATATACGCGGCAAAGTCCACGGCAGCAGTAAACGTGTATGCGAATTTTTAAATATTACTGCACATTCATTTATTATATTTCACTACTTTTGCTAAAACGTCAGCTACAAACATATTGTGAAAATAGCTTTTTTCATAGTTTAGCCCATGGCGAAATAAAAAATTGTTAAAACCAAATTGAGTCATTGTGCAACAATCTAGGGGTGGGAATAAAGGGGAAAATATACACATCTATCGAATATGCATCCCGAATGTTTTAAACTCCCTTCTGTTACGCAAGAGTTTTTACTTTCAAATACATTTTAAAAACATGGCTAATCAATTTGTTTACCTGTCTAATTTGCATATCCGTATAAAATGAACGGATATGCAATCACGTAACATGACACATCATGCTACCTAACTGGGTACCTATCACATCACATAACATCATACATCACGCTGTCCCACAGGAGAACTATCACATCACAGGTTTAATGACAATCACGCTGCCTAACAAGAGCTCTATCACATAACATTACACATCACGCTGCATAACTAGTTTCTCATAGCATCATATAACATGACAAATTACGCTGCCTAAAAAGGGAACCATAACATCACATAACATCACACATCACGCTGCCTGCGTATTGACCTATGACATCACATGACGTCAGATATCACGCTGCATCACTAGGAACCTGTCACATCACATAACATGGCAACATCACTCTGCCTACCTAAGAACCTATAACATCACATAATAATACACATCACGCTGCCTAACTAGTTTCTCATAGCATCACATAACATGACCAATTACGCTGCCTAAAAAGGGAGCTATGACATCACGCAACATCGTACATCACGCTGCCAACCAAGGATTTATGACATCACATAACATGAGACATCATGCTGCCTGCGTATTGACCTATGCCATCACATGATATCAGATATCACGCTGCTTAACTAGGAACCTGTCACATCACGAAACATGGGACACCACACTGCCTAACTAGGGAACTATACTATCGCAGGCTACAGTACTCATCAGGTTTCCTATGACATCAAAGGTTACATGACGCATTACACTACCTACCTAGGTACGCTGCCTAATAGCGACCTATCAGATCACATAACATGACACACTATGCTGCCTAACTGGGGACCTATGACATAACAGGCTTCATTGCACATCACGCTGATTAACTAGGGACCTGTCACATCACAAAACATGACTAATCGCGCAGCATACCTAGAGATCTATGACACTCAAATGTTACATAACTCTTCACACTGACTATGCTATGCGTATTTCTTGTGTGGAGCAGACTTTCCTAACTAGGTAACTATAACATTACATGTAACATGACATATCACGCTGCCTAACTAGGGACCTATAATATATCATATAACATGACACATCACGCTGCTTACCTGAAGACCTAAGGAAGTCTTGGAGAAACGCTTCTAAAATCCTGTTTGAAGCTCGGAAATCGACAACCCACGCCACTCTTGTCGTATTGGTGTGGTAATGCCAGTCAGGTACAGCAACGGAAATCTCTATTAACAGGTGTATGGCTCTAAAATGCCATTACGTTCGATCCCTTTTGGATAAATACACTTTCTTTATTTTCTTCAGTGTTTTTTTTTCGTTAGCATTCTCTGCAGCATATAAAACTGCCAAAAACTCACAACCAAACAGCCGCTTATAAGGGAAATCTAATCTAGTAGTTGGAAGTCAGGGTCATTCCATTAGTATGTATATGGTAAGTTTGTGACTCATGTCTACGCCATGTATGTTTTGGCAACAGCTAAAAGAATATTTCACTCGCACCAAATGTTATTGCCTGGCAAATTCTAATACCATGCGCATTTAAACAATGAGTGTTAGATATTTGTTTGTTTGTTGCAGGGGAATGTTTGTATTCTTTATTGTTGCATCCTTGAACGTATTAAGTGTGACGTTAACTGGCTTAATTATTTATGCTTATTATGTGGAGTGTGATCCTATCTTACAATATCCGGAAGTAATCAAACCGGACCAGGTAATCTAATATCCGGAGGTAACCAAAAAGGATCAGGTAATCTAATATCCGGAAGTAATCAGACCGGATCAGGTAATCTAATATTTGGAAGTACCCAAACCGGATCAGCTAATCTTTTTCGTGTTCATTTACATACAAAACGCAACAAATTCTGATAATACATTTATAATGAAAAATTAAAAGAAAATTTCACTCACACCAAATGGCATTGTATGGTGAATATATTTTAATTAAAGTACTTCTAATTGACAATTATATAGAGAAATTTGTCTGGCTTTGCTTTGTGCAACAAATGTAAAAGGAAAATATGGAAGGAAAATTTATAGACTAGTCTGTTGTGTTCAGAAACTTCACAAGTTAACAGCTTAAATTTTAGAATTATTAACACTTGACAAGCTGTTAGATTGCAAGGGTTATATGAATTTGTGCGACGTTGGCCCTTTTTTCTTCTTGACAGTTTTCCGATTTTTTGTGTCTTCTTCTTTCTGACACTATGAGCCCTAGGACCATGAAACTTATGGGAGTTATGAAGAGCTGATCTGAACGTGTGCATGTCACCTTTTATTTTCGTCTTCAATTTCATTTTCTCTGTTAAAACGCCATGTGAAAGGGTGTGTTTTTTGCAAGTAAATGCGCAGCATTTAACGTATAGCACAGAACACCACACAGTTGCTCAGCTTTGTGCGAGCTCTCACTGCGTAAACAGATAACACAGCGTATACCTGATTAGTCAATCAAACCTTAATTCAACAAAAACCAAACACTCGGTTTATAAGACGTATTCAACCTGTGTTGTTTGCTAATATATTTAGCTGGTATTAAGTTATCAACCTATGGAGTTTTCTTCTTGACAGTAGTCCGATATTTTTAGAATATTATAAGCCGGATACATGCTGTGCCATAAGCTCTGTATAACACACCCTATGCCTGTTGTAAAATACTTTATATGTTTCAAGAAATAACCCATTGAAGGAAGTATTTGTGCGTTTTAATTTTTATCAAGTGTTTGACATTTTGAAAAATGGTTCTTGCTTTTTTGGTTTGATTTACTGCAAAACAGTCAGACAAAACTCTTGTAAAAGTAGTATATAAGCTCACAGAACACTGTTTGTTGCTTGAATAATACCACTTGCATTAATAGAACTGACAGGTGGAAGAATAGGGCTTGTGTTCGAAAATCTGGTTGTTGTCATTTTTTGTAGATACTAGCAAATTTTGCATCTGATATATTCGAAGATTATCCAGGAATGACAGGTCTGTTCTTGTCGTCACTCTTTGCAGCAGCGATGAGGTAGGAATACGTATCATGCATAAATTCAAATATTATTAACAATGAGGTTGGTAGACGTACTATCCATCAGTTAAAATCTAATTAATGGTGAGGAAGGTAGACGTACTATCCATCAGTTAAAATCTAATTAATGGTGAGGAAGGTAGACGTACTATCCATCTCTTAAAATCTAATTAATGGTGAGGAAGGGAGACTTATCACCCATCAATTAAAATCTTAATGACAATGTAAGGAGACGAACCACCCATCAATTAAAATCTTAATGACAAGGTAAGGAGATGAACCATCCATCAATTAAAATCTAATTAATGATGAGGAAGGGAGACGTACCATCCATCAGTTAAAATCTTAATGACGAGGTAAAGAGACGAACCACCCAACAAATAAAATCTAATTAACGGTAAGGTAGAAATTTTTAATAATGGGGTTCGGAACTGCATGATCTACAAATGAGAACTTAAATATCAATGACATAGATAAATGCACTGTGACGGGATTGACGGGACTGAGCTGGTGGAACAGGTGCACCTCTTGTCCTTGACAAGTTAGAATTGTGATAAAAATTAGGCTGGAAGTTTTATGATTAATAAATTGAAAGTTTATTAATAACGAAATACAGAATTTGAAATTTACAAATTATAACTTGGCAGAAATGTTTTAAAAGTAGCATGAAGAGAGTGAAGTGTGATTCTTAGAATACAGGCTTGTGTTAGTTGTATATTGATATAAGAAAAACGTTTAATAATTTCCTTTTTTCTCTTTTGTATGGAAAATCATCAAAAAAATTCCTGTGAAAAGTTCAGTCATCGGCTTTTAAATTAACGATAAGAATTTATTTATTAAATGACTTGTTCAGTTAACGATATCTATCAATTTATCAAATTTATGATATCAGTTCATTTATTCAGTTAATAATATCAATTAATAATGCTTTATTATAGTTTCTTACTTGCGTAACGCCTAGCAACGAAATCTTATAGCCACGATATTACCTAGCAACAATATTCTCTGACCCTATTTAAGCGATTAAAATGAGGGATTCATGGGTTTCATTGGTGTTTTATTTGTTACAGTACAATATCTTCAATGGTGAATGCATTGTCTCTGACTTCTGTAGAGGACTTTATTAAGCCAGCCTATAAGAAATACAAGCAGAAAGAGATGACAGACAAAACAACTTTAATATGGGCAAAGACTCTGTGTATATCTTAGTTTCGTATCTGATGTCTATTAAGCTAGATTTCTTACCGCTAAAAAGAATTGAAAGCAAATGCATGGAATATATACGGTTGGATAATTGTTTGAGATTGTACGCAAATACATGCCACAACATAAAATACACCTTTACTAAAAACTTTAGCGCAAGGTTTTATTGACGTAAATTCTATGAAATATATGAAATATATGACCTTCATAAACATGAACTTGCCAATAATACGAATGAGTCACATTTCAACAAAAAGGTTGTGTGTTTCTTTTGAGTAACAAAAATAATGAAAACTGATACCTTTTCTAACAAGAAGGTAACAACACAATGTTGACATGCATACAATTGGCAGTAAAATGCGTTATAGAATATGAAGCACACATTTGAAACCTTTTCTGGTGCTCTATATTTCAGGTTTAATTTACGGCTGCGCCGCCATAGCTTTGTCATTTGCTGTACCACACATGGGACATCTTCTGCTGACGATATCGGCTACTATTGGCTTTTCTTTGGGTCCTGCTATAAGTGGAATGTTCCTCATATCCATCTTCTTCCCGTACACAAACATTATAGTAAGATAATGGGTCCTTTTATAAATCGATAGATTCTCATATATATATCAACTTCTCGTACAGTTTTATTCATATAAGATTTATTTAAGTTCATTTTGTTAGATTTACTTCTGTCATAGTCTTGTCAGAAAAATAAAAATACGGATTGTTACTTACTGAGTAAAATATTGGTGAGTGATATGTGTGGCGAGGCAGTATGCGTTAGTTTTGCAGTGGTGGATATGTGTGGCGAACCAGTGAACGGTAGTCTTGCGGTGATAAGTATTAGTGGCGAGGTAGTGGGCGTCAGTCACTCAGTGGTGGTCGTGCGTGGCGAAGCAGTTTGCATTAGTGTCGCAATGATAAGTAGCGAGGAAATTTTAAGATAAATCTGTGATATATATTTAGGGTGCTATAGGCGGATTGGTGAGTGGCGAGGCAGTGGGCGTTAGCCTCGCAGTGTTGGGCATGATATATGGCAAGGACCCACCCATGCTTGATATTGGTAGGTGTGGAAGTGTTCCCGGTGCAGATAATGATAATGATACGCTGACAACCAGTTCTGTGAGTTTCGCATCGAATTCGACCATGTTCGCGAGATACAGGAGAGATACTGGTACTCACTACGGGAACGAGGGGTAGGTGTTGCAATAGAAACCAAGGGTAGGTGTTTCGTGGAGGGCTATGATTAGTTATATTTGTTAAAAAACGCCAGGAACATTTAGAAAACTATAAACAAATGAGCAATTAGAGAATTCTCATTTGAGCACAGAAACACCAGGAACATTCGAAAAGCTATAGTTGACACATATTGGACATATACGCTAGGAGCATTTAGATAGTTATAAACATATTAGTACTTAAGGTACAAAAACGCTGGGAATATTTAGAAAGCTGTAAACAAATTGGCACTTAGCTAAAAGTAAGGCTAGGAATGCTGAGAAAACTATAAAGAAATTGCCCTTTAGGGACAGAGACGCTGGAAACTTTTTTTAGGAAACTATGAAAAAGTTGATACTTAAGGGACAGAAGATTTATTTAGGCTAGAGAACATAGAAAGACAGATTAACACAAACACTCTGACACCACCATTGGTAACCTTCATTCATAGATTGTATACACATTCAAATCGAAGGCAGTGTGACATTTATTGTGGTGATATAGCAAAAAATATATATCATTAGAATATAACAAAACAGGGCTTCTCTGTTGCTTTGCTTCGCTCTCATTTTTATATTCATTTTTTTCTTAATTAGCACTGACTCTGAGAAAATGTAGTATAAATAAAGTAAAGTTTATCGCATGAAATTAAAGTGTTAGTTTCTTTAACGTTGTGCTAAAAACCTTTCTATGCATTGTTACTTCTATGTTACCTTATAGCTGAAATACATTAAATGTCGTTTCAATATGTTCAGTATTAGACTGAATTAAATTAATGAATTAATTTATTGGAGGTAATCGCAATAAAGAGAGAGATTAAGCAGAGACCAAGGATCCGGGTACTTTATGTTGTATTTGGACACTCATGGAAAGGCCTGTGAACGAATCTCGGAGATCAGTGATCTCTGTGGTCTTCCACAAGTGTCGAAATCCAATGGTACCTGATCATAATTATTTACTTCCTGGCAGTTTCATAAAGAAAAAGAACACCCTACGCTACCGGCTTGGAAAAAATAATGAAATTAACGTTTAAGGGGTACTTAGCAAGAGTACCAGTATTTATAAAAACATCTCGAAAAGGGAATTACCAAGTCCTGTATATCTCAATAGTTTTGTTTGAGTTAAGGGTCAATGTATATACCCTCATGGTCAGTATTGCTGTTCAAAATGTAGTGAAAATGTAGGACTGGATGTATTACAAAGAAATATATAAGTAAACTAATACAAAGCAGCCCAGTCTTATGGCTGATTTCTGTTATAACACACACACACACACGTACAAACACACTTACACACATGCACATATAAACACACACAAACACACACAAATTTCTGTTATAACACACATATATACACACATACAAACACAAAAACACACATACAAATCAGCTCAGAGTCATGGTTCATTTCTGTTATAACACAAACACACGCACACACACCCCTTAACACATGTAAACATATATACACACAAACAAATCAGACCAGATTGATCGTTAATTCTATTATAACAACCACACATACAAACACACAAACACACACATACAAAGCAATCCAGCTTCATGGTTTATCTATGTTATAGCTCACAATCGTGCCTAGGACACCCAAATGGCGCGGAAATACCCTCTGCTCCGCTGTACTATGACGCCACCTCTGTGTCACATAGCAACTGTCGTTACACGGAATAAGAACCGTTTTGTCACAAAGCCTTCACCATAGTCGCGTTGACTTATACATATGACGCTCGTGTGATTGTGGCGAGTAACGTGTTCTATATTTGCACATTTACCTATCATTTTTACTCAGTCATAATGTATAAGATTTGAAGCGTCTCCAATCTTCACCTACAGGGCTCTGCAGTTTTATTCTGACATCTCATATGCATGGTACAGCAGCTTTGCTATGGCAACCACGATCATCGTAGGCATTGTGCTTTCTTTGTTGACTCTTTGTATAGGTAATGTATTGGGAATCTCTTTTTATTTTTTTTTATTCTTGATTGCACTGTCCACTCAGTCATAATGTATCATCTTTGTATGGGTAAGCATTGTAAACTTCTCACTTTTTTAAAACATTTACATTTGCTTGCTTAAATTCATTTCAAAAATAACATTTACAACATTAAAAACACAAGTGCTGTTTCCAGCAAAAGAAAAGTTCAACATCTCGTATGTTCAGCAAATCTGAAAGTGCACTCATAGTAGACGTTCTACATTGCCATAAAGAAATCATATTTTTATTTGTAAAATTGCAGTGAAACAAGACACTGATTATCTCTACAAGAATCAGTTAGTTTACTACAGGAGATCCAAGAATAAGGACGAAAAGTGAAATAACTATGCTGCTTGACACCAAACCTTCAGAACTACGGCTGCTGCGCCATAACGGGAATACTGCAGATATACATTAGATTTAAATGGAAATATTCTCGTTCATTTTTTAGCAATGATGCGTGACTGACTTTCTGTTTTGCATTAGCACAAAATATGTTATATATTATTTTAATACAAAAAATTCTATCAGCAATACCATAAACGCTTATTTAATCTCAGAACTGAAAGTGTTAGAATATAAATACATATGATATCAAGACTGGAGCCTATAAGATGTCATTATCGGCCAGCCCAGCGCTATTACTATGTTATTCTAGTTAAACTGAATAATAATTGTACCTACCAAAGGACCGAGACCAAAGATCATAGGATTTGCATGGAATGGTCAGTAATTTCAACGGAGACATCTCGTGAAGACGGACATGACTTAATGGAGTGAATCAATAATTGCAAGTATTATCTAAGTATTAAGTTAAACCGAACATGACTGGCGAGAAGTTTAACTTCCTCAAATAAAATTTCTCAGTCATGCATTCAGGAAGAAAAAAGACAGAGTGATAAATTCTTGGAAATAAATCGCTGTCTATAGCAATTATTTATGTCAAATATATCAGTTTTCCTTTAGAATCTAATCTTAGAAGAAATGGGATCAAAGTGATCCTAAAAGGTTTTCAGAAGTATTCTCATAATTATTCAGTAAATGTTGATGTTTTGATAAGGAATTGATAACCCTGTTGTTTTGCGATCACCTATTTTTAAAAGTTAAATAAAATTCTTGTACCCGAAACATTGTGTCTTTTGACTTGAGACTAACGAATTCCACAGAACATGAAGGAATTAAAACATGTAAACACATTTGCAACTAAACCGTTATGTATTTTCAAATAATATTATTTGAATATCATTTATACTATACATGGGAAAAACAGTTGGGAAGTGGGTCCATTGTTATTATTATTGTTACTGTCATTGGTATTATTATTATCATTATTACTATTGGTATTAGCAAAAGTAGTAGTAGTGCCAGTAGCAGGAGTAGTAGTATGAGCAGTAGCAGGAGTAGTAGTAGTAGTAGCAGTAGCCAAAAGTAATAGTATGAGCAGTAGCAGGAGAAGTAGTAGCAGTAGCAGTAGCAGGAGTAGTAGTATGAGTAGGAGCAGTAGCAGTAGTAGCAGGAGTAGTAGCATGAGCAGTTGCAGGAGTAGTAGTATGAGCAGATTTAGTAGCAATGGTATATTTTCATTACATTATTCTGATAATTATCACTATCATTTATTATCATCATTATTATTGTTATTGTCAGCATTAGGTTCTTTACTCATAAACATGCAGCATAATGTAAAAAAGGTTTCGCAATTATTATAGCTAAATATTCACCAGCCACGCAAAGCTTCGTTAAGCGAGAGTTAGCTGTAGATACTTATATGACATCAAAGGCTGCGTAAAACCCGCGTACAGTAGCCCTGCAGTTCTTATTGATTGAAGAATCAGTGGCATTATGTTCTGAGAGTTTTGCTTCGACACTGAAGGCATGAGAATTTTAGTGTTATTCAGATGGTTACATTTCCGCAGTTTAGCTACTGATAGACGCATAATGTTTACTCGATACGTGCAGTTGCTGTTGCAAAATACCTTGTCTCAACCTCTCTAGTTTGTGTTATTGTGAATGAAATGCCGGCCTTATCTTATACTGAACAAGGAACCACACAATGTTTGTTGTTTGACAAAATGGCTGCAAAAATAGGAGTTGTGTTATTAATCGTTTTGTGGGAATCATTTACTCATATTAAAGCTGACAAGGAAGGTAAGTAAGAAGTTCTTCGAAAATTATTTCTGTTTTAAATTTGTGAAAGCGCATGAATATTTGGGAAAATGTAATAATATAGCTTTACATTACAATTTTGTATAGCCGAAAAATCATGAATAAGTGAAAGAGGGAGGGAGGGAGATAAGAGGCAGAGGGACAGAGAGAGAGAGAGAGAGAGAGAGAGAGAGAGAGAGAGAGAGAGAGAGAGAGAGAGAGAGAGGGAGAGAGAGGGAGAGAGAGGATGGAGGGACGAGAGAGGAAGGGAAGAAGAAGAAGAAGAAGAAGAAGAAGAAGAAGAAGAAGAGAGACACAGAGAGAGAAAGAGAGGGGGAGATATGAAGAGAGAGAGGGAGGGAGGACGGAGCAGGAAGATAGAAAGAGAGAGAGAGAGAGAGAGAGAGAGAGAGAGAGAGAGGGAGGGAGGGAGGGAGAGAGAGAGAGGGAGAGTGAGAGGGAGGGAGGGAGGAAGGAGCAGGAAGACAGAGAAAGAGAGAGACGGAGAGAGGGAGAAGGGGAAGAGAAAGAGAGAGAGAGAGAGAGAGAGAGAGAGGAGGGAGAAGGGAGGAGGGAGGGTGACAGGCAAGCAGGCAGTTAGACAGATACACATACAGAGAAGAAATGAGGAGAGAAGGCGAGTCAGACAGACAGACAGCTCGACAGACAGACAGACAACCAGGCAGACAGACAGAGAGGAGAAAGAGGGTGAAGTAGAGGTAGAAGGAATTCTTTTGACTAAAAAATCCCTGAATCATAGGGCAATGGCGTAGCCACGTTTTTACTAATTGGGGGACGGGCCCAAACTTTCGTAACAGAGGGGAGGCAAAAGGAAACTATGATCCCCACTCTGAAAAGTGGTGGGGTTGAGTGGGGCTGTGGACCCCCCAGCAACCCCCCCCCCCCCCCGGTGGCTACGCCTATGTCATAGGTGCAATGTTATTGAGATATTCTTAGGAATCTCCAGTGGGTGTGGGGAACAAAAGGGTCTAATACATAACAGTCCGAACCGGCCGTAGAGGTAAGCCGTTAGGCAACAACGAAGCAGAGGTAGGCTGTTAGGCGACAACGCCGTAGAGGTTGATTGTTAGGCGCCTCGCCGTAGAGGTATGCTGTTGGACGTTGACATCTTATAATATACAATGCCATCAATGTTTATCCATTTTTTTTTTGGCAGAATACTGTAATGGGGAAAGATTTAGGCCAGAGTGCAGCGATGGCGACATAATAATCATGCAGTCAGCACTGTACGGCAGGATGCAGGTGGGGCGTTGCATCCCGGAGGACCTTGGCTACATGGGCTGCAGGTCGGATGTCCTGGGTCAGTTTGACGAAGCGTGCTCTGGCAGAACCTCATGTGAAGTGTGGGTAACAGATGCGAACATCAAAGAAGCAGGAGGATGCCGCAAGGGACTTCTCCGATACTTGGAAGCTTCCTACATTTGTAAACAGGGTAGGCCCTTTTTTTAAGAATGGCCTCAAGTGTTTTCCGTATACGCCTTTTAAAAAATATTTTAAAAGAAGCTAAGGCTAAGACGTGCGTAAGACTCCAAGAATTTCCCTGTTCTTTATTTCATGAGCATAAAATCCCGGTGGGCCGGAGGAAGGTGGCAAGAGGGCACTTGGTATGACGTGTGACACCTTACTTGCCCCAAACCCCCCCCCTCCCCGCCGAGAAAAATAACAAAGTTGAAGAAGGGGGAGGGTTAAGTATGAGAACAGAGGATTTTCGTACGAAATGCTAATTCGGTTAAAATTGGGTTGGGGCGTAATTTTCATTCAGCACTCCACGTTTCCCAAAAAAGAGAGAGGGGTTTTCAAAAACTGTACTCCGCATTTGGTTTAAAAAGGGGGTATTATTTCCAACTTTGCACTCCACGGTTAGGGGTCGTTCTATAAAATCGGGAAAGCCTTGTACCATCGTTTTCTATTGCTGTTTTCGTTTTTTTATTTCTCATATTTCAAGCTACAGTTATATAGTTTTATGGTTATAACTGTCGGCATATGCATATTTTTAACTTTTAAAACATGATATTATGTAATGATGCAGTGATGTCTTTCGATCCCAGGGCTTGACGTTCCGAATTTCTGTTCAACGAACCGACCCATAAGCATCGATGTTGACCGACCAGAGCTGTATTTGTCGAGTCGCTCTCTGGACACCTCTTGTATCCAGACGAACAAAGCGTGGACACTGCAGGCAAAAGAAGGCCAGGTCATGAACATAAGTGTCATCAACCTACAGCATGGCATACGCACCAGGGATGCAGTATTCGGCTCTGTCAAAGACCCACTCACTAACAGACGGGTGGTGTTTGGGGATGGAGTGAGGTATAGCCACCTACTGGTGTCCGCCTCTCATCGTGTGGATGTCGTTGTCCAGCACAGCAACGCTCACTTCCTCCTCCATATCACAGGTATTAAATGCTTATACCAATTTCATGGCTTGTAGTTAACTTTACTTAAGGCCTGTCCGGTCGGTCATTCAGGTTAAGGCATTTCCCGCCTACATCCTAGCAGCCCAACCACTGAAACCCTGAACGACCTGCTCCCCCCCCACTCCTCTAGCAAACAAACATTATTTTAAAATTATTCAAAACCAAATTTTAGCTTCAATAATTGCAGGTAGGATAGGTTTTCTATCAGCAATTACTAATGCTCTTTTTAGTAAGCGGCTGTCCAAATATGCCACCACCGAGTGCTGCCTGGATGACACGTCACGGTGACGTCATGGAGGTGGGATGCCACTCCGGAGACAAGTCCTGGACGCTCACGTGTGAGGGCAACCAATGGATCGGGGCAGTCGGCCAGTGCGGGCGGACATTAGGTTCGCTGGTTCTAACACTGTTGCGTTTTCCGAATTGTGCTGCTATTGGCACTTCTGTCTACGCAAGGCAATATTTAAGTAAATAAATCAATGATTCATAACAACAAAATCATTGGACAATGGTAAATTAAAAGTAGATTGAATCGGGTTTAATATCACACATACTAAATAAATAAATAAATAAGCGGAGTTTTCTGAAATAAATTTTCTGGTTTGAAGTAACGTCACATTGGCTGAAATTTCGCAACGTTTTATAAATGTCTTGTTTCAGACAGAGCAACGGCACCAGAAACGGGTGCCAAAGACGAGGAATTATCGCCCAGTATGTATGATAAAACCACACGAATCCCCCTCCCTCCCCCCACCCCCCAACCCCCCCCCCCAAAGCATGTAGCACTGGTACCATGAGCCCGAAAGGCTAAGGAGGGGTTTTTGGATCAGTCTAAATGCAGGCGTGTATTTTTTTTATTTCAAGATTTTTTATACAAATACATGCAGATGTTTGCTAAAATACCCCCACCGCCTGTCACCACCACCACAACCATCAACACCACCACGACCACCACCACTATCACCACCACCGCTACCATCACCAAATCCAAAACCCCTACCATCTAAAGACAGACGTCTCCGCAATGAAATTGCCACAAAATAAAGACAACAGCCACCACTACAACCACTACCACCACCACCATTAGCGCCACTACCTCCCCCAACCCTTCCACCACCTCCACCACCCCTGACCCCACCACAACCACCACCATCGAGAGACGGACGTCTGCAACTGAAATTATGGTTCTAATAATAATTTCAGTAGTAGGGTTAACAATGTTAAATATCCAGGGAAAAATGACCCAGTTTCCCATCCCTAAAACTATCACTAAATCACAAATATGTAAAAAAAAAAAAGTGAACCGACTGAGAATAAAATGAAGAAATAAAAATAAAATGAGCCAAAAAAAAAATAATAAAAATAAAAATAAATAACTAAATAAAAAAAGACTAATCTATCGAAAGTTTATTTAATTATTCTTTTTGGGAAAAAAAAGAAAAACACCCCCCCCCCCCTACAAAAAAAGAAAAAAAAACATACCAAAAAAATCGATTTGAGATTAAAAAAATGCCCGAAAGTCAGAAAATGCACTACACGGAATCGCCTTCGACACTCCCATTGTCATGCAGGAAACGCTTTAAAATAGGAACATATAAACAACTTCTATATAAAACTTCTACAAATGATGTTTATAGCCGATTGATCGAAATTTTCAAAAATAAAATTTAACTGCGGTTGGACTTAGATATCTTTATTTATTTATTTATTTTGGAAAAAAAAACCATTAACAAAAAAAAACAAAAAAAAAACACAAAACAAAACAAAAAATCAATTTTAATACTAAAATAAATAAAGCAATAAATCTGAAACATTCCACACATTCGTCCGTTCGAATGGAAAAATAACTTTCTTTAAATTGCACACTGAAATTTAACGTTTTCACTCCTAAGCTATATAATGGATTTGACGTTTCAGATGTGGTCATTTTTGGCGTGTGTAGTCTTGTCATACTTCTAAGCGCAATGATCTTCATGGCGGGTGTGTGCATCCTGAAAAGGTGAGGTGTCATGAAAAATGAATTACCTTAGCGGAACGTTGGGGCACGGGAGGGGGTTCGGGGGGGGGGGGAGGGGGGATAGAATAGTCTGCCTGAAATCCACCGCCCAGGCTTAAAATTCTATATATATTTTTTCAGCGACATTCGCGGATCTTCCGGCTTTAAAAAGTTGCATATTTCATAATCTTGATTTTGAAAACTGCCACATCATTTCATGAAAATAAACAAATCTGATTTTACTCACAGCTTCCGGAACCCGAGGTCTAATGGTACGACCTCACAGAGTTCTGTTTTCAATGAAGGAGTGGAAGGGGGGAGGGGAGGGGGAGGGGAGGAGGGGAGAGGGGGAGGGGGGTTGGGGTGTACGGGAAACAATTCCCGATTACTCTCTTGAGGCGCAACGGAAAAGCGGATAAACACATAGCATTTAAATCAAGATGCTAGAAGCCAGCACAAATTAAGTAATAAGTAAGTACAGACTTAAACAACTTAAACGAAAAAAAAAAACAGTGTGGTGTTTGTAAGCAGATACGTTTTTTTATTTCTTTAATTTTTTTAACTTGACTAAATCGTCAAGGGCATGAAGATTTGTCGGTAAACTGTTGCGCAGACACGGCTCCTCTGTTGCAAAGCTTATAATTCTTTGGGTGTTTCGTTGATTATGTTTTGATACAGGAATATTTTCACATAAGTCGACTTTACTTCGTGTGTGTGTGTTTTTCTTTGCAGGAAATTGCGAAGACCGACCTCCGTTTTAACACAGGAACAGAAGTCAGTGGATCTAAATGTTGCCATGGGGTGCGGTTCTCTGCAGACTACATGCGCACAGCCGGGCTACAAGTCGCTCATGCTGTTGAATCTAAATGATTCCGTGTTTCTGACTGGCGGCGGCGGCGACGAGGCAGAGTCTGTCAAATATTATGCCCTTGACGACTCTAACAAATCAGGCCTGCCTTAACTCAAGCTTTGTAATGCATTGAGCCTGAAAGCCGGTAAACCTAAACACTGCACTTTCGAGCCCAGTGTCTTGAAACGCACATTAAAACAGAAACTCTCGCCCCCTTCCTCCATAAAAGGCGAGATGAGGAAAAGGCCCGCTGGGGTGGGCGGCGTGGGGGGAGGGGGCACTTGGTATCATATGTACTACCATGCCCCAAAAAAGGAAAAAAACTCGGTCAGCGCGAAGTAGCAGTTTCACGGAAAGGGAGTTCTTTCAAAAATTTACTCCGCGTTTGGTTATAGATAGGGCTTTTTTTTTTGACTTAGCACTCTGCGTTTAGGGGTCATTTTGAAAAGTCATGGACCGCATGGTAAATGGTTGGTACTTAAATGCCCCAACCCCCTCCCCTACCACCCCCACCATCCCCGAGAAAAACACAAACAGTAGAAGTCGCTAAAAGGATCATATTTACTTTCGATCCTGGGGTTAATAAGGTCGAGTTTATTTTTTTCTCTAGGCGTTTTGAAGATTTTTTTAGCTTTGTAGCTGGCATGTTTTGATTGTTTTATTAAGCGCGATGAACTAATTACCTCTGCTGTGTGACGGTTTATGTATTAGACTGTGTTGATCATCTACCAACAAGACACTGCCAACGGACCTGAAATTTGCTATGATATTTATTTCAATATACTTTAAAGTCAAAAGGTCATTGTTTATTTCCAAAGGATAAGGGGTTGGAGTTCTTCTGGCATTCGATCGAAAACAAAAAATGCTTGATAAAAAATGCAAACTGTCGGTAGACTCTCAAGCATTTATAGCCTCGATGTAAAATTCTGGATATTTTTCTGATTTAGCACCATAACTAATAGTACACAGAGATATTGAATTAAAATAACAAATAATCAATAACATCGCATGCCACATAACATTGTTAACAGTTGAGGAATTCACTGAATAATGTCTTGAAATCGGAAATGTTGCACATTGTTTAATCAGAGTAAGTGACTCTAGTCATCCGAGAGTTGCAAAAAAAACAAAAACAAAAAACAACAAAAAAAAAACAAAAAAAACAAGAAGTCAAGAAAACCAACACGTCAAAAGTTGCACATGTGGATATATTATTTCGGATGTGGTTATCGTAATAACAATTCAGTCCTGTTTTAGCTTATTGACAGTTAGCCAAAGGCCGATTCATACGATGCAGATTTTAGCATGTCTGATACGAGCTGCTGTGCTGTATTTTGACGTACTAAGTCTGTTTACTAACGGGTATACAACGACCCTATACAACGACCCTAAAAAGGCCATATACAACGACCCTATACAATGACGCTAAACAACGGCCCTTTAGAACGGCGGTATATTAAGACCTTAAACAAAGGCGCTATACAACGATCCTGTACAACAGGCCTATGCAACGATCCAATACACAGACCTTATACAACGGCTCTTAGCAAAAGCATTCTACAACGACCCATAAACAACCCTATACAACTGCCCAAAACCAATACCTCATACAACGACCATATACAACGGCCCTATGCAACGATCCAATACAACGGGCCTATACAACGACCATATACAGCGGCCCTATAGAACGGCGCTATACAACGACCTTAAAAGGCCCTATACAATGACCATATAGAACGCCGTTGTACAAAGGCCTTAAATTAAAGCCCTATATAACTACCCAATAAAACGACCCTATACAATGATCCTAAACAAAGGCCCTATACGACGACCTTACACAGCGGCCATATACAACGACCATATGCGACGACCCTATATAACGGCGCTATACAGCGACCCTATAAAACAACCCCATACAACGATCCTAAACAAAGGCCCTATACAAGCACCTTATACAACGGTCCTATAAAACGGTCCTATAAAACGACCATATACAACAGCCCTATACAGAGATCTCATACAAAGCCCCTATGCATTGGTCCCTTTCGTATGACTCTATATCCACGTCGCTCGCTATGCCCAAGAGAATCGTGGAAGTATCACATCTACTTCATACAGTTCGAGCCATCCAAAAAACTGGTCAGACACACACATAATGCTCAGACTTTACCTCCCCCCCCCTCATCCCCAGTTTGTATGCAATAAAATATGACATCAGCCCGCGTCAGCTTTACATAACATAAATGTGAGTCCCTTAATGCTCCTGCTGTGCTCTTTGCTGCGCCCCCGCCCCCGCCCTCAGTGTGAGCATACTTTGTGGAAGGTCCCTTACCAAAGGCGTTTTAGCCCATGACTTCCTTGTGCGAAGCGAGAAGCTTTATTCAGGGAGGCTGGTAGAAATACAACACGGGTACCAGTTTATTGATTGATCAAGCGGCAAAGAGTTGCGCAGCACATAGATGGGTTTAGTTGGATTCAGCCACTGCTTTTGCATCGGCAAACGCGCTTTTTGACGCCTTAACTTCAAACCAGATGCCTACATGTTGTTACCTTATGCATGTAATAAACTTCTCTATTTACATTCACTATGAAATGCAATGTTTGCTTTGTACGGAACAAAGACGCACATTTTTGCTACAAAATGGCCGCTCAGTTTCTTATTTTGATAGTTTTGTGGAACGTATCGGGATATGTTAAACCTGAGAGCACAGGTGAGTTATATCTGAAATATTTATGACATTTTTGCATGTGGGCAATACGATGGAACAATAATAGGATAAAAGACAAAATAAGGAAGTGGTTTCACCTGTAAAGATATGTGACTGCTTTCATTGAAAATGTGTCACCTGACCGTATAAGATATGTGACTGCCTTCAGTGGAAATGTGACACCTGTCCCGATCAGATATGTGGCTGCTTTCATTCGAAATGCGTCAACTGTCCATCAGATATGTGACTTCTTTAATTGGATATGTGTCATCTGACCATATCAAACATGTGACTGCTGTTAATTGGCAATATGTCACCTGACCATATCAGTTTTGTGACTGCTTTAATTGGAAATATGTCACCTGTCCCCATCAGATATGAGGCTGCTTTCATTCGAAATGCTTCACCTGTTCACATCGGATATGTGACTGTTTTCATTCGAAATGCGTCATCTTGCCATATCAGATATGTGACTGCTTTGGAAATCGTCTGTTTGGAAATCGTAAATATAACAATTACGATCAAAGCGAATCCATTCCGACGCAAATCTGACGTCAGTTTGAGGTTATTGCGTCGGTCTCATTAAAACGCAACGTTAACTTTGTTATAATTTGGTTAATATCATAGGTCAACGTCGATTCAACGTCTTTGACCAAACGTTGCATAGGAGTTGGATAAGAAACAGCTTTATACATTTGATTTGGTTACGTTGCTCTCTCTGCATATATGCAACGTCGTCCTCTCTACGTATATGCAATTTCGCTCCCTAGGTATATACGACGTCGCTCTCCTTACGTATACACACCGTCGCTCCCCCTGCGTATATGCAACGTTCTTTGCCCTGCTTTTATACACCGTCGCACCCTGTACCTATATACAACATCGGAGATAGAGATTGTTTTGACCTCAATTGTCAATCATTTCGTGATGTTGAACAGACGTCGGATAATCGACATCTATCCAAAATAGGTACGTAGACGTTACGTTGACTTCCATAAGAAATAAAACCCGGCATAAATGTGAAGTCTTCCCAAAGTTGTTCCGACGTCACAATGTTTACTGGAAAGGAAAACACAGAATTATGTACAAAATACAGAAAGGATCATCAATCAGATGTTTCGAGCATAAATAGATCATAATGCTAATTTTGCGTCTATTGATATATTAAACAAAACCCGCAAAAGTGGAGTCAAAACGATTTTATATAACTCTTGTTAAAACAGCCAGCCTTTATTCTAGCCGAGGACGAGCCAGTCTTGTTGGCATGTTCTATTTGCAACATTCTATTCTTTTTGTGTGTAAACTTCCTAGTAAATATTCCGATGTCGATCCAACATCGACACGACTAAATCGCAGCCATAGATCAATATCTTTGTAAAAACGTTGAAAAGACGTAAGTTATGATGCTGGACGTTTCTTTTGGTCCCAACAAAAACCTTCACTTCCTCTTTGGTGCAACGTTGAATATACGTCGTAAAATCGATGCTAAGAAGTTATTACGCTGACATATCAACGTGGCGTAAATGTCGAAGTCACAGCCAGATCACAACCTGGTTATTTATGCCTCACAAGAAATGGAAATTATGATAGAGTGCTTTGAAAAATGATGACTTATTTTCTAATTCACGAAAGCTGACTTCATACAAACCGTGCGCTCCAATCGCTGGGGTTTGCACTAAAAACGACTCTAGATTAAAAATCTTTGCGACATCAATACAGCTGTTTCGGCATCCTTCTGCATCCGCATCGCAACGTTGAGTAGACGTCGGATAGTCGACATCTATCTAACGTTGCCAGGTTCAAGTGTCATATTCAACTAAGACACAACGATAGTCCATGCCACGTCTGTCCAGCGTTGTCCAATGTCGGTCTATCGGATGAATGAAGAACAAATAACGTTTATGATCCCCCGACTGGGTCACTAAAACTGCAAATAAAAACAAGATGTTATCTAACTTGGGTCCAGAAAATTTCGAGTAAACCAGAAAAGATATCGACCGACAAATCGAGTGCATAAAATTTAGAATAATATTAATAATATTAATAATTTATAATAACTTAACTTAAATATAACTTGGAAGGAATGAAGGAAGGAAGGAAAACGGCCTTTTAGATTAGAAAGTTTTCCTAAAAGTTTATCGTTGTCCTGTTGACAATGTGATTTAATAAGAAAACTTAAATTTTCAACTTCAGTTCTTGTGCCATACAAACGAGAAAACAAAAAAAAGATTGATCTTCCGGTTAAAATATTGTGAAGAGAAATAAGACTAGTTCTTCCAGCTGATATGTTTTTTTCTACACTTGAAACTGCTGCACATTTTAAAAATCCAAACTTTAAGAGGAAAACAGCTAAACCGCTTACTGCCTAATTTAAAAAATGCGTATCAACAAAACAAACTATTGATAGAAAATGATTTTGATCCAAAAAGTTTGAAACTTTTATTTTTATTCAAATTTTAGTAAAATTATCAACATCCGGTGAAATGTTTCTTGCGTTTAGAAAGTGTCATTATCATTGTTACAGTAAGTATCGTTTGAACTTTGTAAGTACCGCCGTATCATTGTAAGTACTGTTTAAATATTAAAAGTACTGCCTTATCAGCCCCACTAAGAACTGCTTACACATAGTTACAGTGCCTTCAGTTTATTATTTTCACTCCTTTCAGCCCTCTCCTCTCATAATCTCCTCTCCCGCTCCACGCACCACCCACCACTAACAATTGCCTTCAGTTTATTATTTTCCTGTTTTTCACTCCTTTCAGCCCTCTCCTCTCCTCATCCCCTCACCCCCACCACCCACCACTAACAATTGGCTTCAGTTTCTTATTTTCCGGTTTTTCACTCCTTTCAGCCCTCTCCTCTCCTCATCCCCTCCCGACCCCACCACCCACCACTAAGAATTGGCTTTAGTTTATCATTTTCCGGTTTTTCACTCCTTTCAGCCCTCTCCTCATGCCCTCTCCCCCACCACCCACCACTAACAATTGACTTTAGTTTATTATTTTCCTGTTTTTCTCTCCCCTTTCCGCTTCCTCTGCATATTCTGACAAACATTTACCAACTGATTTAAGCTAAGTTTAAACTAGATACCTAATACCAAATGCTATGTTCAATAAACAATTTTGTTCGCTTTTAATTTCATTTAATCTAGTTCCACTTTTTTAAATGCTATGTCAAATAACATAACTGACTTGAATATTTATATTGCTTCCTGTTTTGGAAACTATCATTCTGATGTTCATCTGTAAAAAATGAATAGACAAATATTGATGCACTGAGATACTGATAAATAAAAGGTCCTGCTTTCTAAAAACAAGACAAAACAAAACAAAACATGCTGTGTGAATGTTTATAATGTACTTTAATTAACGACTTAAATGTGATTTTGAAATAATTATTTTCCCAGATTATTGCAGTGGAGAAATCTTTAAGCCAGAGTGTAACAGTCGAGAAGTTATCATTATGAAGTCGGCTTTCTACGGAAGGATGCAAGTTGGACATTGTATACCGGAAGACCTTGGCTACATGGGCTGCAGATCAGACGTATTGGCTCAGTTTGACAATACATGTTCAGGGAAATCTCAGTGCGAAATCTGGATAGCAGATGCTAACATACAAGAATCTGGAGGCTGTAGGAAAGGCCTCCTTAGGTACCTACAAGCAAGCTACATCTGTAAACATGGTAAAAGAATCTCGATTTTCAACAATGATTTGATTTTACTGTACATTTAAATTTTAAGGTAAATGTTTGAAAAAGCTGTAACAGCAAAGGTATATATTATGAACATAAGTTTTGATTGACAGCAAAGATATATTATGAATATAAGTTTTGATTGACAGCAAAGGTATATTAAGAACACAAGCTTTGATTGACAGCAAAGACATATTATGAACATAAGTTTTGATTGATAGCTTAGGTATATTATGATCATAAGTTTTGATTGCCAGCAAACATATATCATGAACATAAGTTTTAATTGACACTAAGTGTATATTATGAACATAACTTTTGATTGACATATAAGTTTCATTCCTGTCTAACTTTATGATTGACTTCTAGGCCTTGAGCCGCCAAATTTCTGTTCAGCAAGCAGACCTATTAGCATAGAGGTGGATCGATCAGAGCTCTATTTACCTAGTGATTCTATGGAGAATTCATGTATTCCCAAGAACAAAGCCTGGACTCTGCGTGCAAAGGAAGCCCAAATCCTGAACATAAGTATCATAAACTCACAACACGATTCCAGTGCTAGAGATTCAATATTCGGCTCGATCAAAGACCCAGTTAGCAATAAGAGGGTAGTGTTTGGTGATGGCTCAAGGCATCAGCATCTGATAGTGTCTTCAACAAATCTTCTTGAAATAATCATTCAGAGCAGAGATGCAAAGTTCATACTTAACATAACAGGTAACACTCATTTTATAAGTCATAAGCTATAAGCCTGTGTATACTTATTATTTCCTAATTACAATTCAAAATCTCGATTATTTTATAAACTGTGTGACTAAAATAAATATTTTGAGGAAAGCACAAATGTGTTTATTTTGTAAAATATTACGATTTAGTTATCTGAAGGTAAAGTTAGGTTGTTCTGTGAGAACAATGTATCATTTGTTTGCCCTTAAGACGTGACTTGCTGCATTGCTAAACAAGTGTCATGTTTTAAATATTATATATTTACAAATAACTTATTGCTATTGTTTGCAATGTTTTACACAACAAAATATTTGCCTGTTTTAGTGATTATACTGCAATTGTAGACAGGCACTTATTGGCATTGCTGGGGTGTAAATAAGTAACTAATATTGAAGTCTGGTCAAACAGTATTCTATGAATGCTTTGTTTACAGAACGCCAGTGTAGGTCTACGAAACGAAAAGCCTTATGGTGGCGTTGCAAAATTCAAGAAATAGTTGTTCAGTTATTTATTTATAAAACAGTTGTTCAGTTATTGACTCGATATAATATTCATAGTTCGAAGGCATTGAACAAACAGTACCGCAAAAAATAAATTAACATACAGAAAAAGTCAAAGACAACACAACCAAAATCAGCTATGACAACACTTGATGTCATCACCGAAAATGAACACAAACCATGAACTGTACTCATTTCAGCCAATGGCTGTCCAAATATGCCACCACCAAGTGATGCCTGGATGACGCGCCACGGTGACGTCATGGAAGTTGGATGCCACTCTGCAGACAAATCATGGACACTGAGATGTGAAAATAACCAGTGGATTGGTGCAGTTGGCCAGTGTGGGCGGAGTTTTGGTGAGTAAAGTATGTTAAAAAACAGATGCATTTAGGTTCAAGTTGATGGTAAAAGGACAAATGAAAAGAAGTTGCTTTTACTTCCGAAAATTTTGGGAGCATGCGTCCTCGTCATGTAGTTAAAATTTGACAGCATGTGTCCTCTTTATGTTGTGATAATCTGGGCATCATAATAACTGTTTTACATAATGAAACAAAATTTGTGTTACATTTTTCAGTCACCGAGAATTCTAATGTTTCTGTAATTTTTTTAGGAAGGGAATCTGTCTCACGAAGAAAAGATAACACAAATAGCGAGCCAATTTCACCAAGTATGTATGATCAGAGTTAATTGCTTTGAAGTATACATCAATATGAGATTATTATTATCTGATATAAAACAACCCAGCAGACATTTTTGGGTGGTTGGAAAATTCGTTCAGACGTCCTTTTCGACGTTCATTAGTCAAATTTATGTCAACATAAACACAACCTTTGTGCCGTCTTTTCGACATCACCATAAGCGATGTCAACAAGGCGACAAAATATAGCATTGAACGACGTTGCAAAACGTGCAAAAATGCAAAGCTGCTTCGCGAAAACCACGTCTCTAAAAATTTAAAGCGATGCGGATTGAAAGTTATGAAAGATCAATGCGACGAGATTAAAGCGTTGGAATGGCGTTACATTTATCGCAATCTAATTGTTGCCTGCATCAAGTACTCGAGACTTTCATACCCGTTTAAACTGTACTTAATGCTGTACTGCACATCTTTTAAGACAATCTGTATAACGCCGAGTGACAGAGTATAGATTTAAAACAAAATTTGTTGAAAATATTTTATTTGTTTCAGACGTTACAGTCTTTGGTATTTGCAGTCTTATTATTCTTCTTAGTGCGACCATCTTTCTCTCTGGTGTCTTTCTGCTTAAAAGGTGAGTCAAATAGAGAAAAAAATGGTTTGTTTCATATTTCATTGGCTTTCGTGCTTTAAGCTTTGTTTTCATTAAAATAAAGATTAATTCTAAATCACAATTTGGAGTATGAAAACTAATCTCTTCATTTCTTGATATTGCTTTGTCGTGGGTGTGATAAACTGGACTGTCTATTGTCTAGCAGCTTAGTATTAAAAATATTTATTTGGATGTGTTTGATGTTTTAGAAAATTGCAAATGCCGACTAATGATTTGCTGCAGGAGCAAAGGACATTGATGTTAAATACTGGATACGTGTCACAAAGCGTCGCGTGCGATTCTGTACAAAAGAACATCAGTATTGGGCCAGACTACAAGTCATTGCAGTTAATGAGTCAGCCACTGACTACTAGAGCGGGCAGTGATATGAGCTCCACCGAAGCTCCACCGGGGCTAGGCACTTACCCGAATGCCAGTGATACGGGCGAGACCGCCAAGTATTACGTCCTTGAAGACGTTAGACCGCCTCTGCGTGTTTAGTCTGTCTCCCGAACTCTAAATTACATGTATCCACAACAACTCTTAATCCTTATATTAATTGTCCGAAACCATTCTGTCCGAGAAGTAGTGACAGTGTAAGCGTTTGATAATTCAGACACTGTAACCCCCGTTCAATGACATCAACTAGGTTTCAAAAGCGTTATGCAAGGAGTGAATCGATGTTATTTCAAGTATTTAGTGGTTAGTTTTATATTTTATAAATACAGTTGTTTAATAGAGTACATGTCCTCCCGTTTCCTGTCGTTTATTAATAAAGGTATTTATTTGCTGTGAGCTAATACAACTTTGAAAGATTTCAGTTAAAACTAAACATCTGTAAAAATTTATTATAATTCGTACCTTCTTCAAATGGTAATGGCAATTAAACCATGTACATAATGTTAAATGATGGTTGCGTATTCTAATATAATTGCTGCTACAATTTACTTTTCTGTAAGTAACTAAATGCTCTCTGTTTGTCTTTGTTCGTTTCTTATGTTATATTATTATGAGCAAATTCGATACAACATATTTTCTATGCGATTGGTATTGTCAATTAAAATTTTGTCAAGAATCGAGGCACATGACAAAAACAAACAAATAAACATACTGCATTTGGTCTAACATGATGGTAGCTATTGATACGTAGCATAAAAATATTGCAATTGTTGAATTTTCCAAACCAACATCAATAGTAACATTAAGAAAATGTACATATTTCGACTAAAGTCATCTTGAAAAATTTCAAGCAAATGATACTAGTTTGCCCATTTTGGTACCAGCTAGCTTTGAATTGGTTCCCCCAACATCGGTATGCTTTATTTTGTGGAATAAGTGATTAAAAAGAAATTAAAAAAATATGAACTGTCTAAGTAGAAGGATTCGAGAAAGGTGGTTATGCCATGCCCTTATAAAAACTACACAACGACTCTGAAAAATGAAGCTAGGCAACCAACCTTTACAACAACGATTCTATACAACGACGCTATACAAGGATTCAATTCAATAAAACGATCCCATACAACGATCCTACAGTGAACCCATGAAACTACCCTATACAACGATTCTATGCAGCAACCCGATACAGCGACTGTGTACAAAGATCCTATACAACGACCCAATTACAACGAGCATATTTAATGATCATCTACAATGATCTAGTGCAACTACCTTACTCAACTACCCCATACAATGGCCCTGTACAATGACCCGATACAGCGATTCTATACAGCGACCATACACAACACGCCATACAACGTTATACAAAGATCCTACAGATGAAAAATCCCATACAAGACATAATATAACGACTCTCTTCGAATGCATCTTTATCAGCAGCACCCACCCTGGGCAAACGAAGCATGGAATCATGAAAGAACAGGCCTATCCATAACGTATGGATAGTGTATGGACTCCCCCACCAACCCAAGTCTATGGGCAAAAAATATCACATCAGCCATTTCCCTGCTCTTAGCACACCCTTTAATGTGTGCTTACTTAGCGAAGCTTACTTACAAATAGTGCACTATCCCATGGCCTTCATATGTGAATAGAGAAGCTTTAGTCAGGGAAGGTGGTAGAAACAGGACACGGGTACAGTTTATTGATTGCAAAAGCAACAATCTCTTCATGAGAAGCATTTGCATAGAAGATAGATCAGTTTTGGTTTGATTTGGTTTGCTTCAGCAAATGTGCTTTTTGACGCAATAACATCATAAAAGATGTCTGTCACGATATGCTTGTCCCGCATCTCTCTATTTACATTGAACATGAAATGAAATTTTCACTTCCTAATGTACCGAACCGAACAAAGAAGCTCCTATGTTTTCAGAAAATACCCGTTAAACTTCTAATCCTGGTAGTATTATGGAAGGCATTAGGATATGTCAAATTCGACAGCACAAGTGAGTTCTGTATCAAATATTTGTAACTATGTGTAACTATTTTCCTTCCATTTAACAAGCAATACAGTTGAAAAACAGTGCGAAAAAGGGCAAAATAAGGAATTTGTTTCATTTCAAATGTGTCACCTATCACCGTAACAAATGTGACTTCTTCTGTGCGCCTCCGTGAAATCTCGCTCGAGTCGGAAACCGTGAATATATCCATATCGATGCAAAGTAGATTTGAGGTTACGACGTTGACAATTCAGAGGTCAACATTAAATATAATTCTAATTTCACTGGGAGTGCTTTCGCCAATAGATCAATGTCGTTTTAACTTATTTTGCATAATGTAGAATAGACGTTGAATAAACAATGTTGTTTAGACGTTGCTTTTTGCAACAATAAAACCCCACTTTCCCGGGCGTCTAATCAATGACCTTGATGTAACGTTAAATAGACATCGGAACATTCACGGAAACAAAAATAATCATAGTGTTATCTCTCAACAGAAATGGAAGAATAAATATGAATTTCATGAGCCCACCAGTTTTAACCCGCGGACATTTGAAAACCATTCATTAAAATTAACTTCATACATATTATATATAACCACTACACCATTTGGCTGTAACTACCTATGATTAGTTATATCTGTTCAAAAACGCTAGTTACATTTAGGAAACTATAAACAAATGAGCAATTAGAGTACAGAAACGCTGGGAAACATTCAGAAAACCGTAATCAAACTGGCATTTAGCTAAACGTCAGGTTAGGAATGTTTAGAAAACTATAAAGAAATTGACACTTAGGGACAGAGACGCTAGGAACATTTAGAAAATTATGAACAAGTTGATACTTAAGGGACAGAAGATTCATCAAGGCTAGAGAACATACAAAGAAAGATTAACACTAACCCTCTGACACTACCATGGGTTACCTTCATTGATAAATTGTATACACATTCTTTGGGCAGTGTGACATTTATTGTGGTGATATAGCAACAAAGTTAGGATCATTACAGTATAACAAAACAGGGCTTCTCTGTTGCTTTGCTTCTCTCTTTCCTCATTTTTATATTCAATTTTGTCTTGAATAGTTCTGACTCTGTGAGAAAATATAGTATAAATAAAGTTTATCCCATGAAATTAAAGTGTTAGTTTCTTCGACGTTACGCTAAAAACCTGTCCATGCATTGTTACTTGTATGTTACACAGACATACACATACGCACACACATATACACTCATACACATACACGCACAAACACACATACACACATAAACACACGCACAAACACACACATACAAATCAGCCAGGAGTCATGGTTCATTTCTGTTATAACACACACGCACGCACACACACACACACCTACACATATGTACACACATACGCACATTCTAATCAGACCAGATTGATGGATAATTCTATTACAACACACACAAACATACACAGACAAAGCAGTCCAGTTTCATGGTTCATTTCTGTTATAATACACACACACACACACACACACACACACACACACACACACACACACCTACACACATGTACACACATAAGTACATACAAACCAGACCAGATTGATGGTTAATTCCATCATAACACACACACTACAAACACACAAACACACACATACAAAGCAGTCCAGTTTCATTTTTCATTTCTGTTATAGCACACAATCGTGCCTAGGACACCCAAATGGCGCGAAAATACCTTCTATTCCGCTGTATAGTAGTTCTCGGTACTGTGATGCGACCTCTGTGTCACATAACAAAGTCTTCACCATAGTCGGGTTGACTTACACCTATGACGGTGGTTGTGTAACGTTTTATATATTTGTACATTTACCTATCATTTTCAATCCTTCATAATGTATAAGATTCGACGCGTCTCTTTTCTTCACCTACAGAGCTGTGCAGTTTTATTCTGACATTTAGATGGCAATAATTTATTTTTGAGATCAATCTTAAGGGAGACACAAATATATATCAAATTAACGAATCGTCAATTTACTTCTGGAGATGAAAACTTGAATTATTGATATCAATACCAACAACACATTCTTGCTTCTTTTTTGCACAGTAAAAATGAAAAGAAAGGACTAGTTATTATTTCATTCACGATGTGTGCTTCTAAAATTTATATAAAAATACTGACACATTGATAACATAAATTAATTTTTGAGATCAAAAAATCACTTGCAGATTTCAAAATATAAATTTAAAAAGTCTCATTTTGAAATGGTGATATCTGAAACAAATTCTTGATATCAATAAAAGGAAAATAGATTACTGTGTTCAGAATTGAGAGTTTGCTGTCATATGGAATGCCATTTTCATATGTATTAGTCAATTATTGATATCAAGAAGTAATTATTGATCTCAAAAATGTACTTTGATATCAAAAATAAACTTTGATCGAAAAAAATATTTTTATTCAAGAATTAAATTTTGCTATCTGCAATTATATTTTGATATCTCTAAATTATAGATTTGAATGAAATTTTTTTAGATCAAAAATTAATACTTGCTATCAAAAACATAATTTTTGAGATGAAAAAGGAATTCTTGATATCAATAAATTCCTAATAAATGTAAAAATGGCATGCCATAAACATTTCTGAGTTACTCTCTGGCTATCGACAAGTAATAACACTGAAAAAATAAATATGAAACATTCTATACATCGCAATTAATGGAAAAATCTGTTTCTTTCAATTACACACTAAATTCAACGTTTTTTCGTAAGCAATACAATGGCATTTGACGTTTCAGATGTATTCATATTGTTCAGTCTTGACATACTTCTAAACGCACTAATCTTCATGACGGGTATGTGCATTCTGAAAAGGTGAGGTGTCATGAAAAATGAATTACCCTAGCGGAACGGGGGGAGGCACGGGGGGGGGGGGTTCGATAGAATAGTCAGAATGAAATCCACCGCCCAGATTTTAAATTCTATATTTTTTTGTCCGTGGATCTTCCGGCTTGAAAAAGCTGCGGTGATTCCTAATAATTCATAATCTTAAGCTTGAAAACGAAAATATACAAATCTGATGTCACTCACAGTTTCCCGAACCCGAGGTCTAATGGAATAATCTCACAGAGTTCTGTTTTCAGTGAAGGGGTGGAAGGAGGGGGAGGGGGAATGTGAGGGGGAGGGGGAGGGAGGGGGAAGGTGTAAGGGAAACAATTCCCAATTACTCTCGTGAGACGCAACGGAAAAGCGGATAAACACAAAGAATTTAAATCAAGATGCTAGAAGCTAGCACCAAATAAGTACAAATTAAGTAACAAGTAAGTACAGACTGAAACAAAGATAGAATATATATATATAGAAATGTACCTCCAGCAATAAGGGGACCATTTTTGCTAAAAAAAGTATTAAGGAGACCAAAAATTTAGGGAGACTAAAAGTAGGTCTCCTTAATTTTTAGCGTGTTTAAACGTTACGAAACTACACAGCAAACAAAAAACGAATGATTTTATGGCATAGCGAATATAATACACTTTGGTTTAAAATTAAATTTGCGTGTTCACAGTTGATAACAAGCTTTCAATTTCGTCCTAAACTTTATACCTTGCATAAATACAAATGTCAGAAAATCAGCTTTAAGGAGACCGGGAAAACTGTCATTTTTTAAGATCCGCTATATATTATGTATTTAAAAATATTATAGCAACAAATATTTTTTCCTTAGCTGCTCAACATGCTTACACATGGTTTAGCACGAAGAAAAGCATAATTTAGCACTGCAAACAGGCATTTTTTTATAGCAAAAATATTATAGCAACAAATATTTTTTTCCTTAACTGCTCAACATGCTTACACGTGGTTTAGCACGAAGAAAAGCATAATTTAGCACTGCAAACAGGCATTTTTTCAAAGAAACGAACAGTTTAGAGCAAGATGCATTATGACGTAATAAACATTATGACGTAATAAAACGTATCCCTACTTTATATATATATAGTGTATAAACCGACTTAAGGAGACTATGCTTCACACTTATACAAAACACTTCAAAGGGCATTTTAGTTTATATTCATTACTCTTTTTTGCCTACCAAAATTATTTTTAAGGAATTTAAAATAACATTTGGCACTATTTTCTCTTAATAATATGCACATAATAATCTTGCACATATTCATGAAAAATATATGGTCTCCTTATTGCTGGTTGTATATTTCTAGGTGTATAAACCGACTTGAGGCGACCATATATACAACTTCAAAAGACATTTAGTTTATCCTTAATTACTACTTCAATTCTTTGCTTTCCTAAGTAATGTTGCAGAGTTTAAATATCACGTTACAATATTTTAACCTAGAAACATGAAGCATCTTGCACATATTTGCATGCAAAGTAGAACCAAATGACCCAGTCATTGGTAATATGTGTGTAGTGTCATCTGTTAAGGCTGCTGTACATGCGTATAACTTCTAAACAATGCATATACATAACAAATAATAATAATAATAAACATAAGTTTAAAATAAATCTTTAAAAACACCCAACTAGTAGCAAAATATGCTACTTTGGGAGACAAAATATACAGAGCATTAAACCACACACTTACGCAGACCCGGGAAATTCCGTTTTTTTTAGCCAGATGGCCTAAAATGCCATGGAAAATATAGAAAAAAGTACGTAGACCAACTTTTTTGTTTATTTTTTGCTGCCTAATATGACAAGAATATACTTATATATAGTGCTATATATAAGGCATGGTCTCCCTATGACTGGTTTTAGACATGTATATATATATATATATATATATATATATATATATATATATATATATATATATATATATATATATATATATATATATATATATATATATATATATATATATATATACAAAAAACAAACAAAAGCAAAAAAAAAAAAAAAAAAAAAACAGTATAGTGTTTGTAATTAGGTATGTTTTTTATTGCTTTATTTATGACAAAATCGTCATGGGCATGAATATTTATCGGCAAACTGTTGTCGGTCCTTTGTTAAAATTTTTTGGATGTTTAGTTTATTACGTTTTGATACAGGAATGTTTTCACATGGATCTACTTTATTTCGTGTGTGCATGTGTGTTTTTTTCAGGAAATTGCGAAGACCGATCCCTGTTTTCACACAAGAACAAAAGTTAGTGGATCTAAAACGTTACGATGGGGTGCGGACTACATGCGCACAGCCCAGCTACAAGTCGCTCAAGTTGTTGAATCTGCCGCCAGGTGGAGCACCTCACCAGGATGTGAGGACCGAAGTAAATGATTCCGTGTTTCTGATTGGCGGCGGCAGCGGCGAGGCAGAGCCTGTCAAATATTATGCCCTGGACGACGCAAACAGATCATTCCTGCCTTAACTCAAGCTTTGTAATGCGCTAAGAGCAAAAGCTGGTAAACCTAAACACCGGATCGTACTTTCCGTCCTGCGTATTGAACGAAAAAAAATTTAAAAAAGCACTCACCCTCCCCAAAAAGGAAGGCAAGACGAGGAAAAATGCAGCAGGCGGGAGGTATCATCTGTATTACCATGCGTGTCCAAAAAATGCTGGATGGTTTTAAAAAGTTATGGACATGTATGGTAAGCAATTGGTACTTGTCTTACAGTTTACTCCCGACATCCTCTCCAAACTTAATCAAAAATTCCTTTATAAAATTGTCGTCCGACAGCTGGTTCCTGTATACTCTCAAGCACAGCCTCTTCGTTGTAGCTGAATCCTGTAGACTTGCAAAATAACCGAAAATAACACCACGATAGATTAGCATTTCCTAGGGACAGACGTATTGAATTAAAATACTAAATAAGTAATATCGCATCATACATAACATTTTTAACAGTTCAGGAATTCATTGAATAATGTCTTAAAATAAAAAACCTCGCATCTTGTTTATCAGAGTGACACACCCGGAGTTGCCAAAGAACACCAGAGTAAATAAACCAACACGTATTATTTTGGATGTGGTTATCGTAATAACAATTCAGTCATGTTTTAGCGTATTGACAGTTAGCCAAAGGCCGATTCATACGATGCAGATTTTAGCATGTCTGATACGAGCTGCTATGCTGTATTTTGACGTACTAGGTCTGTTTACAAACGCCTGTACAACGGTCCTATACAATGACGCTAAACAACGGCCCTTTAAAACGGCGGTATATATTAAGACCCTATAAAACAACCCTATACAACCGCAACTATCCAATACAAAGGGCCTATATAACGACAATATACAACGGCGCTGTACAACGGCCCTAAATTAAGACCCTATACAACGACCCTATAGAACGACCCTATACAACGGTTCTAAATAAAGGCCTATACAACGACCACATATAACGACCCTATACGACGGCGCAATACACTGACCTTATATAACGGCCCTAAGCAAAGGTCCTATACAGGCACCCTATAAAACGACCCTATACAACGACCGTATACAACGACCCTATATAACGACCGTATACAACGACCTGATACAACGACCCTATACAATGGCCCCATGCAACGAACTTATACAACGGCCCTAAACAAAGGCCCCAACCAACGACCATATATATTATGGACACCCCTGACTGATGGACAGCATTTCTCAGTCTGTTTCAAAACGCCACGAGTTCTGTTATATCTAGACCCCTCTATTGTGGACACCCCTCTATTTAGAATTAGACACTCTTTTATCCCATAAGTTACACATTTAAAACAACCCCTCTATTGTGGACAGTCAAATTGCTGTCCATATCCTGTACGTTATGTAAACAACCCCTATATCAGCTTGTTACTCGGTAGTGTTTGTTTTTTCGCTGTTGTTATTTGTGGGTATTGAGTACATTTTATTGAACACAGTGCATGTAAAGATAATAGGGCTTATTACAAAAGATGTGTGCTTAAGAGGGAAGCTTTATACTACTAAACCCTATTGACATGTGCTCCGTCTTTTAAAATGCGTATAAAGGAACAAGTAATTCATTGTCTTTGTACTCAGTTCAGATGTTATATAAGGTGTTAAGTCTGAATATCGGTGGTGTGAAAAGAAAAGCAACGAACTTTCGTTATCTGATAAAGTTAAAATAATCAAAGCTAGTGATGGCAAAAGTGTACGAAAAATAGCCAAAGATTTTAGTTGTAGTTGTCAAACAGAACAGGACCTCGAAATTAGGGACAATTTTTGTCCCTAATAGTGCGGTTTCACTGTATAACAACCCTATACAGAGACCTCATACAACGCCCCTGTTCATCGGCCCCTTTCGCATGACGCTATATCATCGTTGCTGGCTATGCCCAGGAGAATCGTGGAAGTATCACCCCTACTTTATACAGTTCGGGCCATCACACACACAATGCTAGACTTTACCTCCCCCTCCCCTCATCCCCAGTTTGTATGCAATAAAATATGACTTCAGCCCGCGTCAGCTTAACATAACATAAACGTGAGTACCCTAATGCTCCTGCTGTGCTCCTTGCTGCGCCCCCGCCCCCGCCCTCAGTGTGAGCATACTTTGTGGAACGTCCCTTACCAAAGGCGTTTAGCCCATGACTTCCTCATGAGAAGAGAGAAGCTTTAGTCAGGGAGACTGGTAGAAATACAACAGGGGTACCAGTTTATTGATTGATCAAGCGGCGCTCTCTCAACAACAAAGAGTTGCGCAGCACATAGATGGGTTTAGTTAGATTCAGCCACTCCTTTTGCATCAGCAAATGTGCTTTTAGACGCTTTCACTTCATACCACACGTCTACATGTTGTTACATTATGCATGTACTAAACTTCTCTATTTACATTCACTATGAAATGGAATGTTTGCTTTGTACGGAAACAAAGACGCACATTTTGTTACAAAATGGCCGCCCAGCTTCTTATTTTGATAGTTTTGTGGAACTTATTCGGATATGTTAAACCTGAGAGCGCAGGTGAGTTATATATGAAATATTTATGACGTTTTTGTATATGGGCAATACGATGGAACAATAATCGGACAAAAAACAAAATAAGGAAGTGGTTTCACCTGTCCACATCAGATATGTGACTGCATGGAAATGTGACACCTGGTCAGATCAGATATGTGACTGCTTTCATTGGAAATGTGTCACCGGACCATATCAGATATGTGACTGGTTTCAGTGGAAATGTGACACCTGTCCCCATCAGATATGTGACTGCTTTTATTGGAAATGTGTCACCTGGTCATATCAGATATGTGATTGCTTTTGTGCACCGTACATATCTGTCTCGGAATCGTAAATATAACAATTGCGATCAAAGCAAATCGATTCCGACACCGATCCAACGTCGATTGAGACTATGGCGACGGTCTCATCAAAACGCAAACCTTAAGTTTGTTGTACTTTGGCTGATATCATAGATCAACGTCGATTCAACGTCTTTTATCAAACGTTGCATAGACGTTGGATACATAACAGCTTTATAAATTCGTTTTGGTTGCGTCGCTCACCCTGCGTGTATTAAACGCCGTCCTCTCTACGTCTATACAATGTCGCTCTCCCCAGGTATATACAACGTCGCTCTCCCTGCTATATAACCGTCCCTTGGCGTTATGGCGTCGCTCTGACCATAACGCAACGTTAACTTTGTTGTAATTTGGTTGATATCATAGATCAACGTCGATCTAACATCTTTTACCAAACGTTGCATAGACGTTCGATAAGAAACAGCTTTATACATTCGTGTTGGTTACGTCGCTCTCCCTACGTATATACAACGTCGTCCTCTCTCGTATATGCAATTTAGCTCTCCCTAGGTATGTACAAGATCGCTTTCCTTACGTATATGCACCGTCGCTCTCCCTGCCATATACACCGTTGCTCTCGCTACGTATATGCAACGTTGCTCTCCCTGCTTATATACATCGTCGCACCCTATACGTATGCACAACATTGGAAGACAGATATTGTTTTCACTTGAATTGTCAGTCATTTCGTGATGTTGTTCGGGCGTTGGATAATCGACATCTGTTCAAAAGCGGCACGATATGTTGACTTCCCTAAAACAATAAAACCCGGTATTAATGCGAAGTCTTCCCAACGTTGTTCCGACGTCACAATGTTTACTGGAGCGGAAAACACAGAATTATGTACAAAATACAGAAAGGAACATCAATCAGATGTATCGAGCATAAATCAAACATAATGCTAATTTTGCGTCTGCTGATATATTAAACAAACACCCCGAAGTGGTGTCAGACCGATTTTACATAACTCTTGTTAAAACAACTAGCCTTTATTCTTACCGAGGACGAGACAGTCTTGTTGACATGTTCAAGCAAGCTGTTTATGTCTATGTTGTTGTGTTCTATTTGTAACACTATGCTCTTGACATATCCGGCTGTTTTTTTTTTAGGCAGGAGCGGGGGTAAGCCTCCCAGTAAATATTCCGATGTCGATCCAACGTCGACACGACTAAATCACGTACTAGATCTGGTGGTTTATTTTTTGCGTGTGATTTTTAGTAGCGACCATAGATCAATATCTTTTTCACAACGTTGAACAGACGTAACGATGTTGAACATTTCTTTTTGTCCAGGCGAAAATCCACACTTTCTCGGTGGTGCAGCGTTGAACATACGTCGTAACATTGATGTTGAGAAGTTATTACGCTGACATATCAACGTGACATAAACTTAATCACAGTCAGGCCACAACCTGGTCATTTTATGCTTCACCAGAAATGGAAACCATGATAGATTGCTTCCAAAAATGACAAAAAAATGATAACGTATAATATGCACAACGTGGGGTTTTCTCATCCAGTCCTGAAAAATATTCACGAAAGCTGAATTCATACATACCATGCGTTCCAATCGCTGGGGTTTGCACTAAAAGCAATGTGGTGTCCACGACACCGAATCTTTGCGACGCGCGACATCTATACAGCTGCCATTGTTTCGGAAGGAAAGACGGAAGGAGAAAGTTTTCCCAAAAGTTTATTGTTGTACTGTTGACAATGGCATTTAATTAAATAACTTCAAAATATCAATTTATTTACCATATAAACGAAAAAGATTGATCTGCTGGTTAAAATGTTGTGATGAGAAACAAGACTAGTTCTTCCAGTTGATATATTTTTCTACACTTGAAACTGCTGCACATTTAAGAAATCAAATTTTAAGAGGAAAAACAGCTTTATCGCTTGCTACCTTATCTAAAATGTGTATCAACAAACCAAACTGTTGATAGAAAATGATCAAAACTTTTATTTTTATTCCAATTTTAGTAAAATTATCAACATCTGGTGAAATGTTTCTTGACTTTAGAAAGTGTCAATATCGTTGTAAGTGCCAATAATAAGTATTACCGTATCATGGTAAGTACTGTTAATTATTAAAAATACACACAAACAAACTCATAAACAAGCATACCACACAAATGTAACAAATTCTAAACTTTAACCTCAATAATGAAAATTATTCTGACAAAAAATTCACCAACTGACTTTAACCCAAATTTAAACAAGATACCTGATACCTAATGCTATGTTCAATAAACTTGGCAATGCTATGTTCAATAAATTTTGCTCGATTTTAATGTCATTTAATCTAGTTCCTTATTTTAAATGCTATGTCAAATAAAATAAGTGACGTGCATGTTTATGTTGCATCCTGTTTTGGAAACCATGATTCTGATAGTCATTGGTGAAAAATGAATAGATAAATATTAATATTACATTAATACACAAAGTGATCCACCTTTCTTAGAAGAAAATGCTAAAAATAATTTGAATATTTATTATAAATTTTACAAAATGCTATGTAATTTTATTAATGATTTAAATGTGATTTTTAAATAAACATCTCCCCAGGTTATTTTAGTGGATAAAATTTTAAGCGCCAAATTTTGTAAAAAAAATAATCAAATACTGTATGCATGCTCATCACAAAATGTTGGGTGACTTAATGAATGTGATTTTAAAACAATATTCTCCACAGATTATTGCAATGGGGAAATCTTCAAGCCTCGGTGTGGCAGTGGAGAAGTTATCATTATGGAGTCAGCTTTCTATGGAAGGATGCAAGTGGGACATTGTATTCCGGAAGACATTGGCTACATGGGCTGCAGATCAGACGTATTGGCTCAGTTTGACAACACATGTTCAGGGAAATCGCAGTGCGAAATCTGGATAGCAGATGCTAACATACAAGAATCTGGAGGCTGTAGAAAAGGCCTCCTTAGGTACCTACAAGCAGGCTACATCTGTAAACATGGTAAATATATCTCGATTTTCAACATTGATTTGATTTTACTGTACATTCAAATTTTAAGGTAAATGTTTGAAAAAATTTCTAACAGTAAAGGTATATATTATGAACATAAGTTTTGATTGACAGTAAAGATATATTATAAATATAAGTTTTGATTGACAGCAAAGGTACATTAAGAACACAAACTTTGATTGACAGCTTAGGTATATTATGATCATAAGTTTTGATTGCCAGCAAAAATATATTATGAACATAAGTTTTGATTGACAGTAAAGATATATTATAAATATAAGTTTTGATGACAGCAAAGGTACATTAAGAACACAAGCTTTGATTGACAGCAAAGATATATTATGAACATAAATTTTGATTGACAGCTTAGGTACATTATGATCATAAGTTTTGATTGCCAGCAAAAATATATAATGAACATAAGTTTTAATTGACACTTAATGTATATTATGAACATAACTTTTGATTGGCATATAAGTTTCATTCCCATGTAGCTTTATGATTGACTTCTAGGCCTTGAGCCTCCAAATTTCTGTTCAGCAAGCAGACCTATTAGCATAGAGGTGGATCGATCCGAGCTCTATTTACCTAGTGATTCTATAGAGAATTCATGTATTCCCAAGAACAAAACCTGGACTCTACGTGCAAAAGAAGGCCAAATCCTGAATATAAGTATCATAAACTTACAACACGACTCCAGTGCTAGGGATTCAATATTCGGCTCGATCAAAGACCCAGTTAGCAATAAGAGGGCAGTGTTTGGTGATGGGTCAAGGCATCAGCATCTGATTGTTTCTTCTGCAAATCTTCTTGAAATAATCATTCAGAGCAGAGATGCCAAGTTCATACTTAACATAACAGGTAACAATCACAAGCTCTAAGTCTGTTTATATTTGTTATTTCCTTAACTACAATTCAAAATCACGATTAAGTTGTTCCATGAGAAAAATGTATCATTTGTTTGCCCTTAAGAGGCGACTTGCTGCATTGTTCGAGTTTAGCAATCACACTCTTTCATGGAAAACAAGTGGCATGTTTTAAATATTATCTACTTATAAATAACTTATTGCTTTTGTTTAGAATGTTTTCAAAACAGAAGATATGCATGTTTTAGCTATTATACTGCAGTTGCAGACAGGCACTTATTGGCATTGTTCGGGTGTAAGTAAGTAATTAATATTGAGGTCTGGTCAACAGTATTGTATGAATGCATTATTTAGAGAAAGGCAATAAAGGCGCAAGAAACGAGAAGCCTTTCTGTGGCGTGCAAAATGCATGAAATAGTTGTTCAGTTATTGACTTGATACAATATTCATAGATCCAAGGCATTCAACAAACAGTACCGCAAACAATAATGTAACAGTACAGAAATGTACAGAACAAGTCAAGGAAACATTTAAGGTTGTGTTCATTTTGGGTGCCGACATGTATTGTTGGCCAATAAGAATGTCCCAGACAAATTATTACCAAATCAGATTTGACAACACTTGATATCATCACCGAAAAAGAACACAAACCATAATTTATACACATTTCAGCCAATGGCTGTCCAAATATGCCACCACCAAGCGATGCCTGGATGACGCGTCACGGTGACGTCATGGAAGTGGGATGCCACTCCGCAGACAAATCATGGACACTGAGATGTGAAAACAACCAGTGGATTGGTGCAGTTGGCCAGTGTGGGCGGAGTTTTGGTGAGTATTGAACGATAAGTAACAGCTGCATTTCGATTCCAGTTAATGACAAAAGGACAAATGAAAAGAAGTTGCTTTTACTTCCAAAAACTTTGAGAGCATACGTTCTCGTGATGTAGCTAAAATTTTGACAGCATTTATCCTCTTTATGCTGTGATAATCTTTGCATCATAATAAGTGTTTTACATAATGAAATAAAATTTGAGTGACATTTTTCAGTCTCCGAGAATTGTAATGTTTCTGTATTTTTTTTCAGGAAGGGAATCTATCTCAGGAAGAAAAGATAACAGAAATAGCGAACAAATTTCACCAAGTATGTGTGATCAGAGTTAATTGCTTTGAAATGTATATCAATATGAGATTATTGTTATTGTTTGATATAAAACAACCCAACATACATTTTTGGATGGTTGGACAAATCGCTCAGACGCCCTTTTCGACGTTCATTAGTCAAGTTTATGTCAACATAAAAACAACTTTTGTGACGTATTTTCGACGTCACCATAAGCGATGTCAATAAGGCGACAAAATATAACATAGAACAATGTTGCAAAACGTCCGCAAATGAAAAGCTGCGTCGCGAAAACCACTTCTGCCTGCATCAAGTACTCGAGACTCTCATACCCATTTAAACTGTACTTAATGCTGAACTGTACATCTTTTGAGACAGTCTGTATAACTCCGAATGACAGAGTATAGATTTGAAACAACGTTTGTTGAAAATATTTTATTTGTTTCAGACGTTACAGTCTTTGGTATTTGCAGTTTTATTATTCTTCTTAGTGCGATCATTTTTCTCTCTGGTGTCTTTCTGCTTAAAAGGTGAGACAAATAGAGAAAAGAAATGGCTTGTTTCATATTTCATTGTCATTTGTAACTTTAGGCTTTGTTTTCATTAAAATATCGATTAATTCTGAATCACAATTTTGGCTATTAAAATAATCTCTTTATTTCTTGCTATAACTTTATCATGAATATGATAAACTGGAATATTAGCAAATTAGTATTAAAAAGTATTTATTTGAGTGTGTTTGATGTTTTAGAAAATTGCAAATGCCGACTAATGATTTGCTGCAGGAGCAAAGGACATTGATGTTAAATACTGGATACGTGTCCCAAAGCGTTGCGTGCGATTCTCTACAAAAGAACATCAGTATTGGGCCAGACTACAAGTCTTTGCAGTTAATGAGTCAGCCACTGAGTACTAGAGCGCGCGGTGATATGAGCTGAATCGAAGCTCCACCGGGGCTAGGCACTTATCCGAATGCCAGTGATTGGGCGCGACCGCCAAGTATTACGTCCTTGAAGACGTCAGACCGCCTCCGCGTGTGTTGTCTCCCGAACCCTAAATTACATGTATCCACAACTACTCTTAATTCTTATATTATCCGAGACCATTCTGTCCGAGAAGTAGTGACAGTGTAAGTGTTTGAGCGAATTCAGACACTATAACCTCCGTTCAGTGACATCAGCTAGTTTTCAAAAGCGTTATGCAAGAAGTGAATTGATGTCATTTCAAGTATCGAGTGGTCCTTTTTATATTTTATAAATACAGCTGGTTAATAAAGTACATACTAAACAAAGAGATCATCGATAGCCATATCCTCCCTTTTCCTTTCGTTTATTAATATTAGTATCTATTTGCTGTGAGCTAATGCAACTTTTTAAAGAATTTAAACTAAACATATGTAAAAATTTTATTATAATTCGTATCTTCTTCAAATGGTAATGGTAATCAAACCATGTACGTAATGTTAAATGTTAGTTTTGCATTCTAATATAATGATATTGCTGCTACAATTTTCTATTTCTGTAATGTTCTTTTCTATGTTATATGAAAATGAGCAATTTCGATGCAACACATTTTCTATGCGATTGGTAATGTCAACTAAAACTTTGTCAAGAATCGAGGCACATGACAAAAACAAACAAATAAACATATTGCATTTTGTCTAACATGATGCTAGCTATTGATACGTAGCATGAAAATATTGCAATTGTTGAATTTTCCAAAACAACATCCAAGAATTTACACAAATGATACTAGTTTGCAAATTTTGCTACCAACAAGCTTTGTATTGGTTCCCCCAACATTGGTATGCTTTATCTCCTGGAATAAGTAATTAAAAAGAAATTTTGAAAAAATATGAACTATCTGAGTAGAAGGATGTGAGAAAGGTGGCTATGCAATGACCGTATAAAAACTACACAGCGACTTTGAAAAACGAAGCCAGACAACCACCCTTTACCACAGCGATTCTATGGAACGACGCTGCACAACGATTCAATTTAACTATCCTATGCAACGATCCTACAGTGAACCCATGCAATTACCCTAACCACCTAGTCTATACAGCAACCCGGAACAAAAATAATGACTCTGTACAACGAGCTTATAGAACGAAGTTATAAACGACCCTACACAACGACCTTCTACAACTATCGACCCTAAGCAATGATTCTATACAACAGCCCTGAGATTCAATACAGCGACACTGCACAGCAACTTTATACAAAGATCCCATACAACGACTCAGTACAACGAGCATATTTAACGATTCTATGCAATGATCTTGTAGAATTATACAACTACCCTATACAATGACCTGTACAACGACCCGATACAACGATTCTATAAGCGACCATACACAACACGCCATGCAACGCTATACAAGGATCGTACAGATGAACAATCCCATACAAGACATTATACAACGACTCTCTTCGAAGGCATATGTATCGGCATCACCCACCCCGGGTAAATGAATCATGGAATCATGAAAAACAGGGGCCATCCACAACGTATGCAAAATTTCTCCCCCTCGAACCCAAGTCTACGCGCAAAAAATAAATGTCACATCAGCCGTAGTCCGAAAAAGGGCAAAATAAGGAATTTGCTTGATTTGAAATATGTCACCTATCCGCATGGACTCCGTCAGAAATCTGACTTCTTCTGTTCGCCTCTACCAAGGCTTGCTCAAGTCGGAAATCGTGAATATGCCCATGTCGATGCAACGTAGATTTGAGATTACGACGTTGACTAGCTAGAGGTCAACATTAAATATAATGTGGTTGCGAGTGTTTTTGCCAATAGATCAATGTCGTTTTAACTTATTTTACATAATGTAGAATAGACGTTGAATAAACAATGTTGTTTAGACGTTGCTTTTTGCCACAATCAAAACCCCACTTTCCCGGCGTCTAATCAATGACCTTGTTGCAAAGTTAAATAGACATGGGAAAATTGACGAAAACAAAACACATGGTAGTGTTATCTATCACCAGAAATGGAAGAATAAATAAAAATTTCATGAGCCCACAAGTTTTAACCTGCGGACATTTGAAAACCATTCATTAAAATTAACTTCATACATATCATATATAACCACTACACCATTTGACTGTAACTACCTATGATTAGTTATATCTGTTCAAAAACGCTAGGAACATTTAGAAAACTATAAACAAATTAGCAATTAGAGAATTCTCATTTGAGTACAGAAACTCTAGGAGCATTTATATAACTATAAACATATTGGTACTTAAGGTACAGAAACGCTGGGAACTATAAAGAAATTGACACTTAGAGACAGAGACGCTGGGGACATTTAGAAAATTATGAACAAGTTAATACTTAAGGGACCGAAGATTCGTCTAGGCTAGAAAACATAAAAAGAAAGATTAACACTAACCCTCTGACACTACCATGGGTTACCGTCATTGATAAATTGCATACACATTCAAATCGAGGGCAATGTGACATTTATTGTGGTGATGTAGCAAAAAATATATATCATTAGAATATATCAAAGCAGGGCTTCTCTGTTGCTTTGCTTCTCTCTCATTTTTATATTCATTTTTTCTTAATTAGCACTTTTCTGACTCTGTGAGAAAATGAAGTATAAATAAAGAAAAGTTTTTCATGGAATTAAAGTGTTGGTTTCTTTGACATTATGCTAAAAACCTTTGTATGCATTGATACTTCTATATTACTTATACATACTTCTACTTTATATTGTATTTGGACACTCATGGAAGGGCCTGTGAACGAATCTCGGAGATCAGTGATCTCCGTGGTCTTCCACAAGTGTCAAAATCCAATGGAACCTGATCATAATTATTTACTTCCTGGCAGTTTCATAAAGAAAAAGAACACTCTACTCTACCGGCTTGGAAAAAATAGAGAAATAAATATGGTCTCTTTTTTAATGAAATTAACGTTTTAGGGGTACTTAGCAAGAGTACAAGTATTTATAAAAAACATCTCGAAAAGGGAATTACAATGTCCTATATTTCTCAAAAGTTTTGTTTGAGTCAAGAGTCAATGAATATAGACACATGGTCAGTATTGCTGTTCAAAATGTAGGAAAAATATAGGACTGGATGTATTTCAAAAGAACATATAAGTAAACTAATACAAAGCGGCCCAGTCATGGTTCATTTCTGTTATAACACACACACACACACAAATCAGCCCAGTATCAGAGTTCACTTCTGTTATAACACACATATAATACACATATTCACACACATAAACACACACACAAACATACACACACAAATCAGCCCAGTTTCATGATTCATTTCTGTTTTAACACAATATATACACACAAATACACATACGCGTACAAACATACATACACACACAAACACACAAATACAAATCAGCCCAGAGTCATGGTTCATTTCTGTTATGACACACACACGCACACACACACACCTACACACATGTAAACATACATAGACACATACAAATCAAACCAGATTGATCGTTAATTCTATTATAACAACCACACATACAAACACACAAACACACACACATACAAAACAATCAAGTTTCATGGTTTATTTATGTTATAGCTCAAAATCGTGCCTAGGACACCCAAATGGCGCGGAAATACCCTCTGTTCCGCTGTACTATGACGCCACCTCTGTGTCACATAGCAACTTTCGTTACACGGAATAAGAACCGTTTTGTCACAAAGCCTACACCATAGTCGCGTTGACTTATACCTATGACGCTCGTGTGATAGTGGCGAGTAACGTGTTCTATATTTGCACATTTACATATCGTTTTTACTCAGTCATAATGTATAAGATTTGACGTATCCCTATCTTCACCTACAGGGCTCTGCAGTTTTATTCTGACATCTCATATGCATGGTACAGCAGCTTTGCCATGGCAACCACGATCATCGTAGGCATTGTGCTTTCTTTGTTGACTCTTTGCATAGGTAATGTATTGGGAACCTCTTTTTTATTTTTTTTATTCTTGAGTGCACTGTCCACTCAGTCATAATGTATCATCTTTGTATGGGTAAGCATTGTAAACTTCTCACTTTTTAAAACATTAAAATTGAAATTTGCTTGCTTAAATTCATTTCAAAATTAAAATTTACAACATTAAAAACACAAGTGTTGTTTCCAGCAAAAGAAAAGTTCAACATCTCGTATGTTCAGCAAATCTTAAAGTGCACTTACAGTGAACGTTCACACTTCTATAAACAAACCATATATTTAGTTGTAAAATTGCAGTGAAACAAGACACTGATTATCTCTACAAGAATCAGTTAGTTTACTACAGGAGATCCAAGAATAAAGAGGAAAAGTGAAATAACTATCCTGCTTGACATAAAATCTTCAGAACCACGGCCGCTGTGCCATAATAGGAATACTGCAGATATACATTAGATGGAATAATTGTTGTTCATATTTTAGCAATGATGCGTGACCGACTTTCTGTTTGGTATTAGCACAAAATATGTGATATATTATTTTAATACAAAAAATTCTATCAGCAATACCAAAAACGCTTATTTAATCTCAGAACTGAAAGTGTTAGAATATAAATACATATGATATCAAGACTGGAGCCTGTAAGATGTCATTATCGGCCAGCCCAGCGCTATTACTATGTTATTCTAGTTAAACTGAATAATAATTGTACCTACCAAAAGACCGAGACCAAAGATCACAGGATTTGCATGGAGTGGTCAGTAATTTCAACGGAGACATCTCGTGAAGACGGACATGACTTACATGGAGGGAATCAATAATTGCAAGTATTATCTAAGTATTAAGTTAACCGAACATGACTGGCGACAAGTTTAACTTTCTCAAGTAAAAACCTCTTGCATTCAGGAAGAAAAAAGACACAGAATGTTAAATTCTTGGGAATAAATCGCTGTCTGTTTCGATTATTTATGTCAAATATATCAGTTTTCCTTTAGAATCTAATCTTAGAAGAAATGGGATCAAAGTGATCCTAAAAGGTTTTCAGACGTATTCTCATAATTATTCAGTAAATGTGGATGTTTTGATAAGGAACTGGATAACACTGGTGTTTTGCGATCATCTATTTTTAAAATGAAATAAAACTCTTGTACCTGAAACATTTTGTCTTTTGACTTGAGACTAACAAAGTCCACAGAACATGAAGGAATTGAAACATGTAAACACGTGTGCAACCGAACCGTTATATATTTTCAAATGATATAATTTGAATATCATTTATATTATAAATGGGAAAGACAGTTCGGAAGTGGGTGCATTGTTTTTACTGTTATTATTATTATTATAATTATTACTATTGGTATTAGCAAAAGTGGAAGTAGTAGTAGCAGTAGCAGGAGTAGTAGTATGAGCAGTAGCAGAAGTAGTAGTAGTAGTAGTAGTAGTAGTAGTAGTAGTAGCAGTAGCAGGAGAAGTAGCATGAGCAGTACCAGGAGTAGTAGTATGAGCAGATTTAGTAGCAATGGTATATTTTCATTACATTACATTATCATTTATTATTATCATTATTATTGTCATTGTTAGCATTAGCTGCTTTACTCATAAACATGCAGCATAATGTAAACAAAAGTTTCTCAATTATGATAGCTAAATATTCAAACACCAGCCACGCAAAGTTTAGTAAAGCGAGAGTTAGCTGTAGATACTTACATGACATCAAAGGCTGCGTAAAACCCGCGTACAGTAGCCCTGCAGTTCTTATTGATTGAAGAATCAGTGGCATTATGTAGTGTGCGTTTTTGCTTCGACATTGAAGGCATGAGAATTTTAGTGTTATTCAGATGGCTACATTTCCGCAGTTTAGCTACTGATAGACGCATAATGTTTACTCGATACGTGCAGTTGCTGTTGCAAAATACCTGGTCTCAACCTCTCTTGTTTGTGTTATTGTGAATGAAATGCCGGCCTTATCCTATACTAAACCAGGAACCACACAATGATTGTTGTTTGACAAAATGGCCGCAAAAATAGGATTTGTGCTATTAATCGTTTTGTGCGAATCATTTACGCATATTAAAGCTGACAAGGAAGGTAAGTAAGAAGTTCTTCGAAAATTATATCTGTTTTAAATTTGTGAAAGCGTATGAATATTTTGGAAAATGTAATAATATAGCTTTGCATTGCAAAAAATAATGAAAAAGTGAGAGAGGGGGGAGGGAGATAACAGGCAGAGAGGGGGAGAGGGACAGAGAGAGAGAGAGAGAGAGAGAGAGAGAGAGGAGGGAGGGGCGAGAGAGGAAGGGAAGAAGAGAGAGGTAGAGAGGAGGGAGGAGGGAGGGGGAGAGACAGAGGGAGAGAAAGAGAGAGAGAGGGAGGGAGATATGAAGAGAGAGAGGGAGGGAGGACAGAGCAGGAAGAGAGAAAGAGAGAGAGAAAGACACAGACAGAGACAGAGAGAGAGAGAGGGAGAGAGAGTGAGAGGGAGGGAGAGAGAGAGAAGGGGAAGAGAAAGAGAGAGACAGAGAGAGAGAGAGAAAGAGAGAGAGAGAGAGAGAGAGAGAGAGAGAGGAGGGAGAAGGGAGGAGGGAGGGTGACAGGCAAGCAGGCATTTAGACAGATACACATAGAGAGAAGAAATGAGGAGAGAAGGCGAGTCAGACAGACAGACAGCTCGACAGACAGACAGATCAGGACGGAGAGGAGGAAGAGGGTGAAGTAGAGGTAGAAGGAATTCTTTTGACTAAAAAATCCCTGAATCATAGGGCATTGGTGTAGCCACGTTTTAACTAATTGTTGACGGGCCCAAACTTTCGTAACAGAGGGGAGGCCAAAGGATACTATGGCCCCACTCTGAAATTTGTGGGGGAGGGGGAGTTATGCTGTGGACCCCGGCACCCCCCCTCCTGGTGGCTACGCCTATGTCATAGTTGCAACGTTATTGAGATATTCTTAGGAATCTCCAGTGGGTGTGGGGAACAAAAGGGTCTCATACATGTAGTCCGAACCGGCCGTAGAGGTAGGCCGTTAGGCAACAACGAAGCAGAGGTAGGCTGTTAGGCAACATCGCCGTAGAGGTAGGCTGTTGGACGTTGACATCTTATAATACACAATGCCATCAATGTTTATCCATTTTTTGGCAGAATACTGTAATGGGGAAAGATTTAGGCCAGAGTGCAGCGATGGCGACATAATAATCATGCAGTCAGCACTGTACGGCAGAATGCAGGTGGGGCGTTGTATCCCGGAGGACCTTGGCTACATGGGCTGCAGGTCGGATGCCTTGGGTCAGATTGACGAGGAGTGCTCTGGCAGAACCTCCTGCGAGGTTTTGGTAACAGATGCGAACATCAAAGAAGCAGGAGGTTGCCGCAAGGGGCTTCTCAGATACTTGGAAGCTTCCTATATTTGTAAACAGGGTAGGCTCTTTTTTTTTACCAATGATCTCAAGTGTTTCCCGTATACATCTTTTTTAAAACTATTTTAAAAGAAGCTAAGACCAGTACGTGCAAAAGACTCCAAGAATCACCCTGTTCTTTCCTTCCTTCGTTGGCATAAAATACCGATGGGGGCACTTGATATGATATGTGTTACCATGCTTGCCACCCCCCCCCAAAACAAACAAAAAAAACAAACAAATAAAAACCAAAAAAGTTGAAGAAAGGGGAAGGGTAAGTTTGAGACCAGTGGAGTTTCGTACGAAATGCTAATTCCATTAAAATCCGAGGCGGGGGGTGGGGCGAGGGGGTTATTTTCATTCAGCACTCCAAGTTTCCCACAAAAAAGAGGGGAGTTCTTACAGAACTGTTCTCCAATTTTGCTTTAAAAAAGGGGTGTTATTTTCAACTTTGCACTCTACAATTAGGGGTCGTTTTATAAAATTATGCGTGACTTGTACTTGTGTGTGTGTGTTTTTTTTTTTTTTTTTTTTTTTTTTTTTTTTGCTTTTTTTATTCCAGTAGGGTAAAAGTGGGGCTTTCAAAACTTGAAATGACGTCATAATGACGTCAGGAGATGTTTTGATAGCCCCATGGGGCTTTTCAAAACAGTGACGTCATAATGACGTCACTGTGGGGAAAACCCGATCGATAAATTTCAGAGTGCACTCGTACAGAGTGTGGGGGAAAACCGATCGATAAATTTCAGAGTGCACTCGTACAGAGTGTGGGGGAAAACCGATCGATAAATTTTAGAGTGCACTCGTTCAGAGCGTGGAAACGATCAATAAATTTGAGAAGGAATGGGATTTTCAGCAGGATAAAAGTGTGGCTCCGAAAACAGGAAGTGTCGACATAATGACGTCACGAGTTGTTTTCGGAGCCCCATGGGGCTCCGAAAACAGTGACGTCATTGTTTTCGAATTCGCATGGGTATTTTGAAACAGGTAATCGAAAGAGCGCGCGCCCGTTCAATGACGTCATGATGACGTCATCATGACGTTATAATGACGTCATCATGATGACGTTATAATGACGTCATCATGACGTTATTATGACGTCATCATCATGACGTTATAATGACGTCATAATGACGTCATCATGACGTTATCATGACGTCATCATCATGACGTTATAATGACGTCATCATGACGTCATCATTACGTTATCATGACGTCATCATGATGTTATGGCATATTAAGACAGTTCTAAGCAGGATAACCTGTCAATCAATCGCCTGTCAATCATCAAGTCGCCTGTCAATCATCATGACGTCATTAGTCACGTGACCTGTCAATCATCATTGGTCACATGACCTGTCAATCATGTGTGATGTGATTCCAACCGCATATGAGGAATATTTTCCTGCTCATTAACCTTCTGGCCTGAATGGCTCAGTTGGTAGAGCAGAGGACCCGTAAGCGGACCCATGATCTGAAGGTCGGTGGATCGAACCCGCCCTCGGGAATCACTTTCATGTCATGGGTCCTCAATCTTAGAACACCCCCCGGGTCCTCAATCTTAAAAGAACCCCCCCCCCCCCAGGATCAAGACATGACATGAATCGAACCCCCCCAGGACCAAGACATGACATGAATCGGACCCCCCCCAGGACAAAGACATGACATGAATCGGACCCCACCCCCCCAGGACTAAGACATGACATGTATCGGACCCCCCCCGGACCAAGACATGGCATGTATCGGACATAGTCATATAGCTATATGACTATGTAATTGCTATGTGAACATAATTAGTCTAACGTATGTATGTCGTTATCAGATCGTTCAACAGACAAGCCGTGATAGCTCACTTGGCAAAGCAAACGGCTAGCAACCTGAGAGTCCCGGGATCGATGCCACATCGGGGCAAACTTTTTTTTGTTTTTTTGTTCACTTTTTTGACTCTGTGACATTATGTGACAACATGTGACTGTGACATCATGTGACTCTGTGACATTATGTGACTGTGACTTTTCACGAACACGTGTTTTGAATGAGCTTGCCATTCGAACACGTGTTTTGAATGGGCTTGCCATTCGAACACGTCTTTAAAATGGGCTTTCCATTCGAACACGTCTTTTGAATGGGCGCAGTTTTCCTACATAACTATCCACATTTTCACTTCCCATTTTTCAACAATCAACCAATCAACCAAGTGGTAGAATCGTCTGAAACGTTGGTTTAGAACCCTGATTTTGACCTTACTACACCATGGTAAAATGTTCAAACTTATTTTATACATCATATGTTGTCAAAAAACAAAATTTGTTCAAGTTGGTCTAGAACCCTTATTTTTACCCTACTACACCATGGTAAAATGTTCAAACTTATTTTATGCTTCATATTTTGTCAAAAAACAAAATTTGTTAAAGTTGGTCTAGAACCACCATTTTTCCACTACTATGACTTTAGAACATTCAAATAAGTAGCATGCTAAAATGTTCAAACTTATTTTATATATCATTTGGTGCTAAAAACTAAATTTATTAAAGTTGGTCTAGAACCACCATTTTTCCACTACTATGACATTAGAATATTCAAATAAGTAGCATGCTAAAATGTTCAAACTTATTTTATATATTATATGGTGCTAAAAACTAAATTTGTTAAAGTTGGTCTAGAACCACCATTTTCCCACTACTATGACTTTAGAATATTCAAATAAGTAGCATGCTAAAATGTTCAAACTTATTTTATATATTATATGTTATCAAAAAACTACATTTGTTAAATGTGCTTTAGAAGTGTCATTTCCCAACTACTATAACATAAAACATAGAGTTGGGGAAAATCCCATTCCTTCTCAAATTTATTGATCGTTCCCACACTCTGAATTAGTGCACTCTGAAATTTATTGATCGTTCCCACGGTCTAGGCCTTTGATGTTTTCAAATTTATCGATCGTTCCCACGGTCTGAACGAGTGCACTCTGAAATTTTATCGATCGGTTTCCTCCACACTCTGAACGAGTGCACTCTAAAATTTATTGATCGGTTTCCCCACACTCTGTACACATGTACTCATTCCTATGCTGTGTGGTTAGAACCATTGAAATATGACTAATTAAATATTATCATAATAATAGTGAAAATAGACAAAGAAATATAGCTATTATGTTAAAAAAAAGTCACAGTCACATAATGTCACAGAGTCACATGATGTCACAATCACATGTTATCACATAATGTCACAGAGACATAAAAGCGAACAAAAAACCAAAAAAAAGTTTGCCCCGATGTGGCATCGATCCCGGGACTCTCAGGTTGCTAGCCGTTTGCTTTGCCAAGTGAGCTATCACGGCTTGTCTGTTGAACGATCTGATAACGACATACATACGTTAGACTAATTATGTTCACATAGCAATTACATAGTCATATAGCCATATGACTATGTCCGATACATGCCATGTCTTGGTCCGGGGGGGGGGGGGTCCGATACATGTCATGTCTTAGTCCTGGGGGGGGGTCCAATTCATGTCATGTCTTTGTCCTGGGGGGGGGGGTTCCGATTCATGTCATGTCCTGGTCCTGAGGGGGGGGGTCCGATTAATGTCATGTCTTGATCCTGGGGGGGGGGGGTTCGATTCATGCCATGTCTTTGTCCTGGGGGGGGGTCCGATTCATGTCATGTCCTGGTCCTGGGGGGGGGGTCCGATTCATGTCATGTCCTGGTCCTGGGGGGGGGTCCGATTCATGTCATGTCTTGGTCCTGGGGGGGGTTTGATTCATGTCATGTCTTGATCCTGCGGGGGGGGGGGGGGTCTTCTAAGATTGAGGACCCGGGGGGGGGTGTTCTAAGATTGAGGACCCATGAAATGAAAGTGATGCCCGAGGGCGGGTTCGATACACCGACCTTCAGATCATGGGTCCGCTTACGGGTACTCTGCTCTACCAACTGAGCCATTCAGGCCAGAAGGTTAATGAGCAGGAAAATATTCCTCATATGCGGTTGGAATCAAATCACACATGATTGACAGGTCATGTGACCAATGATGATTGACAGGTCACGTGACTAATGACGTCATGATGATTGACAGGCGACTTAGGGTTATCCTGCTTAGAACTGTCTTAATATGCCATAACATCATGATGACGTCATGATAACGTCATGATAACGTCATGATGACGTCATTATAACGTCATCATGATGACGTCATTATAACGTCATGATGACGTCATCATGACGTCATTGAACGGGCGCGCGCTCTTTCGATTACCTGTTTCAAAATACCCATGCGAAAATAATGACGTCACTGTTTTCGGCGCCCCTTCGGGCTCCGAAAACACCTCGTGACGTCATTATGACGTCACTTCCTGTTTTCGGAGCCACACTTTTATCCTGCTGAAAATCCCATTCCTTCTCAAATTTATTAATCGTTCCCACGCTCTGAACGAGTGCACTCTAAAATTTATCGATCGGTTTCCCCCCACACTCTGTACGAGTGCATTCTAAAATTTATCGATCGGTTTTCTCCCACACTCTGTACGAGTGCACTCTGAAATTTATCGATCGGGTTTTCCCTACAGTGACGTCATAATGACGTCACTGTTTTAAAAGCCCTATGGGGCTATCAAAACACCTCCTGACGTCATTATGACGTCACTTCCTGTTTTTAAAGCCCCACTTTTACCCTACTTATTCCTGATACATAAGTTGTATAGTTTTATGATAATAACTGTCTGCATGGGGTATAGGCACGTTTTCTTATCTTTAACTTTTAAAACATGACATTGTGTAACACTGTGGTGTTCGATGTCCTTCATTTCCAGGACTTGACGTTACGAATTTCTGTTCAACGAACCGACCCATAAGCATTGATGTTGACCGACCAGAGCTATATTTGTCGAGTCGCTCTCTGGACACCTCTTGCATCCAGACGAACAAAGCGTGGACACTGCAGGCAAAAGAAGGCCAGGTCATGAACATAAGTGTCATCAACCTCCAGCATGGCATACGCACCAGGGATGCAGTATTCGGCTCTGTGAAAGACCCACTCACTAACAGACGGGTGGTGTTTGGGGATGGAGTGAGGTATAGCCACCTGCTGGTGTCCGCTTCTCATCGTGTGGATGTCGTTATCCAGCACAGCATCGCTCACTTCCTCCTTCATATCACAGGTATTAAATGCTTATACCAATATCATGGCTTGTAGTTAACTTTACTTAAGACCTGTACGGTCGGGCATTCAGGTTAAGGCATTTCCGGCCTACATCCTAGCAGTCCAACCACTGAAACCCTGAACGTCCTGCTCCCCCCCCCACTCCTCTAGCAAACATACACTGTTTTAAAATTACCTGTAGCGTAACCTGAAATTAAAATTATTCAGAACTAAATTTTAGCTTCATTAATTGCAAGTCGGATAGATTTTCTATCAGCAATTAGTAATGCTATTTTTAGTGAGTGGCTGTCCAAATATGCCACCGCCGAGTGCTGCCTGGATGACACGTCACGGTGACGTCATGGAGGTGGGATGCCACTCCGGAGACAAGTCCTGGACGCTCAGGTGTGAGAACAACCAGTGGGTCGGGGCTGTCGGCCAGTGCGGACGGACTTTAGGTACGCTGGTTCTAACACTGTTTCGTTTTCCGAATTGTGCGGCTATTGGCATCTCTGTCTACGCAAGGCAACATTTAAATAAATAAATCAATGATTCATAACAACAAAATGACAGGACAATGGTAAATTAAAAGTGGATTGAATCGGGTTTAATATCACAGATAATAAATAAATAAATAAGCGGAGTTTTCTGAAATAAATTTTCTGGTTTGAAGTAACGTCACATCCCGAACACTCGCGTAACGTCGGGCCGACGTCGGAACGGTATAAACCAGGTCGGAAAACGTCGGCATCGGCTTCGATGCATCGGTAATGCATCGGTTATAGGTTGGCAATAGTCGAATTTCCATTTTTTTTCTCATTCGTCGGAAGTTCATCGGTTACCGACGTTGGCCCGATGATTATTTTCCTCAGTTTAATAGATGTTGGCAAATATTCATCGGGCCGACATCTTTTTCCGACGAACTTCCGACCAATTGGGAATTTTTTTTGCTAAAAATATTATATTCATATATTACACGTATTTCTCAATGCATATATTATACATATATTTTTATGCATTGGTTATACGTTGGAAATAGATTAACTTCCGACCAATGGTAAAAAAAATGAAACGGATATTGCATACGTATATTCGATGTATTTACTTATACGTACATTATACATATATTTGTATATGTTGGCCCAACGTCTGACATAGACGTACTTCCGACGGAACAAAACTTAACTATTTTTGAAAAAGATATTACTGATGTATAACCGACGGATTACAATAATCGTATGATATACAAATATATCACTGCATCGGCAATACGTCGGAAATATACCGAATTCCGACGAAAATTAATTTTTTTATTTAAGATATTACAAGCATGTAATATGCGTATAAAAATATACGTATATTATACATATAGTTATATTTGTCGGTGAAACGTCGGAAATATACCGATTTCCAATGGATCTCAAATATATCACTTCATCGGCTATACGTCGGAAATATACCGAATTCCGACGAAAACTAATGTTTTTATTTGAGATATTACAAGCAAGTAATATGCGTATAAAAATATACGCATATTATACATATAGTTATATTTGTCGGTGAAACGTCGGAAATATACCGATTTCTAATGGATCTCTAAATTTGTGTATTTCACGCATAACTTGAAATGAAAACTATATATATATATATATATATATATTATATATATATATATTATATATATATATATTATATATATATATATTATATATATATATATATATATATATATATATATATATATATATATATATATATATATTGCGTTGTGTACGAGTGCTCCACATATTCGACAGCGTCGGAAAAAAGATGCCGATATTGCCAACGCATATTATACGTATTTTTTTTAAACGTCTATAAAACGCATATTTTCCTATGTATAAACGACGTCGGAAATACATCGGAAAAAAGATGCCGATATTGCAATCGTATATTATACGTATTTTTTATACGTCTATAAAACGCATATTTTCCGATGCTTATTCGGCGTCGGAAATTTATCGATTGACGTTTTGTAGGGGACATTATGAAGAATCAATAGTGGTGCATTATGAATATACTTGAAAATTATCATTTGCCTCACTAAACTAGCCCCAGCCGCCGTGGAGTAGAGGTATGTTCCGCGCCCAGGATGCAAGAGGTCCCCGGTTCAAACCCAAGTAAGTACTAGTGTTCAGTTGCAATATATAGATATGCTATGGTGAATGTATGAATATGTGAATCATGAATGGTTGGTAAAGGTTCAATGGGTCAGTTAAGGTTGGAAACAATTTTTTTACGTATAAAAATCATCGGAAGTTCGTCGGAAATGCATCGGAATATAAACGTATAACCGACGTATAGCCGACGGTTGGTATCCGACGTCGAAGAGTTTGTAGGGATATTTCCGACGTTGGCTCGACGTATTAAAGATATATCTGCCCGATGTATATCCGATGTACGAAGCCGCTATATCTATTATGCGTCGGGCCATAGTTAATCCTATGTGCAACCGATACATCGGCCGACGAAGTTGCCGATATTGCCGATCTAGTATAGATGTATTTTAGACGTTACGCGAGTGTTCGGGATTGGCTGTAATTTCGTAACGTTTTATTAATGTCTTGTTTCAGACAGAGCAACGGCATCAGAAAGGGGTGCCAAAGACGAGGAATTATCGCCCAGTATGTATGATAAAGCCACACGAATCCCCCTCCCTCCCCCCCCACCCCCCCCCCCCCCGCAGCATGTAGCACTGGTACCATGAGCCCGAAAGGCTAAGGAGGGGTTTTTGGATCAGTCTAAATGCAGGCGTGTATTTTTTTTATTTCAAGATTTTTTATACAAATACATGCAGATGTTTGCTAAAATACCCCCACCGCCTGTCACCACCACCACAACCATCAACACCACCACGACCACCACCACTATCACCACCACCACTACCATCACCAAATCCAAAACCCCTACCATCTAAAGACAGACGTCTCCGCAATGAAATTGCCACAAAATAAAGACAACAGCCACCACTACAACCACTACCACCACCACCATTAGCGCCACTACCTCTCCCAACCCTTCCACCACCTCCACCACCCCTGACCCCACCACAACCACCACCACCACCACCATCGAGAGACGGACGTCTGCAACTGAAATTATGGTTCTAATAATAATTTCAGTAGTATGGTTAACAATGTTAAATATCCCTAGAACTATCACTAAATCACAAATATGTAAAAAAAAAGTGAACCGACTGAGAATAAAATGAAGAAATAAAAATAAAATAAGCAAAAAAAAAAATAATAATAATAATAAATAAAAATAAATAACTAAATAAAAAAAGACTAATCTATCGAAAGTTTATTTAATTATTCCTTTTGGGAAAAAAAAGAAAAACATCGCCCCCCCTACAAAAAAAAGAAAAAAAAACATACAAAAAAAATGGATTTGAGATTAAAAAAATGCCCAAAAGTCAGAAAATGCACTACACGGAATCGCCTTCGACACTCCCATTGTCATGCAGGAAACGCTTTAAAATAGGAACATATAAACAACTTCTATATAAAACTTCTACAAATGATGTTTATAGCCGATTGATCGAAATTTTCAAAAATAAAAATAAAATTTAAGTCCGGTTGGACTTAGATATCTTTATTTATTTATTTATTTTAGAAAAAAAACCATAAACAAAACAAAAAACCAAAAAAAAACAAACAAACAAAAACAAAACAAAAACAAAAAGAACAAAAAAAAACAAAAAAACAAAAACAACAAAAAAAAAGCAAACAAACAAAACAGAACAAAACACAAAACAAAACAAAAAATCAATTTTAATATTAAAATAAATAAAGCGATAAATCTGAAACATTCCACACATTCGTCCGTTCGAATGGAAAAATAACTTTCTTTAAATTGCACACTGAAATTCAACGTGTTATCACCCCTAAGCTATATAATGGTATTTGACGTTTCAGATGTGGTCATATTTGGCGTGTGCAGTCTCGTCATACTTCTAAGCGCAATAATCTTCATGGCCGGTGTGTGCATCCTAAAAAGGTGAGGTGTCATGAAAAATAAATTACTCTAGCGGAAAGTGGGGGCACGGGGGGGGGGTTTCGAGGTGGGGATAGAATAGTCAGCCTGAAATCCCTGGCATAAAATTCTATATATATATATATATATATATATATATATATATATATATATATATATATATATATATATATATATATATATATCTTTTCAGAGGCATTCGCCGATCTTCCGGCTTTAAAAAGTTGCATACTTCACAATCTTAAGTTTGACTTAACTGCGACATCATTTAACGAAAATAAACAAATCTGATCTAACTCACAGTTTCTCGAACCCGAGGTCTAATGGTATGACCTCCCAGAGTTCTGTTTTCAGTGAAGGGGTGGAAGGAGGGGGAGGAGGGGGAGGAGGGGGAGGGGAGTTTGGGTGTACTGTAAACAATTACTCTCTTGAGACGCAACCGAAAAGCGGATAAACGCATAGAATTTAAATCAAGATGTTAGAAGCCAGCACCAAATAAGCACAAATTGAGTAATAAATAAGTACATACTTATACAAAGATAGAAAATTATCAAAAAAAAGTATGGTGTTTGTAAGAAGATGTTTTTTATTTATTTTTTTTTAACTTGACTAAATCGTCAGGGGCATGAAGATTTATCGGTAAACTGTTGAGTAGACACGGCTCCTCTGTTGCAAAGCTTATAATTCTTTGGATGTTTAGTTGGTTACATTTTGATACAGGAATATTTTCACATAAGTCGACCTTATTTCGTGTGTGTGTGTGTGTGTGTGTGTGTGTGTGTGTGTGTGTTTTTTTTTCAGGAAATTGCGAAGACCGACCCCCGTTTTAACACAGGAACAGAAGTCAGTGGATCTAAATAGTGCCATGTGGTTCGGTTCTCTACGGACTACATGCGCACAGCCTGGCTACAAGTCGCTAATGCTGTTGAATCTGCCGCCAGGTGGAGCACCTCACCAGGATGCGAGGACCGCAGTAAATGATTCCGCGTTTCTTACTGGCGGCGGCGACGAGGCAGAGTCTGTCAAATATTATGCCCTTGACGACGCAAACAAATCAGGCCTGCCTTAACTCAAGCTTTATGATGTTGAGGGTGAAAGCTGGCAAATCTAAGCACTGTACTTTCGAGCCCAGTGTCTTGAACGCACATTAAAACAGAAACTCTCGCCCCCTTCCTCCATAAAGGGCGAGATGAGGAAAAAGCCGGCTGGGGTGGGCGGGGAGGGGGGCACTTGGTTTCATATGTACTATCATGCGTGTAAAAATAAAAAGAAAGAAAGAAAGAAACACGGTCAGCGCGAAGTACCAGTTTCACGGAAAGGCAGTTCTTTCAAAAATTTACTCCGGGTTTGGTTATATATAGGGCATTTTTTAACTTAGCACTCTGCGTTTAGGGGTCGTTTTGAAAAGTCATAGACCGCATCGTAACTGGTTGGTACTTAAGTGCGTTTTGAGGAATTTTGTTAGCTTTGTAACTGGCATATTTTAATTGTTTGATGAGGTTCGATAAACTAATTGCCTCTGCTGTTTGAGTGTTAATGTGTTATTGTGTGCTGATCATCTACTAACAAGACCACTGCCAACGGACCTGAAATTTGCTATAGTATTTATTTGAATATACTTTAAAGGTCAAAAGGTCATTGTTTATTTCCAAGGGAGAAAGGGGGGGGGGGGGTTCTAACAGCTTACTTCTGGCATTCGATCGAAAGTTAAGCAAAAAATGTTTAATAAAAAATGCAAAAAAAGAGTACTTTTGAAAACTGTCGACCGACAGCTGCCTCCGGTAGACTCTCAAGCACAGCCTCTTCCTTGTAGCTGCCTCCGGTAGACTTTCAAGCACAGCCTCTTCCTTGTAGCTGCCTCCGGTAGACTCTCAAGCACAGCCTCTTCCTTGTAGCTGCCTCCGGTAGACTCTCAAGCACAGCCTCTTCCTTGTAGCTGCCTCCGGTAGACTCTCAAGCACAGCCTCTTCCTTGTAGCTGCCTCCTGTAGACTCATATTTATAGCCTCGATGTAAAATTCTGGATATTTTTCTGATTTTGCACCATAAGTAATAGTACACCCATTCCCCTCCCCCTCTCCACCCCGCCCCCACCCCTTCTGCTGCCATCACACCACAATAGATAAGCTTTTCCGATGTACACAAGTATTGAATTAAAATAACAAATAATCAATAACAGCGCATCTCACATAACATTGTTAACAGTTCAGGAATTCACTGATGTCTTGAAATCGAAAAAGTTGCACATTGTTTAATCAGAGAAAGTGAGTCTAGTCATCCGGGAGTTGCAAAAATAAAAACAGAGTCAAGAAAACCAACACGTCAAAAGTTGTACATGTGGACATATTATTTCGGATGTGGTTATCGTAATAACAATTCAGTCATGTTTTAGCTTATTGACAGTTAGCCGAAGGCCGATTCATACGATGCAGCCTTTTGCTTGTCTGATACCAGCTGTTGTGCTGCAGTTTGACTTACTAGGTCCGTTTACTAACGCCTGTACCACGGCCCTATACAATGACCCTAAACAACGGCCCTATACAATGACCCTAAACAACGGCCTTATACAATGACCCTATACAACGGGCCTATACAACGATAATCTACAACGGCTTTATACAACGACCACATAAAACGTTCCTAAACAAAGGCCCTACACAACTACCATATACGACGGCCCTATAGAACGGCGTTATACAACGGCCCCAAATTAAGGCCTTTTAAACGACCCTCTACAACAGTCTTAAATAAAGGCCCTATACAACGACCTTATACAACGACCCTATGCAAGGGCAATATACAACGACCCTATACAACGACCTTATACAACGACCCAATACAACGGCCCTATACAACGGCCCTATACAACGGCCCTATACAACGACCTTATACAACGACCCTATGCAACGACCTTATACAACAACCCTATACAACGGCAATAAAGAACGACCCTATACAACAACCCTATACAATGGCCCTATACAACGACCTTATACAACGACCCTATACAACGGCAATATACAACGACCCTATACAACGACCCTATACACCGACCTTATACAACGACCCTATACACCGGCCCTATACAACGACCTTATGCAATTTGCCCTAAACAAAGGTCCTATACAACGATCATACACAACAGCCCTGTACATAGACGTCATACAAAGCCCCTGTGCATCGGCCCCTTTCGTATGATTCTATATCAACGTCGCTGGCTATGCCCAAGAGAATCGTGGAAGTATCACATCTACTTCATACATTTCGAGCCATCCAAAAAACTGGCCATACACACACAATGCTCACTTTACCTCCTCCCAGCAAACAACCGACGTCTTTTTTTGTTGAAAAAGGTTGTATTTTGGTCGCGACGACTTCACAACCATATTCTGACCTATTACCCTAAAACCCGAGCTTATTCCGACGTCCAGGCGACGTCGTTCTTCTCACGTCATTCCGACGTAACAAAAACGACCAAAAAGCGATGAAGATTATTATCGCTCACCGGAAATGGAAGTCATTTTGAAAAAAAAAAGAAGAAAAAACGTAATTTTTGCATGAAAATTTTAGATTGTAAAAATTGTAAAAATTTATATGGAAAATGCGTTCGTATGTTTTTCACAACAGCAGTTGAATAATTAATTATCTAATAATTATATAACTCTAGTCAGTTTCAGGTCCGAATCCGACGTCGGTTCCAATTTCATATACAACCTAATTCCGACGTCGGATTTAGGTCGGAACCCGACGTCATTCTAACGTTGAAAACCCGACGTCAGTTCCATTTCATTTTCAACCTAAACCGGCACGTCAATCCGACGTCAGAAACGTCGGGTCACGACGTCGACCCGACGTCATTCTGACGTCTTAATGTTTGCTGGGCTCCCCCTTATTCCCAGTTTGTATGCAACAAAATATGACTTCAACTCGGTCAGCTTGAAATAACATAAGGGTGAACCCCCTCCTGCTCCTATCTTCCACTGTTCCCCTTGCTGCCACCCTCCCCTCCCCCACCCCACCCTCAGTGTGTGCATACTTTGTGGAAGGTCCCTTACCAAAGACTTCCTCATGCGAAGAGAGAAGCTCTAGTCAGGGAGACTGGTAGAAATACAACAGGGGTGCAGTTTATTGATTGATCAAGCGGCGCTCTCTCCACAACAAAGAGTTGCGCAGCACATAGATGGGTTTAGTTGGATTCAGCCAATGCTTTTGCATCGGCAAACGCGCTTTTTGACGCCTTAACTTCAAACCAGATGCCTACATGCTGTTGCCTTATGCATGTACTAAACCTCTCTATTTACTTTCACTATGAAACGGAATGTTTGCTTTGTACGGAACAAAAACACTCATTCTTATTACAAAATGGCCACTCAGGTTCTTATTTTGATAGTTTTGTGGAACGTATCGGGATATGTTAAACCCGAGAGCGCAGGTGAGTTATATCTGAAATATCTATGACGCTTTTTGTACATGAGCAATACGATGGAAGTAATATGCAACCGATTTTATATAACTCGTGTTAAAACAACCAGCCTTTATTCTAACCGTGGACGAGCCAGTCTAGTTGGCATGTTCAAACAAGTTGTTTTTTTATAATGTTGTGTTCTATTTATAACACTCTGCTCTTGACATATCCGGCTGTTTTTTTTGGGGGGGGGGGATGGGGGGGGGGGGTAAGCTTCCCAGTATATATTTCGATGTCGATCCAACGTCGACACCCCTAAATCGCATCACAAGGTCTGGTGGTTTATTGTTTGGCTGCGAATTTAATAGCGACCATAGATCAACATCTTTGTCACAACGTTGAACGGGCGTAAGCAACGATATTGGACGTTTTTTTTTTGGTCCAGACGAAAATCCCCACTTTCTCTGTGGTGCAACGTTGAACATACGTCGTAAAATCGATGTTGAGAAATTATAACGCTGACATATCAGCGTGGCATAAACGTCGAAGTCACAGCTAGATCACAACCTGGTTATTTATGCCTCACACGAAATGGAAACCATGATAAAGTACTTTGAAAATTGACCAAAATGATGACTTATTTTCTCATCCAGTTTTGAAAAAATATTCACGAAAGCTGACTTCATACAAACCGTGCGCTCCAATTGCTGGGGTTTGCACTAAAAACAAAGTGGTGTTTTCGACACCGAATGTCGCTGTTTACGTAGCGATTCTAGATTAACAATCTTTGCGACATCTATACAGCTGAGATTGTTTCTGCATCCTTCTGCATCCGCATCGCAACGTTGAGCAGACGTCGGATAATCGACATCTATCTAAGGTTGCCAGGTTCAAGTTTCATATTCAACCAAAACACAACGATAGTCCATACGACGTCTATCAAACGTTGTCCAACTGCGCCATGTTTACCGGGTTATCGGATAAATGAAGAACAAATAACGTTTATTATCCTAGACTGGGTCACCAAAACAAGACGCTACCTAACTTGGGTCTAGAAAATTTCGAGTAAACCAGAAAAGAAATCGACCGGCAAACCGAGTGCATAAAATTTAGAATAATATTAGTAATATTAATGATTTACAATAACTTAACTTAAATATCACTTGGAAGGAATGAAGGAAGGAAGGAAAACGGCCTTTCAGGGGAGAAAGTTTTCCCAAAAGTTTATTGTTGTGCTGTTGACAATGCCATTTAATTTAAAAAAACCTTCAAAATTTTCAACTTTAATTCTTTTGCAATATAAACTAGAAAAGAAACAAAAAAGATTGATCTGCCGGTTAAAATATTGTGATGAGAAGTAAGACAATTTCTTCCACTTGATATGTTTATTCTACATTTGCTTCACATTTTAAAAAAAAAATTAAGAGGAAAAACAGCTAAACCGCTTACTACCTAATTATTAATGCGTATCAACAAACCAAACTATTGATAGATAATGATTTTGATCAAAAATTTTTTAAAACTTTTATTTTTATTCAAATTTTAGTAAAATTATCAACATCCGGAAATTTTTCTTGAGTTTAGAAAATGTCATTACCATTGTAAGTATCGTTTGATCTTTGTAAGTACCGCCGTATCATTGTGAATACTTCTTAATTATTAAAAGTACTGCCTTATCAGCCCCACTAAGAACTGCTTACACATAGTTACAGTGCCTTCAGTTTATTATTTTCACTCCTTTCAGCCCTCTCCTCTCCTCATTCCCTCTTCCTCCCACCACCCACTACTAACAATTGGCTTCAGTTTATTATTTGCCGGGTTTTCATTCCTTTCAGCCCTCTCCTCTCCTCATCTCCTCTTCCTCCCACCACCCACTACTAACAATTGGCTTCAGTTTATTATTTGCCGGGTTTTCATTCCTTTCAGCCCTCTCCTCTCCTCATCTCCTCTTCCTCCCACCACCCACTACTAACAATTGGCTTCAGTTTATTATTTGCCGGGTTTTCATTCCTTTCAGCCCTCTCCTCTCCTCATCTCCTCTTCCTCCCACCACCCACTACTAACAATTGGCTTCAGTTTATTATTTGCCGGGTTTTCATTCCTTTCAGCCCTCTCCTCTCCTCATTCCCTCTTCCTCCCACCACCCACTACTAACAATTGGCTTCAGTTTATTATTTGCAGGGTTTTTACTCCTTTCAGCCCTCTCCTCTCCTCATCCCCTCTTCCTCCCACCACCCATTACTAACAATTGGCTTCAGTTTATTATTTTCCAGTTTTTTCCCTCCTTTCAGCCCTCTCCTCTCCTCTTCCCCTCTCCCTCCCCCTACCACCCACCACTAACAATTGATTTCAGTTTATTATTTTCCTGTTTTTCTCTCCCCTTTCTGCTTCCTCTGCATATTCTGACAAACATTTACCAACTGATTTAAGCTAAGTTTAAACTAGATACCTAATACCAAATGCTATGTTCAATAAACGATTTTGTTCGCTTTTAATTTCATTTAATCTAGTTCCACTTTTTTAAATGCTATGTCAAATAACATAACTGACTTGAATATTTATATTGCTTCCTGTTTTGGAAACTATCATTCTGATGTTCATCTGTAAAAAATGAATAGACAAATATTGATGCACTGAGATACTGATAAATAAAAGGTCCTGCTTTCTAAAAACAAAACGTAAAACATGCTGTGTGAATGTTTATAATGTACTTTAATTAACGACTTAAATGCGATTTTGAAATAATTATTTTCCCAGATTATTGCAGTGGAGAAATCTTTAAGCCAGAGTGTAACAGTGGAGAAGTTATCATTATGAAGTCGGCTTTCTACGGAAGGATGCAAGTTGGACATTGTATACCGGAAGACCTTGGCTACATGGGCTGCAGATCAGACGTATTGGCTCAGTTTGACAATACATGTTCAGGGAAATCTCAGTGCGAAATCTGGATAGCAGATGCTAACATACAAGAATCTGGAGGCTGTAGAAAAGGCCTCCTTAGGTACCTACAAGCAAGCTACATCTGTAAACATGGTAAAAGAATCTCGATTTTCAACAATGATTTGATTTTACTGTACATTTAAATTTTAAGGTAAATGTTTGAAAAAGCTGTAACAGCAAAGGTATATATTATGAACATAAGTTTTGAATGACAGCAAAGATATATTATGAATATAAGTTTTGATGACAGCAAAGGTATATTAAGAACACAAGCTTTGATTGACAGCAAAGACATATTATGAACATAAGTTTTGATTGACAGCTTAGGTATATTATGATCATAAGTTTTGATTGCCAGCAAACATATATCATGAACATAAGTTTTAATTGACACTAAGTGTATATTATGAACATAACTTTTGACTGACATATAAGTTTCATTCCTGTCTAACTTTATGATTGACTTCTAGGCCTTGAGCCGCCAAATTTCTGTTCAGCAAGCAGACCTATTAATATAGAGGTGGATCGATCAGAGCTCTATTTACCTAGTGATTCTATGAAGAATTCATGTATTCCCAAGAACAAAGCCTGGACTCTGCGTGCAAAGGAAGGCCAAATCCTGAACATAAGTATCATAAACTTACAACACGATTCCAGTGCTAGAGATTCAATATTCGGCTCGATCAAAGACCCAGTTAGCAATAAGAGGGTAGTGTTTGGTGATGGCTCAAGGCATCAGCATCTGATAGTGTCTTCGGCAAATCTTCTTGAAATAATCATTCAGAGCAGAGATGCTAAGTTCATACTTAACATAACAGGTAACACCCATTTTATAAGTCATAAGTTATAAGCCTGTATATACTTATTTTCTTAGCTACAATTCAAAATCTAAGTTATTCCATGAGAAAAATGTATCATTTGTTTGGCCTTAAGACGTGACTTGCTGCATTCTTCGAGTTAAGCAATCACACTCGTCATGCAAAACAAGTGTCATGTTTTAAATATTATATATCTATAAATAACGTATTGCTATTGTTTGTAATGTTTTACACAACAAAAGATTTGCCTGTTTCAGCTATTATACTGTAGTTGCAGACAGGCACTTATAGGCATTGCTCGGGTGTAAATAAGTAACTAATATTGAAGTCTGGTCAAACAGCATTCTATGAATGCTTTGTTTACAGAACGCCAGTGTAGGCCTACGAAACGAAAAGCCTTATGGTGGCGTTGCAAAATTCAAGAAATAGTTGTTCAGTTATTTATTTATAAAACAGTTGTTCAGTTATTGACTCGATATAATATTGATAGTTCGAAGGCATTGAACAAACAGTACCGCAAAAAATAAATTAACATACAGAAAAAGTCAAAGACAACACAACCAAAATCTGCTATGACAACACTTGATGTCATCACCGAAAATGAACACAAACCATGAACTATACTCATTTCAGCCAATGGCTGTCCAAATATGCCACCACCAAGTGATGCCTGGATGACGCGTCACGGTGACGTCATGGAAGTGGGATGCCACTCTGCAGACAAATCATGGACACTGAGATGTGAAAATAACCAGTGGATTGGTGCAGTTGGCCAGTGTGGGCGGAGTTTTGGTGAGTAATGTATAATAAGTAACAGATGCATTTAGATTCAAGTTGATGGTAAAAGGACAAATGAAAAGAAGTTGCTTTTACTTCCGAAAATTTTGGGAGCATGCGTCCTCGTCATGTAGTTAAAATTTGACAGCATGTGTCCTCTTTATGATGTGATAATCTGGGCATCATAATAACGGTTTTACATAATGAAACAAAATTTGTGTTACATTTTTCAGTCACCGAGAATTCTAATGTTTCTGTAATTTTTTTAGGAAGGGAATCTGTCTCACGAAGAAAAGATAACACAAATAGCGAGCCAATTTCACCAAGTATGTATGATCAGAGTAATTGCTTTGAAGTATACATCAATATGAGATTATTATTATCTGATATAAAACAACCCAGCAGACATTTTTGGGTGGTTGGAAAATTCGTTCAGACGTCTTTTTCGACGTTCATTAGTCAAATTTATGTCAACATAAACACAACCTTTGTGCCGTCTTTTCGACATCATCATAAGCGATGTCAACAAGGCGACAAAATATAGCATTGAACGACGTTGCAAAACGTCCAAAAATGCAAAGCTGCGTCGCGAAAACCACGTCTCTAAAAATTTAAAGCGATGCGGATTGAAAGTTATGAAAGATCAATGCGACGAGATTAAAGCGTTGGAATGGCGTTACATTTATCGCAATCTAATTGTTGCCTGGATCAAGTACTCGAGACTTTCATACCCGTTTAAACTGTACTTAATGCTGTACTGCACATCTTTTAAGACAATCTGTATAACGCCGAGTGACAGAGTATAGATTTTAAACAAAATTTGTTGAAAATATTTTATTTGTTTCAGACGTTACAGTCTTTGGTATTTGCAGTCTTATTATTCTTCTTAGTGCGACCATCTTTCTCTCTGGTGTCTGTCTGCTTAAAAGGTGAGTCAAATAGAGAAAAAAATGGTTTGTTTCATATTTCATTGGCTTTCGTGCTTTAAGCTTTGTTTTCATTAAAATAAAGATTAATTCTAAATCACAATTTGGACTATGAAAACTAATCTCTTCATTTCTTGATATTGCTTTGTCGTGGGTGTGATAAACTGGACTGTCTATTGTCTAGCAGCTTAGTATTAAAAATATTTATTTGGATGTGTTTGATGTTTTAGAAAATTGCAAATGCCGACTAATGATTTGCTGCAGGAGCAAAGGACATTGATGTTAAACACTGGATACGTGTCACAAAGCGTCGCGTGCGATTCTGTACAAAAGAACATCAGTATTGGGCCAGACTACAAGTCATTGCAGTTAATGAGTCAGCCACTGACTACTAGAGCGGGCAGTGATATGAGCTCCACCGAAGCTCCACCGGGGCTAGGCACTTACCCGAATGCCAGTGATACGGGCGAGACCGCCAAGTATTACGTCCTTGAAGACGTTAGACCGCCTCTGCGTGTTTAGTCTGTCTCCCGAACTCTAAATTACATGTATCCACAACAACTCTTAATCCTTATATTAATTGTCCGAAACCATTCTGTCCGAGAAGTAGTGACAATGTAAGCGTTTGATAATTCAGACACTGTAACCCCCGTTCAATGACATCAACTAGGTTTCAAAAGCGTTATGCAAGGAGTGAATCGATGTTATTTCAAGTATTTAGTGGTTAGTTTTATATTTTATAAATACAGTTGTTTAATAGAGTACATGTCCTCCCGTTTCCTGTCGTTTATTAATAAAGGTATTTATTTGCTGTGAGCTAATACAAATTTGAAAGATTTCAGTTAAAACTAAACATCTGTAAAAATTTATTATAATTCGTACCTTCTTCAAATGGTAATGGCAATTAAACCATGTACATAATGTTAAATGATGGTTGCGTATTCTAATATAATGATCTTGCTGCTACAATTCACTATTCTGTAAGTAACTAAATGCTCTCTGTTTGTCTTTGTTCGTTTCTTATGTTATATTATTATGAGCAATTTCGATACAACACATTTTCTATGGAATTGGTAGTGTCAACTAAAATTTTGTCAAGAATCGAGGCACAAACAAAAACAAACAAATAAACATATTGCATTTGGTCTAACATGATGGTAGCTATTGATACGTAGCATGAAAATATTGCAATTGTTGAATTTTCCAAACCAACATCAATAGTAACATTAAGAAAATGTACATATTTCGACTAAAGTCATCTTGAAAAATTTTAAGCAAATGATACTAGTTTGCCCATTTTGGTACCAGCTAGCTTTGTATTGGTTCCCCCAACATCGGTATGCTTTATTTCGTGGAATAAGTGATTAAAAAGAAATTTTAAAAAATATGAACTGTCTAAGTAGAAGGATTCGAGAAAGGTGGTTATGCCATGCCCTTATAAAAACTACACAACGACTCTGAAACATGAAGCTAGGCAACCAACCTTTACAACAACGATTCTATACAACGACGCTATACAAGGATTCAATTCAATAAAACGATCCTATACAACGATCCTACAGTGAACCCATGAAACTACTCTATACAACGATTCTATGCAGCAACCCGGTACAGCGACTGTGTACAAAGATCCTATACAACGACCCAATTACAACGAGCATATTTAATGATCATCTACAATGATCTAGTGCAACTACCTTACACAACTACCCCATACAATGACCCTGTACAATGACCCGATACAGCGATTCTATACAGCGACCATACACAACACGCCATACAACGTTATACAAAGATCCTACTGATGAAAAATCCCATACAAGACATAATATAACGACTCTCTTCGAATGCATCTTTATCAGCAGCACCCACCCTGGGCAAACGAAGCATGGAATCATGAAAGAACAGGCCCATCCATAACGTATGGAAAATGTTTAGACTCCCCCACCAACCCAAGTCTATGGGCAAAAAATATCACATCAGCCATTTCCCTGCTCTTAGCACACCCTTTAATGTGTGCTTACTTAGCGAAGCTCCCTTACAACTGGTGCACTATCCCATGGCCTTCATATGTGAATAGAGAAGCTTTAGTCAGGGAAGGTGGTAGAAACAGGACACGTGTACAGTTTATTGATTGCCAAAGCAACAATCTCTTCATGAGAAGCATTTGCATAGAAGATAGATCAGTTTTGGTTTGATTTGGTTTGCTTCAGCAAATGTGCTTTTTGACGCAATAACATCATAAAAGATGTATGTCACGATATGCTTGTCCCGCATCTCTCTATTTACATTGAATATGAAATGAAATTTTCACTTCGTAATGTACCGAACCGAACAAAGAAGCTTCTATGTTTTCAGAAAATAACCGCTAAACTTCTAATCCTGTATCAAATATTTGTAACTATGTGTAACTATTTTCCTTCCATTTAACAAGCAATACAGTTGAAAAACAGTGCGAAAAAGGGCAAAATAAGGAATTTGTTTCATTTCAAATGTGTCACCTATCACCGTAACAAATGTGACTTCTTCTGTGCGCCTCCGTGAAATCTCGCTCGAGTCGGAAACCGTGAATATATCCATATCGATGCAAAGTAGGTTTGAGGTTACGACGTTGACAATTCAGAGGTCAACATTAAATATGAATTCTAATTTCATTGAGAGTGCTTTCGCCAATAGATCAATGTCGTTTTAACTTATTTTGCATAATGTAGAATAGATATTAAATAAACAATGTTGTTTAGACGTTGCTTTTTGCAACAATAAAACCCCACTTTCCGGGGTCTAATCAATGACCTTGATGTAACGTTAAATAGACATCGGAACATTCACGGAAACAAAAATAATCATAGTGTTATCTCTCACCAGAAATGGAAGAATAAATATGAATTTCATGAACCCACCAGTTCTAACCCGCGGACATTTGAAAACCATTCATTAAAATTAACTTCATACATATTATATATAACCACTACACCATTTGGCTGTAACTACCTATGATTAGTTATATCTGTTCAAAAACGCTAGGTACATTTAGGAAACTATAAACAAATGAGCAATTAGAGTACAGAAACGCTGGGAAACATTCAGAAAACTGTAATCAAACTGGCATTTAGCTAAACGTAAGGTTAGGAATGTTTAGAAAACTACAAAGAAATTGACACTTAGGGACAGAGACGCTAGGAACATTTAGAAAATTATGAACAAGTTGATACTTAAGGGACAGAAGATTCATCAAGGCTAGAGAACATACAAAGAAAGATTAACACTAACCCTCTGATACTACCATGGGTTACCTTCATTGATAAATTGTATACACATTCTTTGGGCAGTGTGACATTTATTGTGGTGATATAGCAAAAAAGTTAGGATCATTACAGTATAACAAAACAGGGCTTCTCTGTTGCTTTGCTTCTCTCTTTCCTCATTTTTATATTCAATTTTGTCTTGAATAGTTCTGACTCAGCATTAAGGAATTCTTGAAAATATAGTATAAATAAAGTTTATCCCATGAAATTAAAGTGTTAGTTTCTTCGACGTTACGCTAAAAACCTCTCCATGCATTGTTACTTGTATGTTACACAGACATACACATACGCACACACATATACACACATACACATACACGCACAAACACACATACACATATAAACACACGCACAAACACACACATACAAATCAGCCAGGAGTCATGGTTCATTTCTGTTATAACACACACGCACGCACACACACACACCTACACATATGTACACACATACGCACATTCTAATCAGACCAGATTGATGGATAATTCTATTACAAAACACAAACACACACAGACAAAGCAGTCCAGTTTCATGGTTCATTTCTGTTATAATACACACACACACACACACACCTACACACATGTACACACATAAGTACATACAAACCAGACCAGATTGATGGTTAATTCCATTATACCACACACACTACAAACACACAAACACACACATACAAAGCAGTCCAGTTTCATTTTTTATTTCTGTTATAGCACACAATCGTGCCTATGACACCCAAATGGCGCGAAAATACCTTCTATTCCGCTGTATAATAGTTCTCGGTACTGTGATGCGACCTCTGTGTCACATAACAAAGTCTTCACCATAGTCGGGTTGACTTATACCTATGACGGTGGTTGTGTAACGTTTTATATATTTGTACATTTACCTATCATTTTCACTCCTTCATAATGTATAAGATTCGACGCGTCTCTTTTCTTCACCTACAGAGCTGTGCAGTTTTATTCTGACATTCAGATGGCAATAATTTATTTTTGAGATCAATCTTAAGGGAGACACAAATTTATAATCAAATTAACGAATCGTCAATTTACTTCTGGAGATGAAAACTTGAATTATTGATATCAATACCAACAACACATTCTTGCTTCTTTTTTGCACAGTAAAAATGAAAAGAAAGGACTAGTTATTATTTCATTCACGATGTGTGCTTCTAAAATTTATATAAAAATACTGACACATTGATAACATAAATTAATTTTTGAGATCAAAAAATCACTTGCAGATTTCAAAATATAAATTTAAAAAGTCTCATTTTGAAATGGTGATATCTGAAACAAATTCTTGATATCAATAAAAGGAAAATAGATTACTGTGTTCAGAATTGAGAGTTTGCTGTCATATGGAATGCCATTTTCATATGTATTAGTCAATTATTGATATCAAGAAGTAATTATTGATCTCAAAAATGTACTTTGATATCAAAAATAAACTTTGATCGAAAAAAATATTTTTATTCAAGAATTAAATTTTGCTATCTGCAATTATATTTTGATATCTCTAAATTATAGATTTGAATGAAATTTTTTTAGATCAAAAATTAATACTTGCTATCAAAAACATAATTTTTGAGATGAAAAAGGAATTCTTGATATCAATAAATTCCTAATAAATGTAAAAATGGCATGCCATAAACATTTCTGAGTTACTCTCTGGCTATCGACAAGTAATAACACTGAAAAAATAAATATGAAACATTCTATACATCGCAATTAATGGAAAAATCTGTTTCTTTCAATTACACACTAAATTCAACGTTTTTTCGTAAGCAATACAATGGCATTTGACGTTTCAGATGTATTCATATTGTTCAGTCTTGACATACTTCTAAACGCACTAATCTTCATGACGGGTATGTGCATTCTGAAAAGGTGAGGTGTCATGAAAAATGAATTACCCTAGCGGAACGGGGGGAGGCACGGGGGGGGGGGGTTCGATAGAATAGTCAGAATGAAATCCACCGCCCAGATTTTAAATTCTATATTTTTTTGTCCGTGGATCTTCCGGCTTGAAAAAGCTGCGGTGATTCCTAATAATTCATAATCTTAAGCTTGAAAACGAAAATATACAAATCTGATGTCACTCACAGTTTCCCGAACCCGAGGTCTAATGGAATAATCTCACAGAGTTCTGTTTTCAGTGAAGGGGTGGAAGGAGGGGGAGGGGGAATGTGAGGGGGAGGGGGAGGGAGGGGGAAGGTGTAAGGGAAACAATTCCCAATTACTCTCGTGAGACGCAACGGAAAAGCGGATAAACACAAAGAATTTAAATCAAGATGCTAGAAGCTAGCACCAAATAAGTACAAATTAAGTAACAAGTAAGTACAGACTGAAACAAAGATAGAATATATATATATAGAAATGTACCTCCAGCAATAAGGGGACCATTTTTGCTAAAAAAAGTATTAAGGAGACCAAAAATTTAGGGAGACTAAAAGTAGGTCTCCTTAATTTTTAGCGTGTTTAAACGTTACGAAACTACACAGCAAACAAAAAACGAATGATTTTATGGCATAGCGAATATAATACACTTTGGTTTAAAATTAAATTTGCGTGTTCACAGTTGATAACAAGCTTTCAATTTCGTCCTAAACTTTATACCTTGCATAAATACAAATGTCAGAAAATCAGCTTTAAGGAGACCGGGAAAACTGTCATTTTTTAAGATCCGCTATATATTATGTATTTAAAAATATTATAGCAACAAATATTTTTTCCTTAGCTGCTCAACATGCTTACACATGGTTTAGCACGAAGAAAAGCATAATTTAGCACTGCAAACAGGCATTTTTTTATAGCAAAAATATTATAGCAACAAATATTTTTTTCCTTAACTGCTCAACATGCTTACACGTGGTTTAGCACGAAGAAAAGCATAATTTAGCACTGCAAACAGGCATTTTTTCAAAGAAACGAACAGTTTAGAGCAAGATGCATTATGACGTAATAAACATTATGACGTAATAAAACGTATCCCTACTTTATATATATATAGTGTATAAACCGACTTAAGGAGACTATGCTTCACACTTATACAAAACACTTCAAAGGGCATTTTAGTTTATATTCATTACTCTTTTTTGCCTACCAAAATTATTTTTAAGGAATTTAAAATAACATTTGGCACTATTTTCTCTTAATAATATGCACATAATAATCTTGCACATATTCATGAAAAATATATGGTCTCCTTATTGCTGGTTGTATATTTCTAGGTGTATAAACCGACTTGAGGCGACCATATATACAACTTCAAAAGACATTTAGTTTATCCTTAATTACTACTTCAATTCTTTGCTTTCCTAAGTAATGTTGCAGAGTTTAAATATCACGTTACAATATTTTAACCTAGAAACATGAAGCATCTTGCACATATTTGCATGCAAAGTAGAACCAAATGACCCAGTCATTGGTAATATGTGTGTAGTGTCATCTGTTAAGGCTGCTGTACATGCGTATAACTTCTAAACAATGCATATACATAACAAATAATAATAATAATAAACATAAGTTTAAAATAAATCTTTAAAAACACCCAACTAGTAGCAAAATATGCTACTTTGGGAGACAAAATATACAGAGCATTAAACCACACACTTACGCAGACCCGGGAAATTCCGTTTTTTTTAGCCAGATGGCCTAAAATGCCATGGAAAATATAGAAAAAAGTACGTAGACCAACTTTTTTGTTTATTTTTTGCTGCCTAATATGACAAGAATATACTTATATATAGTGCTATATATAAGGCATGGTCTCCCTATGACTGGTTTTAGACATGTATATATATATATATATATATATATATATATATATATATATATATATATATATATATATATATATATATATATATATATATATATATATATATATATATATATATACAAAAAACAAACAAAAGCAAAAAAAAAAAAAAAAAAAAAACAGTATAGTGTTTGTAATTAGGTATGTTTTTTATTGCTTTATTTATGACAAAATCGTCATGGGCATGAATATTTATCGGCAAACTGTTGTCGGTCCTTTGTTAAAATTTTTTGGATGTTTAGTTTATTACGTTTTGATACAGGAATGTTTTCACATGGATCTACTTTATTTCGTGTGTGCATGTGTGTTTTTTTCAGGAAATTGCGAAGACCGATCCCTGTTTTCACACAAGAACAAAAGTTAGTGGATCTAAAACGTTACGATGGGGTGCGGACTACATGCGCACAGCCCAGCTACAAGTCGCTCAAGTTGTTGAATCTGCCGCCAGGTGGAGCACCTCACCAGGATGTGAGGACCGAAGTAAATGATTCCGTGTTTCTGATTGGCGGCGGCAGCGGCGAGGCAGAGCCTGTCAAATATTATGCCCTGGACGACGCAAACAGATCATTCCTGCCTTAACTCAAGCTTTGTAATGCGCTAAGAGCAAAAGCTGGTAAACCTAAACACCGGATCGTACTTTCCGTCCTGCGTATTGAACGAAAAAAAATTTAAAAAAGCACTCACCCTCCCCAAAAAGGAAGGCAAGACGAGGAAAAATGCAGCAGGCGGGAGGTATCATCTGTATTACCATGCGTGTCCAAAAAATGCTGGATGGTTTTAAAAAGTTATGGACATGTATGGTAAGCAATTGGTACTTGTCTTACAGTTTACTCCCGACATCCTCTCCAAACTTAATCAAAAATTCCTTTATAAAATTGTCGTCCGACAGCTGGTTCCTGTATACTCTCAAGCACAGCCTCTTCGTTGTAGCTGAATCCTGTAGACTTGCAAAATAACCGAAAATAACACCACGATAGATTAGCATTTCCTAGGGACAGACGTATTGAATTAAAATACTAAATAAGTAATATCGCATCATACATAACATTTTTAACAGTTCAGGAATTCATTGAATAATGTCTTAAAATAAAAAACCTCGCATCTTGTTTATCAGAGTGACACACCCGGAGTTGCCAAAGAACACCAGAGTAAATAAACCAACACGTATTATTTTGGATGTGGTTATCGTAATAACAATTCAGTCATGTTTTAGCGTATTGACAGTTAGCCAAAGGCCGATTCATACGATGCAGATTTTAGCATGTCTGATACGAGCTGCTATGCTGTATTTTGACGTACTAGGTCTGTTTACAAACGCCTGTACAACGGTCCTATACAATGACGCTAAACAACGGCCCTTTAAAACGGCGGTATATATTAAGACCCTATAAAACAACCCTATACAACCGCAACTATCCAATACAAAGGGCCTATATAACGACAATATACAACGGCGCTGTACAACGGCCCTAAATTAAGACCCTATACAACGACCCTATAGAACGACCCTATACAACGGTTCTAAATAAAGGCCTATACAACGACCACATATAACGACCCTATACGACGGCGCAATACACTGACCTTATATAACGGCCCTAAGCAAAGGTCCTATACAGGCACCCTATAAAACGACCCTATACAACGACCGTATACAACGACCCTATATAACGACCGTATACAACGACCTGATACAACGACCCTATACAATGGCCCCATGCAACGAACTTATACAACGGCCCTAAACAAAGGCCCCAACCAACGACCATATATATTATGGACACCCCTGACTGATGGACAGCATTTCTCAGTCTGTTTCAAAACGCCACGAGTTCTGTTATATCTAGACCCCTCTATTGTGGACACCCCTCTATTTAGAATTAGACACTCTTTTATCCCATAAGTTACACATTTAAAACAACCCCTCTATTGTGGACAGTCAAATTGCTGTCCATATCCTGTACGTTATGTAAACAACCCCTATATCAGCTTGTTACTCGGTAGTGTTTGTTTTTTCGCTGTTGTTATTTGTGGGTATTGAGTACATTTTATTGAACACAGTGCATGTAAAGATAATAGGGCTTATTACAAAAGATGTGTGCTTAAGAGGGAAGCTTTATACTACTAAACCCTATTGACATGTGCTCCGTCTTTTAAAATGCGTATAAAGGAACAAGTAATTCATTGTCTTTGTACTCAGTTCAGATGTTATATAAGGTGTTAAGTCTGAATATCGGTGGTGTGAAAAGAAAAGCAACGAACTTTCGTTATCTGATAAAGTTAAAATAATCAAAGCTAGTGATGGCAAAAGTGTACGAAAAATAGCCAAAGATTTTAGTTGTAGTTGTCAAACAGAACAGGACCTCGAAATTAGGGACAATTTTTGTCCCTAATAGTGCGGTTTCACTGTATAACAACCCTATACAGAGACCTCATACAACGCCCCTGTTCATCGGCCCCTTTCGCATGACGCTATATCATCGTTGCTGGCTATGCCCAGGAGAATCGTGGAAGTATCACCCCTACTTTATACAGTTCGGGCCATCACACACACAATGCTAGACTTTACCTCCCCCTCCCCTCATCCCCAGTTTGTATGCAATAAAATATGACTTCAGCCCGCGTCAGCTTAACATAACATAAACGTGAGTACCCTAATGCTCCTGCTGTGCTCCTTGCTGCGCCCCCGCCCCCGCCCTCAGTGTGAGCATACTTTGTGGAACGTCCCTTACCAAAGGCGTTTAGCCCATGACTTCCTCATGAGAAGAGAGAAGCTTTAGTCAGGGAGACTGGTAGAAATACAACAGGGGTACCAGTTTATTGATTGATCAAGCGGCGCTCTCTCAACAACAAAGAGTTGCGCAGCACATAGATGGGTTTAGTTAGATTCAGCCACTCCTTTTGCATCAGCAAATGTGCTTTTAGACGCTTTCACTTCATACCACACGTCTACATGTTGTTACATTATGCATGTACTAAACTTCTCTATTTACATTCACTATGAAATGGAATGTTTGCTTTGTACGGAAACAAAGACGCACATTTTGTTACAAAATGGCCGCCCAGCTTCTTATTTTGATAGTTTTGTGGAACTTATTCGGATATGTTAAACCTGAGAGCGCAGGTGAGTTATATATGAAATATTTATGACGTTTTTGTATATGGGCAATACGATGGAACAATAATCGGACAAAAAACAAAATAAGGAAGTGGTTTCACCTGTCCACATCAGATATGTGACTGCATGGAAATGTGACACCTGGTCAGATCAGATATGTGACTGCTTTCATTGGAAATGTGTCACCGGACCATATCAGATATGTGACTGGTTTCAGTGGAAATGTGACACCTGTCCCCATCAGATATGTGACTGCTTTTATTGGAAATGTGTCACCTGGTCATATCAGATATGTGATTGCTTTTGTGCACCGTACATATCTGTCTCGGAATCGTAAATATAACAATTGCGATCAAAGCAAATCGATTCCGACACCGATCCAACGTCGATTGAGACTATGGCGACGGTCTCATCAAAACGCAAACCTTAAGTTTGTTGTACTTTGGCTGATATCATAGATCAACGTCGATTCAACGTCTTTTATCAAACGTTGCATAGACGTTGGATACATAACAGCTTTATAAATTCGTTTTGGTTGCGTCGCTCACCCTGCGTGTATTAAACGCCGTCCTCTCTACGTCTATACAATGTCGCTCTCCCCAGGTATATACAACGTCGCTCTCCCTGCTATATAACCGTCCCTTGGCGTTATGGCGTCGCTCTGACCATAACGCAACGTTAACTTTGTTGTAATTTGGTTGATATCATAGATCAACGTCGATCTAACATCTTTTACCAAACGTTGCATAGACGTTCGATAAGAAACAGCTTTATACATTCGTGTTGGTTACGTCGCTCTCCCTACGTATATACAACGTCGTCCTCTCTCGTATATGCAATTTAGCTCTCCCTAGGTATGTACAAGATCGCTTTCCTTACGTATATGCACCGTCGCTCTCCCTGCCATATACACCGTTGCTCTCGCTACGTATATGCAACGTTGCTCTCCCTGCTTATATACATCGTCGCACCCTATACGTATGCACAACATTGGAAGACAGATATTGTTTTCACTTGAATTGTCAGTCATTTCGTGATGTTGTTCGGGCGTTGGATAATCGACATCTGTTCAAAAGCGGCACGATATGTTGACTTCCCTAAAACAATAAAACCCGGTATTAATGCGAAGTCTTCCCAACGTTGTTCCGACGTCACAATGTTTACTGGAGCGGAAAACACAGAATTATGTACAAAATACAGAAAGGAACATCAATCAGATGTATCGAGCATAAATCAAACATAATGCTAATTTTGCGTCTGCTGATATATTAAACAAACACCCCGAAGTGGTGTCAGACCGATTTTACATAACTCTTGTTAAAACAACTAGCCTTTATTCTTACCGAGGACGAGACAGTCTTGTTGACATGTTCAAGCAAGCTGTTTATGTCTATGTTGTTGTGTTCTATTTGTAACACTATGCTCTTGACATATCCGGCTGTTTTTTTTTTAGGCAGGAGCGGGGGTAAGCCTCCCAGTAAATATTCCGATGTCGATCCAACGTCGACACGACTAAATCACGTACTAGATCTGGTGGTTTATTTTTTGCGTGTGATTTTTAGTAGCGACCATAGATCAATATCTTTTTCACAACGTTGAACAGACGTAACGATGTTGAACATTTCTTTTTGTCCAGGCGAAAATCCACACTTTCTCGGTGGTGCAGCGTTGAACATACGTCGTAACATTGATGTTGAGAAGTTATTACGCTGACATATCAACGTGACATAAACTTAATCACAGTCAGGCCACAACCTGGTCATTTTATGCTTCACCAGAAATGGAAACCATGATAGATTGCTTCCAAAAATGACAAAAAAATGATAACGTATAATATGCACAACGTGGGGTTTTCTCATCCAGTCCTGAAAAATATTCACGAAAGCTGAATTCATACATACCATGCGTTCCAATCGCTGGGGTTTGCACTAAAAGCAATGTGGTGTCCACGACACCGAATCTTTGCGACGCGCGACATCTATACAGCTGCCATTGTTTCGGAAGGAAAGACGGAAGGAGAAAGTTTTCCCAAAAGTTTATTGTTGTACTGTTGACAATGGCATTTAATTAAATAACTTCAAAATATCAATTTATTTACCATATAAACGAAAAAGATTGATCTGCTGGTTAAAATGTTGTGATGAGAAACAAGACTAGTTCTTCCAGTTGATATATTTTTCTACACTTGAAACTGCTGCACATTTAAGAAATCAAATTTTAAGAGGAAAAACAGCTTTATCGCTTGCTACCTTATCTAAAATGTGTATCAACAAACCAAACTGTTGATAGAAAATGATCAAAACTTTTATTTTTATTCCAATTTTAGTAAAATTATCAACATCTGGTGAAATGTTTCTTGACTTTAGAAAGTGTCAATATCGTTGTAAGTGCCAATAATAAGTATTACCGTATCATGGTAAGTACTGTTAATTATTAAAAATACACACAAACAAACTCATAAACAAGCATACCACACAAATGTAACAAATTCTAAACTTTAACCTCAATAATGAAAATTATTCTGACAAAAAATTCACCAACTGACTTTAACCCAAATTTAAACAAGATACCTGATACCTAATGCTATGTTCAATAAACTTGGCAATGCTATGTTCAATAAATTTTGCTCGATTTTAATGTCATTTAATCTAGTTCCTTATTTTAAATGCTATGTCAAATAAAATAAGTGACGTGCATGTTTATGTTGCATCCTGTTTTGGAAACCATGATTCTGATAGTCATTGGTGAAAAATGAATAGATAAATATTAATATTACATTAATACACAAAGTGATCCACCTTTCTTAGAAGAAAATGCTAAAAATAATTTGAATATTTATTATAAATTTTACAAAATGCTATGTAATTTTATTAATGATTTAAATGTGATTTTTAAATAAACATCTCCCCAGGTTATTTTAGTGGATAAAATTTTAAGCGCCAAATTTTGTAAAAAAAATAATCAAATACTGTATGCATGCTCATCACAAAATGTTGGGTGACTTAATGAATGTGATTTTAAAACAATATTCTCCACAGATTATTGCAATGGGGAAATCTTCAAGCCTCGGTGTGGCAGTGGAGAAGTTATCATTATGGAGTCAGCTTTCTATGGAAGGATGCAAGTGGGACATTGTATTCCGGAAGACATTGGCTACATGGGCTGCAGATCAGACGTATTGGCTCAGTTTGACAACACATGTTCAGGGAAATCGCAGTGCGAAATCTGGATAGCAGATGCTAACATACAAGAATCTGGAGGCTGTAGAAAAGGCCTCCTTAGGTACCTACAAGCAGGCTACATCTGTAAACATGGTAAATATATCTCGATTTTCAACATTGATTTGATTTTACTGTACATTCAAATTTTAAGGTAAATGTTTGAAAAAATTTCTAACAGTAAAGGTATATATTATGAACATAAGTTTTGATTGACAGTAAAGATATATTATAAATATAAGTTTTGATTGACAGCAAAGGTACATTAAGAACACAAACTTTGATTGACAGCTTAGGTATATTATGATCATAAGTTTTGATTGCCAGCAAAAATATATTATGAACATAAGTTTTGATTGACAGTAAAGATATATTATAAATATAAGTTTTGATGACAGCAAAGGTACATTAAGAACACAAGCTTTGATTGACAGCAAAGATATATTATGAACATAAATTTTGATTGACAGCTTAGGTACATTATGATCATAAGTTTTGATTGCCAGCAAAAATATATAATGAACATAAGTTTTAATTGACACTTAATGTATATTATGAACATAACTTTTGATTGGCATATAAGTTTCATTCCCATGTAGCTTTATGATTGACTTCTAGGCCTTGAGCCTCCAAATTTCTGTTCAGCAAGCAGACCTATTAGCATAGAGGTGGATCGATCCGAGCTCTATTTACCTAGTGATTCTATAGAGAATTCATGTATTCCCAAGAACAAAACCTGGACTCTACGTGCAAAAGAAGGCCAAATCCTGAATATAAGTATCATAAACTTACAACACGACTCCAGTGCTAGGGATTCAATATTCGGCTCGATCAAAGACCCAGTTAGCAATAAGAGGGCAGTGTTTGGTGATGGGTCAAGGCATCAGCATCTGATTGTTTCTTCTGCAAATCTTCTTGAAATAATCATTCAGAGCAGAGATGCCAAGTTCATACTTAACATAACAGGTAACAATCACAAGCTCTAAGTCTGTTTATATTTGTTATTTCCTTAACTACAATTCAAAATCACGATTAAGTTGTTCCATGAGAAAAATGTATCATTTGTTTGCCCTTAAGAGGCGACTTGCTGCATTGTTCGAGTTTAGCAATCACACTCTTTCATGGAAAACAAGTGGCATGTTTTAAATATTATCTACTTATAAATAACTTATTGCTTTTGTTTAGAATGTTTTCAAAACAGAAGATATGCATGTTTTAGCTATTATACTGCAGTTGCAGACAGGCACTTATTGGCATTGTTCGGGTGTAAGTAAGTAATTAATATTGAGGTCTGGTCAACAGTATTGTATGAATGCATTATTTAGAGAAAGGCAATAAAGGCGCAAGAAACGAGAAGCCTTTCTGTGGCGTGCAAAATGCATGAAATAGTTGTTCAGTTATTGACTTGATACAATATTCATAGATCCAAGGCATTCAACAAACAGTACCGCAAACAATAATGTAACAGTACAGAAATGTACAGAACAAGTCAAGGAAACATTTAAGGTTGTGTTCATTTTGGGTGCCGACATGTATTGTTGGCCAATAAGAATGTCCCAGACAAATTATTACCAAATCAGATTTGACAACACTTGATATCATCACCGAAAAAGAACACAAACCATAATTTATACACATTTCAGCCAATGGCTGTCCAAATATGCCACCACCAAGCGATGCCTGGATGACGCGTCACGGTGACGTCATGGAAGTGGGATGCCACTCCGCAGACAAATCATGGACACTGAGATGTGAAAACAACCAGTGGATTGGTGCAGTTGGCCAGTGTGGGCGGAGTTTTGGTGAGTATTGAACGATAAGTAACAGCTGCATTTCGATTCCAGTTAATGACAAAAGGACAAATGAAAAGAAGTTGCTTTTACTTCCAAAAACTTTGAGAGCATACGTTCTCGTGATGTAGCTAAAATTTTGACAGCATTTATCCTCTTTATGCTGTGATAATCTTTGCATCATAATAAGTGTTTTACATAATGAAATAAAATTTGAGTGACATTTTTCAGTCTCCGAGAATTGTAATGTTTCTGTATTTTTTTTCAGGAAGGGAATCTATCTCAGGAAGAAAAGATAACAGAAATAGCGAACAAATTTCACCAAGTATGTGTGATCAGAGTTAATTGCTTTGAAATGTATATCAATATGAGATTATTGTTATTGTTTGATATAAAACAACCCAACATACATTTTTGGATGGTTGGACAAATCGCTCAGACGCCCTTTTCGACGTTCATTAGTCAAGTTTATGTCAACATAAAAACAACTTTTGTGACGTATTTTCGACGTCACCATAAGCGATGTCAATAAGGCGACAAAATATAACATAGAACAATGTTGCAAAACGTCCGCAAATGAAAAGCTGCGTCGCGAAAACCACTTCTGCCTGCATCAAGTACTCGAGACTCTCATACCCATTTAAACTGTACTTAATGCTGAACTGTACATCTTTTGAGACAGTCTGTATAACTCCGAATGACAGAGTATAGATTTGAAACAACGTTTGTTGAAAATATTTTATTTGTTTCAGACGTTACAGTCTTTGGTATTTGCAGTTTTATTATTCTTCTTAGTGCGATCATTTTTCTCTCTGGTGTCTTTCTGCTTAAAAGGTGAGACAAATAGAGAAAAGAAATGGCTTGTTTCATATTTCATTGTCATTTGTAACTTTAGGCTTTGTTTTCATTAAAATATCGATTAATTCTGAATCACAATTTTGGCTATTAAAATAATCTCTTTATTTCTTGCTATAACTTTATCATGAATATGATAAACTGGAATATTAGCAAATTAGTATTAAAAAGTATTTATTTGAGTGTGTTTGATGTTTTAGAAAATTGCAAATGCCGACTAATGATTTGCTGCAGGAGCAAAGGACATTGATGTTAAATACTGGATACGTGTCCCAAAGCGTTGCGTGCGATTCTCTACAAAAGAACATCAGTATTGGGCCAGACTACAAGTCTTTGCAGTTAATGAGTCAGCCACTGAGTACTAGAGCGCGCGGTGATATGAGCTGAATCGAAGCTCCACCGGGGCTAGGCACTTATCCGAATGCCAGTGATTGGGCGCGACCGCCAAGTATTACGTCCTTGAAGACGTCAGACCGCCTCCGCGTGTGTTGTCTCCCGAACCCTAAATTACATGTATCCACAACTACTCTTAATTCTTATATTATCCGAGACCATTCTGTCCGAGAAGTAGTGACAGTGTAAGTGTTTGAGCGAATTCAGACACTATAACCTCCGTTCAGTGACATCAGCTAGTTTTCAAAAGCGTTATGCAAGAAGTGAATTGATGTCATTTCAAGTATCGAGTGGTCCTTTTTATATTTTATAAATACAGCTGGTTAATAAAGTACATACTAAACAAAGAGATCATCGATAGCCATATCCTCCCTTTTCCTTTCGTTTATTAATATTAGTATCTATTTGCTGTGAGCTAATGCAACTTTTTAAAGAATTTAAACTAAACATATGTAAAAATTTTATTATAATTCGTATCTTCTTCAAATGGTAATGGTAATCAAACCATGTACGTAATGTTAAATGTTAGTTTTGCATTCTAATATAATGATATTGCTGCTACAATTTTCTATTTCTGTAATGTTCTTTTCTATGTTATATGAAAATGAGCAATTTCGATGCAACACATTTTCTATGCGATTGGTAATGTCAACTAAAACTTTGTCAAGAATCGAGGCACATGACAAAAACAAACAAATAAACATATTGCATTTTGTCTAACATGATGCTAGCTATTGATACGTAGCATGAAAATATTGCAATTGTTGAATTTTCCAAAACAACATCCAAGAATTTACACAAATGATACTAGTTTGCAAATTTTGCTACCAACAAGCTTTGTATTGGTTCCCCCAACATTGGTATGCTTTATCTCCTGGAATAAGTAATTAAAAAGAAATTTTGAAAAAATATGAACTATCTGAGTAGAAGGATGTGAGAAAGGTGGCTATGCAATGACCGTATAAAAACTACACAGCGACTTTGAAAAACGAAGCCAGACAACCACCCTTTACCACAGCGATTCTATGGAACGACGCTGCACAACGATTCAATTTAACTATCCTATGCAACGATCCTACAGTGAACCCATGCAATTACCCTAACCACCTAGTCTATACAGCAACCCGGAACAAAAATAATGACTCTGTACAACGAGCTTATAGAACGAAGTTATAAACGACCCTACACAACGACCTTCTACAACTATCGACCCTAAGCAATGATTCTATACAACAGCCCTGAGATTCAATACAGCGACACTGCACAGCAACTTTATACAAAGATCCCATACAACGACTCAGTACAACGAGCATATTTAACGATTCTATGCAATGATCTTGTAGAATTATACAACTACCCTATACAATGACCTGTACAACGACCCGATACAACGATTCTATAAGCGACCATACACAACACGCCATGCAACGCTATACAAGGATCGTACAGATGAACAATCCCATACAAGACATTATACAACGACTCTCTTCGAAGGCATATGTATCGGCATCACCCACCCCGGGTAAATGAATCATGGAATCATGAAAAACAGGGGCCATCCACAACGTATGCAAAATTTCTCCCCCTCGAACCCAAGTCTACGCGCAAAAAATAAATGTCACATCAGCCGTAGTCCGAAAAAGGGCAAAATAAGGAATTTGCTTGATTTGAAATATGTCACCTATCCGCATGGACTCCGTCAGAAATCTGACTTCTTCTGTTCGCCTCTACCAAGGCTTGCTCAAGTCGGAAATCGTGAATATGCCCATGTCGATGCAACGTAGATTTGAGATTACGACGTTGACTAGCTAGAGGTCAACATTAAATATAATGTGGTTGCGAGTGTTTTTGCCAATAGATCAATGTCGTTTTAACTTATTTTACATAATGTAGAATAGACGTTGAATAAACAATGTTGTTTAGACGTTGCTTTTTGCCACAATCAAAACCCCACTTTCCCGGCGTCTAATCAATGACCTTGTTGCAAAGTTAAATAGACATGGGAAAATTGACGAAAACAAAACACATGGTAGTGTTATCTATCACCAGAAATGGAAGAATAAATAAAAATTTCATGAGCCCACAAGTTTTAACCTGCGGACATTTGAAAACCATTCATTAAAATTAACTTCATACATATCATATATAACCACTACACCATTTGACTGTAACTACCTATGATTAGTTATATCTGTTCAAAAACGCTAGGAACATTTAGAAAACTATAAACAAATTAGCAATTAGAGAATTCTCATTTGAGTACAGAAACTCTAGGAGCATTTATATAACTATAAACATATTGGTACTTAAGGTACAGAAACGCTGGGAACTATAAAGAAATTGACACTTAGAGACAGAGACGCTGGGGACATTTAGAAAATTATGAACAAGTTAATACTTAAGGGACCGAAGATTCGTCTAGGCTAGAAAACATAAAAAGAAAGATTAACACTAACCCTCTGACACTACCATGGGTTACCGTCATTGATAAATTGCATACACATTCAAATCGAGGGCAATGTGACATTTATTGTGGTGATGTAGCAAAAAATATATATCATTAGAATATATCAAAGCAGGGCTTCTCTGTTGCTTTGCTTCTCTCTCATTTTTATATTCATTTTTTCTTAATTAGCACTTTTCTGACTCTGTGAGAAAATGAAGTATAAATAAAGAAAAGTTTTTCATGGAATTAAAGTGTTGGTTTCTTTGACATTATGCTAAAAACCTTTGTATGCATTGATACTTCTATATTACTTATACATACTTCTACTTTATATTGTATTTGGACACTCATGGAAGGGCCTGTGAACGAATCTCGGAGATCAGTGATCTCCGTGGTCTTCCACAAGTGTCAAAATCCAATGGAACCTGATCATAATTATTTACTTCCTGGCAGTTTCATAAAGAAAAAGAACACTCTACTCTACCGGCTTGGAAAAAATAGAGAAATAAATATGGTCTCTTTTTTAATGAAATTAACGTTTTAGGGGTACTTAGCAAGAGTACAAGTATTTATAAAAAACATCTCGAAAAGGGAATTACAATGTCCTATATTTCTCAAAAGTTTTGTTTGAGTCAAGAGTCAATGAATATAGACACATGGTCAGTATTGCTGTTCAAAATGTAGGAAAAATATAGGACTGGATGTATTTCAAAAGAACATATAAGTAAACTAATACAAAGCGGCCCAGTCATGGTTCATTTCTGTTATAACACACACACACACACAAATCAGCCCAGTATCAGAGTTCACTTCTGTTATAACACACATATAATACACATATTCACACACATAAACACACACACAAACATACACACACAAATCAGCCCAGTTTCATGATTCATTTCTGTTTTAACACAATATATACACACAAATACACATACGCGTACAAACATACATACACACACAAACACACAAATACAAATCAGCCCAGAGTCATGGTTCATTTCTGTTATGACACACACACGCACACACACACACCTACACACATGTAAACATACATAGACACATACAAATCAAACCAGATTGATCGTTAATTCTATTATAACAACCACACATACAAACACACAAACACACACACATACAAAACAATCAAGTTTCATGGTTTATTTATGTTATAGCTCAAAATCGTGCCTAGGACACCCAAATGGCGCGGAAATACCCTCTGTTCCGCTGTACTATGACGCCACCTCTGTGTCACATAGCAACTTTCGTTACACGGAATAAGAACCGTTTTGTCACAAAGCCTACACCATAGTCGCGTTGACTTATACCTATGACGCTCGTGTGATAGTGGCGAGTAACGTGTTCTATATTTGCACATTTACATATCGTTTTTACTCAGTCATAATGTATAAGATTTGACGTATCCCTATCTTCACCTACAGGGCTCTGCAGTTTTATTCTGACATCTCATATGCATGGTACAGCAGCTTTGCCATGGCAACCACGATCATCGTAGGCATTGTGCTTTCTTTGTTGACTCTTTGCATAGGTAATGTATTGGGAACCTCTTTTTTATTTTTTTTATTCTTGAGTGCACTGTCCACTCAGTCATAATGTATCATCTTTGTATGGGTAAGCATTGTAAACTTCTCACTTTTTAAAACATTAAAATTGAAATTTGCTTGCTTAAATTCATTTCAAAATTAAAATTTACAACATTAAAAACACAAGTGTTGTTTCCAGCAAAAGAAAAGTTCAACATCTCGTATGTTCAGCAAATCTTAAAGTGCACTTACAGTGAACGTTCACACTTCTATAAACAAACCATATATTTAGTTGTAAAATTGCAGTGAAACAAGACACTGATTATCTCTACAAGAATCAGTTAGTTTACTACAGGAGATCCAAGAATAAAGAGGAAAAGTGAAATAACTATCCTGCTTGACATAAAATCTTCAGAACCACGGCCGCTGTGCCATAATAGGAATACTGCAGATATACATTAGATGGAATAATTGTTGTTCATATTTTAGCAATGATGCGTGACCGACTTTCTGTTTGGTATTAGCACAAAATATGTGATATATTATTTTAATACAAAAAATTCTATCAGCAATACCAAAAACGCTTATTTAATCTCAGAACTGAAAGTGTTAGAATATAAATACATATGATATCAAGACTGGAGCCTGTAAGATGTCATTATCGGCCAGCCCAGCGCTATTACTATGTTATTCTAGTTAAACTGAATAATAATTGTACCTACCAAAAGACCGAGACCAAAGATCACAGGATTTGCATGGAGTGGTCAGTAATTTCAACGGAGACATCTCGTGAAGACGGACATGACTTACATGGAGGGAATCAATAATTGCAAGTATTATCTAAGTATTAAGTTAACCGAACATGACTGGCGACAAGTTTAACTTTCTCAAGTAAAAACCTCTTGCATTCAGGAAGAAAAAAGACACAGAATGTTAAATTCTTGGGAATAAATCGCTGTCTGTTTCGATTATTTATGTCAAATATATCAGTTTTCCTTTAGAATCTAATCTTAGAAGAAATGGGATCAAAGTGATCCTAAAAGGTTTTCAGACGTATTCTCATAATTATTCAGTAAATGTGGATGTTTTGATAAGGAACTGGATAACACTGGTGTTTTGCGATCATCTATTTTTAAAATGAAATAAAACTCTTGTACCTGAAACATTTTGTCTTTTGACTTGAGACTAACAAAGTCCACAGAACATGAAGGAATTGAAACATGTAAACACGTGTGCAACCGAACCGTTATATATTTTCAAATGATATAATTTGAATATCATTTATATTATAAATGGGAAAGACAGTTCGGAAGTGGGTGCATTGTTTTTACTGTTATTATTATTATTATAATTATTACTATTGGTATTAGCAAAAGTGGAAGTAGTAGTAGCAGTAGCAGGAGTAGTAGTATGAGCAGTAGCAGAAGTAGTAGTAGTAGTAGTAGTAGTAGTAGTAGTAGTAGCAGTAGCAGGAGAAGTAGCATGAGCAGTACCAGGAGTAGTAGTATGAGCAGATTTAGTAGCAATGGTATATTTTCATTACATTACATTATCATTTATTATTATCATTATTATTGTCATTGTTAGCATTAGCTGCTTTACTCATAAACATGCAGCATAATGTAAACAAAAGTTTCTCAATTATGATAGCTAAATATTCAAACACCAGCCACGCAAAGTTTAGTAAAGCGAGAGTTAGCTGTAGATACTTACATGACATCAAAGGCTGCGTAAAACCCGCGTACAGTAGCCCTGCAGTTCTTATTGATTGAAGAATCAGTGGCATTATGTAGTGTGCGTTTTTGCTTCGACATTGAAGGCATGAGAATTTTAGTGTTATTCAGATGGCTACATTTCCGCAGTTTAGCTACTGATAGACGCATAATGTTTACTCGATACGTGCAGTTGCTGTTGCAAAATACCTGGTCTCAACCTCTCTTGTTTGTGTTATTGTGAATGAAATGCCGGCCTTATCCTATACTAAACCAGGAACCACACAATGATTGTTGTTTGACAAAATGGCCGCAAAAATAGGATTTGTGCTATTAATCGTTTTGTGCGAATCATTTACGCATATTAAAGCTGACAAGGAAGGTAAGTAAGAAGTTCTTCGAAAATTATATCTGTTTTAAATTTGTGAAAGCGTATGAATATTTTGGAAAATGTAATAATATAGCTTTGCATTGCAAAAAATAATGAAAAAGTGAGAGAGGGGGGAGGGAGATAACAGGCAGAGAGGGGGAGAGGGACAGAGAGAGAGAGAGAGAGAGAGAGAGAGAGAGGAGGGAGGGGCGAGAGAGGAAGGGAAGAAGAGAGAGGTAGAGAGGAGGGAGGAGGGAGGGGGAGAGACAGAGGGAGAGAAAGAGAGAGAGAGGGAGGGAGATATGAAGAGAGAGAGGGAGGGAGGACAGAGCAGGAAGAGAGAAAGAGAGAGAGAAAGACACAGACAGAGACAGAGAGAGAGAGAGGGAGAGAGAGTGAGAGGGAGGGAGAGAGAGAGAAGGGGAAGAGAAAGAGAGAGACAGAGAGAGAGAGAGAAAGAGAGAGAGAGAGAGAGAGAGAGAGAGAGAGGAGGGAGAAGGGAGGAGGGAGGGTGACAGGCAAGCAGGCATTTAGACAGATACACATAGAGAGAAGAAATGAGGAGAGAAGGCGAGTCAGACAGACAGACAGCTCGACAGACAGACAGATCAGGACGGAGAGGAGGAAGAGGGTGAAGTAGAGGTAGAAGGAATTCTTTTGACTAAAAAATCCCTGAATCATAGGGCATTGGTGTAGCCACGTTTTAACTAATTGTTGACGGGCCCAAACTTTCGTAACAGAGGGGAGGCCAAAGGATACTATGGCCCCACTCTGAAATTTGTGGGGGAGGGGGAGTTATGCTGTGGACCCCGGCACCCCCCCTCCTGGTGGCTACGCCTATGTCATAGTTGCAACGTTATTGAGATATTCTTAGGAATCTCCAGTGGGTGTGGGGAACAAAAGGGTCTCATACATGTAGTCCGAACCGGCCGTAGAGGTAGGCCGTTAGGCAACAACGAAGCAGAGGTAGGCTGTTAGGCAACATCGCCGTAGAGGTAGGCTGTTGGACGTTGACATCTTATAATACACAATGCCATCAATGTTTATCCATTTTTTGGCAGAATACTGTAATGGGGAAAGATTTAGGCCAGAGTGCAGCGATGGCGACATAATAATCATGCAGTCAGCACTGTACGGCAGAATGCAGGTGGGGCGTTGTATCCCGGAGGACCTTGGCTACATGGGCTGCAGGTCGGATGCCTTGGGTCAGATTGACGAGGAGTGCTCTGGCAGAACCTCCTGCGAGGTTTTGGTAACAGATGCGAACATCAAAGAAGCAGGAGGTTGCCGCAAGGGGCTTCTCAGATACTTGGAAGCTTCCTATATTTGTAAACAGGGTAGGCTCTTTTTTTTTACCAATGATCTCAAGTGTTTCCCGTATACATCTTTTTTAAAACTATTTTAAAAGAAGCTAAGACCAGTACGTGCAAAAGACTCCAAGAATCACCCTGTTCTTTCCTTCCTTCGTTGGCATAAAATACCGATGGGGGCACTTGATATGATATGTGTTACCATGCTTGCCACCCCCCCCCAAAACAAACAAAAAAAACAAACAAATAAAAACCAAAAAAGTTGAAGAAAGGGGAAGGGTAAGTTTGAGACCAGTGGAGTTTCGTACGAAATGCTAATTCCATTAAAATCCGAGGCGGGGGGTGGGGCGAGGGGGTTATTTTCATTCAGCACTCCAAGTTTCCCACAAAAAAGAGGGGAGTTCTTACAGAACTGTTCTCCAATTTTGCTTTAAAAAAGGGGTGTTATTTTCAACTTTGCACTCTACAATTAGGGGTCGTTTTATAAAATTATGCGTGACTTGTACTTGTGTGTGTGTGTTTTTTTTTTTTTTTTTTTTTTTTTTTTTTTTGCTTTTTTTATTCCAGTAGGGTAAAAGTGGGGCTTTCAAAACTTGAAATGACGTCATAATGACGTCAGGAGATGTTTTGATAGCCCCATGGGGCTTTTCAAAACAGTGACGTCATAATGACGTCACTGTGGGGAAAACCCGATCGATAAATTTCAGAGTGCACTCGTACAGAGTGTGGGGGAAAACCGATCGATAAATTTCAGAGTGCACTCGTACAGAGTGTGGGGGAAAACCGATCGATAAATTTTAGAGTGCACTCGTTCAGAGCGTGGAAACGATCAATAAATTTGAGAAGGAATGGGATTTTCAGCAGGATAAAAGTGTGGCTCCGAAAACAGGAAGTGTCGACATAATGACGTCACGAGTTGTTTTCGGAGCCCCATGGGGCTCCGAAAACAGTGACGTCATTGTTTTCGAATTCGCATGGGTATTTTGAAACAGGTAATCGAAAGAGCGCGCGCCCGTTCAATGACGTCATGATGACGTCATCATGACGTTATAATGACGTCATCATGATGACGTTATAATGACGTCATCATGACGTTATTATGACGTCATCATCATGACGTTATAATGACGTCATAATGACGTCATCATGACGTTATCATGACGTCATCATCATGACGTTATAATGACGTCATCATGACGTCATCATTACGTTATCATGACGTCATCATGATGTTATGGCATATTAAGACAGTTCTAAGCAGGATAACCTGTCAATCAATCGCCTGTCAATCATCAAGTCGCCTGTCAATCATCATGACGTCATTAGTCACGTGACCTGTCAATCATCATTGGTCACATGACCTGTCAATCATGTGTGATGTGATTCCAACCGCATATGAGGAATATTTTCCTGCTCATTAACCTTCTGGCCTGAATGGCTCAGTTGGTAGAGCAGAGGACCCGTAAGCGGACCCATGATCTGAAGGTCGGTGGATCGAACCCGCCCTCGGGAATCACTTTCATGTCATGGGTCCTCAATCTTAGAACACCCCCCGGGTCCTCAATCTTAAAAGAACCCCCCCCCCCCCAGGATCAAGACATGACATGAATCGAACCCCCCCAGGACCAAGACATGACATGAATCGGACCCCCCCCAGGACAAAGACATGACATGAATCGGACCCCACCCCCCCAGGACTAAGACATGACATGTATCGGACCCCCCCCGGACCAAGACATGGCATGTATCGGACATAGTCATATAGCTATATGACTATGTAATTGCTATGTGAACATAATTAGTCTAACGTATGTATGTCGTTATCAGATCGTTCAACAGACAAGCCGTGATAGCTCACTTGGCAAAGCAAACGGCTAGCAACCTGAGAGTCCCGGGATCGATGCCACATCGGGGCAAACTTTTTTTTGTTTTTTTGTTCACTTTTTTGACTCTGTGACATTATGTGACAACATGTGACTGTGACATCATGTGACTCTGTGACATTATGTGACTGTGACTTTTCACGAACACGTGTTTTGAATGAGCTTGCCATTCGAACACGTGTTTTGAATGGGCTTGCCATTCGAACACGTCTTTAAAATGGGCTTTCCATTCGAACACGTCTTTTGAATGGGCGCAGTTTTCCTACATAACTATCCACATTTTCACTTCCCATTTTTCAACAATCAACCAATCAACCAAGTGGTAGAATCGTCTGAAACGTTGGTTTAGAACCCTGATTTTGACCTTACTACACCATGGTAAAATGTTCAAACTTATTTTATACATCATATGTTGTCAAAAAACAAAATTTGTTCAAGTTGGTCTAGAACCCTTATTTTTACCCTACTACACCATGGTAAAATGTTCAAACTTATTTTATGCTTCATATTTTGTCAAAAAACAAAATTTGTTAAAGTTGGTCTAGAACCACCATTTTTCCACTACTATGACTTTAGAACATTCAAATAAGTAGCATGCTAAAATGTTCAAACTTATTTTATATATCATTTGGTGCTAAAAACTAAATTTATTAAAGTTGGTCTAGAACCACCATTTTTCCACTACTATGACATTAGAATATTCAAATAAGTAGCATGCTAAAATGTTCAAACTTATTTTATATATTATATGGTGCTAAAAACTAAATTTGTTAAAGTTGGTCTAGAACCACCATTTTCCCACTACTATGACTTTAGAATATTCAAATAAGTAGCATGCTAAAATGTTCAAACTTATTTTATATATTATATGTTATCAAAAAACTACATTTGTTAAATGTGCTTTAGAAGTGTCATTTCCCAACTACTATAACATAAAACATAGAGTTGGGGAAAATCCCATTCCTTCTCAAATTTATTGATCGTTCCCACACTCTGAATTAGTGCACTCTGAAATTTATTGATCGTTCCCACGGTCTAGGCCTTTGATGTTTTCAAATTTATCGATCGTTCCCACGGTCTGAACGAGTGCACTCTGAAATTTTATCGATCGGTTTCCTCCACACTCTGAACGAGTGCACTCTAAAATTTATTGATCGGTTTCCCCACACTCTGTACACATGTACTCATTCCTATGCTGTGTGGTTAGAACCATTGAAATATGACTAATTAAATATTATCATAATAATAGTGAAAATAGACAAAGAAATATAGCTATTATGTTAAAAAAAAGTCACAGTCACATAATGTCACAGAGTCACATGATGTCACAATCACATGTTATCACATAATGTCACAGAGACATAAAAGCGAACAAAAAACCAAAAAAAAGTTTGCCCCGATGTGGCATCGATCCCGGGACTCTCAGGTTGCTAGCCGTTTGCTTTGCCAAGTGAGCTATCACGGCTTGTCTGTTGAACGATCTGATAACGACATACATACGTTAGACTAATTATGTTCACATAGCAATTACATAGTCATATAGCCATATGACTATGTCCGATACATGCCATGTCTTGGTCCGGGGGGGGGGGGGTCCGATACATGTCATGTCTTAGTCCTGGGGGGGGGTCCAATTCATGTCATGTCTTTGTCCTGGGGGGGGGGGTTCCGATTCATGTCATGTCCTGGTCCTGAGGGGGGGGGTCCGATTAATGTCATGTCTTGATCCTGGGGGGGGGGGGTTCGATTCATGCCATGTCTTTGTCCTGGGGGGGGGTCCGATTCATGTCATGTCCTGGTCCTGGGGGGGGGGTCCGATTCATGTCATGTCCTGGTCCTGGGGGGGGGTCCGATTCATGTCATGTCTTGGTCCTGGGGGGGGTTTGATTCATGTCATGTCTTGATCCTGCGGGGGGGGGGGGGGTCTTCTAAGATTGAGGACCCCGGGGGGGGGTGTTCTAAGATTGAGGACCCATGAAATGAAAGTGATGCCCGAGGGCGGGTTCGATACACCGACCTTCAGATCATGGGTCCGCTTACGGGTACTCTGCTCTACCAACTGAGCCATTCAGGCCAGAAGGTTAATGAGCAGGAAAATATTCCTCATATGCGGTTGGAATCAAATCACACATGATTGACAGGTCATGTGACCAATGATGATTGACAGGTCACGTGACTAATGACGTCATGATGATTGACAGGCGACTTAGGGTTATCCTGCTTAGAACTGTCTTAATATGCCATAACATCATGATGACGTCATGATAACGTCATGATAACGTCATGATGACGTCATTATAACGTCATCATGATGACGTCATTATAACGTCATGATGACGTCATCATGACGTCATTGAACGGGCGCGCGCTCTTTCGATTACCTGTTTCAAAATACCCATGCGAAAATAATGACGTCACTGTTTTCGGCGCCCCTTCGGGCTCCGAAAACACCTCGTGACGTCATTATGACGTCACTTCCTGTTTTCGGAGCCACACTTTTATCCTGCTGAAAATCCCATTCCTTCTCAAATTTATTAATCGTTCCCACGCTCTGAACGAGTGCACTCTAAAATTTATCGATCGGTTTCCCCCCACACTCTGTACGAGTGCATTCTAAAATTTATCGATCGGTTTTCTCCCACACTCTGTACGAGTGCACTCTGAAATTTATCGATCGGGTTTTCCCTACAGTGACGTCATAATGACGTCACTGTTTTAAAAGCCCTATGGGGCTATCAAAACACCTCCTGACGTCATTATGACGTCACTTCCTGTTTTTAAAGCCCCACTTTTACCCTACTTATTCCTGATACATAAGTTGTATAGTTTTATGATAATAACTGTCTGCATGGGGTATAGGCACGTTTTCTTATCTTTAACTTTTAAAACATGACATTGTGTAACACTGTGGTGTTCGATGTCCTTCATTTCCAGGACTTGACGTTACGAATTTCTGTTCAACGAACCGACCCATAAGCATTGATGTTGACCGACCAGAGCTATATTTGTCGAGTCGCTCTCTGGACACCTCTTGCATCCAGACGAACAAAGCGTGGACACTGCAGGCAAAAGAAGGCCAGGTCATGAACATAAGTGTCATCAACCTCCAGCATGGCATACGCACCAGGGATGCAGTATTCGGCTCTGTGAAAGACCCACTCACTAACAGACGGGTGGTGTTTGGGGATGGAGTGAGGTATAGCCACCTGCTGGTGTCCGCTTCTCATCGTGTGGATGTCGTTATCCAGCACAGCATCGCTCACTTCCTCCTTCATATCACAGGTATTAAATGCTTATACCAATATCATGGCTTGTAGTTAACTTTACTTAAGACCTGTACGGTCGGGCATTCAGGTTAAGGCATTTCCGGCCTACATCCTAGCAGTCCAACCACTGAAACCCTGAACGTCCTGCTCCCCCCCCCACTCCTCTAGCAAACATACACTGTTTTAAAATTACCTGTAGCGTAACCTGAAATTAAAATTATTCAGAACTAAATTTTAGCTTCATTAATTGCAAGTCGGATAGATTTTCTATCAGCAATTAGTAATGCTATTTTTAGTGAGTGGCTGTCCAAATATGCCACCGCCGAGTGCTGCCTGGATGACACGTCACGGTGACGTCATGGAGGTGGGATGCCACTCCGGAGACAAGTCCTGGACGCTCAGGTGTGAGAACAACCAGTGGGTCGGGGCTGTCGGCCAGTGCGGACGGACTTTAGGTACGCTGGTTCTAACACTGTTTCGTTTTCCGAATTGTGCGGCTATTGGCATCTCTGTCTACGCAAGGCAACATTTAAATAAATAAATCAATGATTCATAACAACAAAATGACAGGACAATGGTAAATTAAAAGTGGATTGAATCGGGTTTAATATCACAGATAATAAATAAATAAATAAGCGGAGTTTTCTGAAATAAATTTTCTGGTTTGAAGTAACGTCACATCCCGAACACTCGCGTAACGTCGGGCCGACGTCGGAACGGTATAAACCAGGTCGGAAAACGTCGGCATCGGCTTCGATGCATCGGTAATGCATCGGTTATAGGTTGGCAATAGTCGAATTTCCATTTTTTTTCTCATTCGTCGGAAGTTCATCGGTTACCGACGTTGGCCCGATGATTATTTTCCTCAGTTTAATAGATGTTGGCAAATATTCATCGGGCCGACATCTTTTTCCGACGAACTTCCGACCAATTGGGAATTTTTTTTGCTAAAAATATTATATTCATATATTACACGTATTTCTCAATGCATATATTATACATATATTTTTATGCATTGGTTATACGTTGGAAATAGATTAACTTCCGACCAATGGTAAAAAAAATGAAACGGATATTGCATACGTATATTCGATGTATTTACTTATACGTACATTATACATATATTTGTATATGTTGGCCCAACGTCTGACATAGACGTACTTCCGACGGAACAAAACTTAACTATTTTTGAAAAAGATATTACTGATGTATAACCGACGGATTACAATAATCGTATGATATACAAATATATCACTGCATCGGCAATACGTCGGAAATATACCGAATTCCGACGAAAATTAATTTTTTTATTTAAGATATTACAAGCATGTAATATGCGTATAAAAATATACGTATATTATACATATAGTTATATTTGTCGGTGAAACGTCGGAAATATACCGATTTCCAATGGATCTCAAATATATCACTTCATCGGCTATACGTCGGAAATATACCGAATTCCGACGAAAACTAATGTTTTTATTTGAGATATTACAAGCAAGTAATATGCGTATAAAAATATACGCATATTATACATATAGTTATATTTGTCGGTGAAACGTCGGAAATATACCGATTTCTAATGGATCTCTAAATTTGTGTATTTCACGCATAACTTGAAATGAAAACTATATATATATATATATATATATATTATATATATATATATTATATATATATATATTATATATATATATATTATATATATATATATATATATATATATATATATATATATATATATATATATATATATTGCGTTGTGTACGAGTGCTCCACATATTCGACAGCGTCGGAAAAAAGATGCCGATATTGCCAACGCATATTATACGTATTTTTTTTAAACGTCTATAAAACGCATATTTTCCTATGTATAAACGACGTCGGAAATACATCGGAAAAAAGATGCCGATATTGCAATCGTATATTATACGTATTTTTTATACGTCTATAAAACGCATATTTTCCGATGCTTATTCGGCGTCGGAAATTTATCGATTGACGTTTTGTAGGGGACATTATGAAGAATCAATAGTGGTGCATTATGAATATACTTGAAAATTATCATTTGCCTCACTAAACTAGCCCCAGCCGCCGTGGAGTAGAGGTATGTTCCGCGCCCAGGATGCAAGAGGTCCCCGGTTCAAACCCAAGTAAGTACTAGTGTTCAGTTGCAATATATAGATATGCTATGGTGAATGTATGAATATGTGAATCATGAATGGTTGGTAAAGGTTCAATGGGTCAGTTAAGGTTGGAAACAATTTTTTTACGTATAAAAATCATCGGAAGTTCGTCGGAAATGCATCGGAATATAAACGTATAACCGACGTATAGCCGACGGTTGGTATCCGACGTCGAAGAGTTTGTAGGGATATTTCCGACGTTGGCTCGACGTATTAAAGATATATCTGCCCGATGTATATCCGATGTACGAAGCCGCTATATCTATTATGCGTCGGGCCATAGTTAATCCTATGTGCAACCGATACATCGGCCGACGAAGTTGCCGATATTGCCGATCTAGTATAGATGTATTTTAGACGTTACGCGAGTGTTCGGGATTGGCTGTAATTTCGTAACGTTTTATTAATGTCTTGTTTCAGACAGAGCAACGGCATCAGAAAGGGGTGCCAAAGACGAGGAATTATCGCCCAGTATGTATGATAAAGCCACACGAATCCCCCTCCCTCCCCCCCCACCCCCCCCCCCCCCGCAGCATGTAGCACTGGTACCATGAGCCCGAAAGGCTAAGGAGGGGTTTTTGGATCAGTCTAAATGCAGGCGTGTATTTTTTTTATTTCAAGATTTTTTATACAAATACATGCAGATGTTTGCTAAAATACCCCCACCGCCTGTCACCACCACCACAACCATCAACACCACCACGACCACCACCACTATCACCACCACCACTACCATCACCAAATCCAAAACCCCTACCATCTAAAGACAGACGTCTCCGCAATGAAATTGCCACAAAATAAAGACAACAGCCACCACTACAACCACTACCACCACCACCATTAGCGCCACTACCTCTCCCAACCCTTCCACCACCTCCACCACCCCTGACCCCACCACAACCACCACCACCACCACCATCGAGAGACGGACGTCTGCAACTGAAATTATGGTTCTAATAATAATTTCAGTAGTATGGTTAACAATGTTAAATATCCCTAGAACTATCACTAAATCACAAATATGTAAAAAAAAAGTGAACCGACTGAGAATAAAATGAAGAAATAAAAATAAAATAAGCAAAAAAAAAAATAATAATAATAATAAATAAAAATAAATAACTAAATAAAAAAAGACTAATCTATCGAAAGTTTATTTAATTATTCCTTTTGGGAAAAAAAAGAAAAACATCGCCCCCCCTACAAAAAAAAGAAAAAAAAACATACAAAAAAAATGGATTTGAGATTAAAAAAATGCCCAAAAGTCAGAAAATGCACTACACGGAATCGCCTTCGACACTCCCATTGTCATGCAGGAAACGCTTTAAAATAGGAACATATAAACAACTTCTATATAAAACTTCTACAAATGATGTTTATAGCCGATTGATCGAAATTTTCAAAAATAAAAATAAAATTTAAGTCCGGTTGGACTTAGATATCTTTATTTATTTATTTATTTTAGAAAAAAAACCATAAACAAAACAAAAAACCAAAAAAAAACAAACAAACAAAAACAAAACAAAAACAAAAAGAACAAAAAAAAACAAAAAAACAAAAACAACAAAAAAAAAGCAAACAAACAAAACAGAACAAAACACAAAACAAAACAAAAAATCAATTTTAATATTAAAATAAATAAAGCGATAAATCTGAAACATTCCACACATTCGTCCGTTCGAATGGAAAAATAACTTTCTTTAAATTGCACACTGAAATTCAACGTGTTATCACCCCTAAGCTATATAATGGTATTTGACGTTTCAGATGTGGTCATATTTGGCGTGTGCAGTCTCGTCATACTTCTAAGCGCAATAATCTTCATGGCCGGTGTGTGCATCCTAAAAAGGTGAGGTGTCATGAAAAATAAATTACTCTAGCGGAAAGTGGGGGCACGGGGGGGGGGTTTCGAGGTGGGGATAGAATAGTCAGCCTGAAATCCCTGGCATAAAATTCTATATATATATATATATATATATATATATATATATATATATATATATATATATATATATATATATATATATATATCTTTTCAGAGGCATTCGCCGATCTTCCGGCTTTAAAAAGTTGCATACTTCACAATCTTAAGTTTGACTTAACTGCGACATCATTTAACGAAAATAAACAAATCTGATCTAACTCACAGTTTCTCGAACCCGAGGTCTAATGGTATGACCTCCCAGAGTTCTGTTTTCAGTGAAGGGGTGGAAGGAGGGGGAGGAGGGGGAGGAGGGGGAGGGGAGTTTGGGTGTACTGTAAACAATTACTCTCTTGAGACGCAACCGAAAAGCGGATAAACGCATAGAATTTAAATCAAGATGTTAGAAGCCAGCACCAAATAAGCACAAATTGAGTAATAAATAAGTACATACTTATACAAAGATAGAAAATTATCAAAAAAAAGTATGGTGTTTGTAAGAAGATGTTTTTTATTTATTTTTTTTTAACTTGACTAAATCGTCAGGGGCATGAAGATTTATCGGTAAACTGTTGAGTAGACACGGCTCCTCTGTTGCAAAGCTTATAATTCTTTGGATGTTTAGTTGGTTACATTTTGATACAGGAATATTTTCACATAAGTCGACCTTATTTCGTGTGTGTGTGTGTGTGTGTGTGTGTGTGTGTGTGTGTGTTTTTTTTTCAGGAAATTGCGAAGACCGACCCCCGTTTTAACACAGGAACAGAAGTCAGTGGATCTAAATAGTGCCATGTGGTTCGGTTCTCTACGGACTACATGCGCACAGCCTGGCTACAAGTCGCTAATGCTGTTGAATCTGCCGCCAGGTGGAGCACCTCACCAGGATGCGAGGACCGCAGTAAATGATTCCGCGTTTCTTACTGGCGGCGGCGACGAGGCAGAGTCTGTCAAATATTATGCCCTTGACGACGCAAACAAATCAGGCCTGCCTTAACTCAAGCTTTATGATGTTGAGGGTGAAAGCTGGCAAATCTAAGCACTGTACTTTCGAGCCCAGTGTCTTGAACGCACATTAAAACAGAAACTCTCGCCCCCTTCCTCCATAAAGGGCGAGATGAGGAAAAAGCCGGCTGGGGTGGGCGGGGAGGGGGGCACTTGGTTTCATATGTACTATCATGCGTGTAAAAATAAAAAGAAAGAAAGAAAGAAACACGGTCAGCGCGAAGTACCAGTTTCACGGAAAGGCAGTTCTTTCAAAAATTTACTCCGGGTTTGGTTATATATAGGGCATTTTTTAACTTAGCACTCTGCGTTTAGGGGTCGTTTTGAAAAGTCATAGACCGCATCGTAACTGGTTGGTACTTAAGTGCGTTTTGAGGAATTTTGTTAGCTTTGTAACTGGCATATTTTAATTGTTTGATGAGGTTCGATAAACTAATTGCCTCTGCTGTTTGAGTGTTAATGTGTTATTGTGTGCTGATCATCTACTAACAAGACCACTGCCAACGGACCTGAAATTTGCTATAGTATTTATTTGAATATACTTTAAAGGTCAAAAGGTCATTGTTTATTTCCAAGGGAGAAAGGGGGGGGGGGGGTTCTAACAGCTTACTTCTGGCATTCGATCGAAAGTTAAGCAAAAAATGTTTAATAAAAAATGCAAAAAAAGAGTACTTTTGAAAACTGTCGACCGACAGCTGCCTCCGGTAGACTCTCAAGCACAGCCTCTTCCTTGTAGCTGCCTCCGGTAGACTTTCAAGCACAGCCTCTTCCTTGTAGCTGCCTCCGGTAGACTCTCAAGCACAGCCTCTTCCTTGTAGCTGCCTCCGGTAGACTCTCAAGCACAGCCTCTTCCTTGTAGCTGCCTCCGGTAGACTCTCAAGCACAGCCTCTTCCTTGTAGCTGCCTCCTGTAGACTCATATTTATAGCCTCGATGTAAAATTCTGGATATTTTTCTGATTTTGCACCATAAGTAATAGTACACCCATTCCCCTCCCCCTCTCCACCCCGCCCCCACCCCTTCTGCTGCCATCACACCACAATAGATAAGCTTTTCCGATGTACACAAGTATTGAATTAAAATAACAAATAATCAATAACAGCGCATCTCACATAACATTGTTAACAGTTCAGGAATTCACTGATGTCTTGAAATCGAAAAAGTTGCACATTGTTTAATCAGAGAAAGTGAGTCTAGTCATCCGGGAGTTGCAAAAATAAAAACAGAGTCAAGAAAACCAACACGTCAAAAGTTGTACATGTGGACATATTATTTCGGATGTGGTTATCGTAATAACAATTCAGTCATGTTTTAGCTTATTGACAGTTAGCCGAAGGCCGATTCATACGATGCAGCCTTTTGCTTGTCTGATACCAGCTGTTGTGCTGCAGTTTGACTTACTAGGTCCGTTTACTAACGCCTGTACCACGGCCCTATACAATGACCCTAAACAACGGCCCTATACAATGACCCTAAACAACGGCCTTATACAATGACCCTATACAACGGGCCTATACAACGATAATCTACAACGGCTTTATACAACGACCACATAAAACGTTCCTAAACAAAGGCCCTACACAACTACCATATACGACGGCCCTATAGAACGGCGTTATACAACGGCCCCAAATTAAGGCCTTTTAAACGACCCTCTACAACAGTCTTAAATAAAGGCCCTATACAACGACCTTATACAACGACCCTATGCAAGGGCAATATACAACGACCCTATACAACGACCTTATACAACGACCCAATACAACGGCCCTATACAACGGCCCTATACAACGGCCCTATACAACGACCTTATACAACGACCCTATGCAACGACCTTATACAACAACCCTATACAACGGCAATAAAGAACGACCCTATACAACAACCCTATACAATGGCCCTATACAACGACCTTATACAACGACCCTATACAACGGCAATATACAACGACCCTATACAACGACCCTATACACCGACCTTATACAACGACCCTATACACCGGCCCTATACAACGACCTTATGCAATTTGCCCTAAACAAAGGTCCTATACAACGATCATACACAACAGCCCTGTACATAGACGTCATACAAAGCCCCTGTGCATCGGCCCCTTTCGTATGATTCTATATCAACGTCGCTGGCTATGCCCAAGAGAATCGTGGAAGTATCACATCTACTTCATACATTTCGAGCCATCCAAAAAACTGGCCATACACACACAATGCTCACTTTACCTCCTCCCAGCAAACAACCGACGTCTTTTTTTGTTGAAAAAGGTTGTATTTTGGTCGCGACGACTTCACAACCATATTCTGACCTATTACCCTAAAACCCGAGCTTATTCCGACGTCCAGGCGACGTCGTTCTTCTCACGTCATTCCGACGTAACAAAAACGACCAAAAAGCGATGAAGATTATTATCGCTCACCGGAAATGGAAGTCATTTTGAAAAAAAAAAGAAGAAAAAACGTAATTTTTGCATGAAAATTTTAGATTGTAAAAATTGTAAAAATTTATATGGAAAATGCGTTCGTATGTTTTTCACAACAGCAGTTGAATAATTAATTATCTAATAATTATATAACTCTAGTCAGTTTCAGGTCCGAATCCGACGTCGGTTCCAATTTCATATACAACCTAATTCCGACGTCGGATTTAGGTCGGAACCCGACGTCATTCTAACGTTGAAAACCCGACGTCAGTTCCATTTCATTTTCAACCTAAACCGGCACGTCAATCCGACGTCAGAAACGTCGGGTCACGACGTCGACCCGACGTCATTCTGACGTCTTAATGTTTGCTGGGCTCCCCCTTATTCCCAGTTTGTATGCAACAAAATATGACTTCAACTCGGTCAGCTTGAAATAACATAAGGGTGAACCCCCTCCTGCTCCTATCTTCCACTGTTCCCCTTGCTGCCACCCTCCCCTCCCCCACCCCACCCTCAGTGTGTGCATACTTTGTGGAAGGTCCCTTACCAAAGACTTCCTCATGCGAAGAGAGAAGCTCTAGTCAGGGAGACTGGTAGAAATACAACAGGGGTGCAGTTTATTGATTGATCAAGCGGCGCTCTCTCCACAACAAAGAGTTGCGCAGCACATAGATGGGTTTAGTTGGATTCAGCCAATGCTTTTGCATCGGCAAACGCGCTTTTTGACGCCTTAACTTCAAACCAGATGCCTACATGCTGTTGCCTTATGCATGTACTAAACCTCTCTATTTACTTTCACTATGAAACGGAATGTTTGCTTTGTACGGAACAAAAACACTCATTCTTATTACAAAATGGCCACTCAGGTTCTTATTTTGATAGTTTTGTGGAACGTATCGGGATATGTTAAACCCGAGAGCGCAGGTGAGTTATATCTGAAATATCTATGACGCTTTTTGTACATGAGCAATACGATGGAAGTAATATGCAACCGATTTTATATAACTCGTGTTAAAACAACCAGCCTTTATTCTAACCGTGGACGAGCCAGTCTAGTTGGCATGTTCAAACAAGTTGTTTTTTTATAATGTTGTGTTCTATTTATAACACTCTGCTCTTGACATATCCGGCTGTTTTTTTTGGGGGGGGGGGATGGGGGGGGGGGGTAAGCTTCCCAGTATATATTTCGATGTCGATCCAACGTCGACACCCCTAAATCGCATCACAAGGTCTGGTGGTTTATTGTTTGGCTGCGAATTTAATAGCGACCATAGATCAACATCTTTGTCACAACGTTGAACGGGCGTAAGCAACGATATTGGACGTTTTTTTTTTGGTCCAGACGAAAATCCCCACTTTCTCTGTGGTGCAACGTTGAACATACGTCGTAAAATCGATGTTGAGAAATTATAACGCTGACATATCAGCGTGGCATAAACGTCGAAGTCACAGCTAGATCACAACCTGGTTATTTATGCCTCACACGAAATGGAAACCATGATAAAGTACTTTGAAAATTGACCAAAATGATGACTTATTTTCTCATCCAGTTTTGAAAAAATATTCACGAAAGCTGACTTCATACAAACCGTGCGCTCCAATTGCTGGGGTTTGCACTAAAAACAAAGTGGTGTTTTCGACACCGAATGTCGCTGTTTACGTAGCGATTCTAGATTAACAATCTTTGCGACATCTATACAGCTGAGATTGTTTCTGCATCCTTCTGCATCCGCATCGCAACGTTGAGCAGACGTCGGATAATCGACATCTATCTAAGGTTGCCAGGTTCAAGTTTCATATTCAACCAAAACACAACGATAGTCCATACGACGTCTATCAAACGTTGTCCAACTGCGCCATGTTTACCGGGTTATCGGATAAATGAAGAACAAATAACGTTTATTATCCTAGACTGGGTCACCAAAACAAGACGCTACCTAACTTGGGTCTAGAAAATTTCGAGTAAACCAGAAAAGAAATCGACCGGCAAACCGAGTGCATAAAATTTAGAATAATATTAGTAATATTAATGATTTACAATAACTTAACTTAAATATCACTTGGAAGGAATGAAGGAAGGAAGGAAAACGGCCTTTCAGGGGAGAAAGTTTTCCCAAAAGTTTATTGTTGTGCTGTTGACAATGCCATTTAATTTAAAAAAACCTTCAAAATTTTCAACTTTAATTCTTTTGCAATATAAACTAGAAAAGAAACAAAAAAGATTGATCTGCCGGTTAAAATATTGTGATGAGAAGTAAGACAATTTCTTCCACTTGATATGTTTATTCTACATTTGCTTCACATTTTAAAAAAAAAATTAAGAGGAAAAACAGCTAAACCGCTTACTACCTAATTATTAATGCGTATCAACAAACCAAACTATTGATAGATAATGATTTTGATCAAAAATTTTTTAAAACTTTTATTTTTATTCAAATTTTAGTAAAATTATCAACATCCGGAAATTTTTCTTGAGTTTAGAAAATGTCATTACCATTGTAAGTATCGTTTGATCTTTGTAAGTACCGCCGTATCATTGTGAATACTTCTTAATTATTAAAAGTACTGCCTTATCAGCCCCACTAAGAACTGCTTACACATAGTTACAGTGCCTTCAGTTTATTATTTTCACTCCTTTCAGCCCTCTCCTCTCCTCATTCCCTCTTCCTCCCACCACCCACTACTAACAATTGGCTTCAGTTTATTATTTGCCGGGTTTTCATTCCTTTCAGCCCTCTCCTCTCCTCATCTCCTCTTCCTCCCACCACCCACTACTAACAATTGGCTTCAGTTTATTATTTGCCGGGTTTTCATTCCTTTCAGCCCTCTCCTCTCCTCATCTCCTCTTCCTCCCACCACCCACTACTAACAATTGGCTTCAGTTTATTATTTGCCGGGTTTTCATTCCTTTCAGCCCTCTCCTCTCCTCATCTCCTCTTCCTCCCACCACCCACTACTAACAATTGGCTTCAGTTTATTATTTGCCGGGTTTTCATTCCTTTCAGCCCTCTCCTCTCCTCATTCCCTCTTCCTCCCACCACCCACTACTAACAATTGGCTTCAGTTTATTATTTGCAGGGTTTTTACTCCTTTCAGCCCTCTCCTCTCCTCATCCCCTCTTCCTCCCACCACCCATTACTAACAATTGGCTTCAGTTTATTATTTTCCAGTTTTTTCCCTCCTTTCAGCCCTCTCCTCTCCTCTTCCCCTCTCCCTCCCCCTACCACCCACCACTAACAATTGATTTCAGTTTATTATTTTCCTGTTTTTCTCTCCCCTTTCTGCTTCATTCTGACAAACATTTACCAACTGATTTAAGCTAAGTTTAAACTAGATACCTAATACCAAATGCTATGTTCAATAAACAATTTTGTTCGCTTTTAATTTCATTTAATCTAGTTCCACTTTTTTAAATGCTATGTCAAATAACATAACTGACTTGAATATTTATATTGCTTCCTGTTTTGGAAACTATCATTCTGATGTTCATCTGTAAAAAATGAATAGACAAATATTGATGCACTGAGATACTGATAAATAAAAGGTCCTGCTTTCTAAAAACAAGACAAAACAAAACAAAACATGCTGTGTGAATGTTTATAATGTACTTTAATTAACGACTTAAATGTGATTTTGAAATAATTATTTTCCCAGATTATTGCAGTGGAGAAATCTTTAAGCCAGAGTGTAACAGTCGAGAAGTTATCATTATGAAGTCGGCTTTCTACGGAAGGATGCAAGTTGGACATTGTATACCGGAAGACCTTGGCTACATGGGCTGCAGATCAGACGTATTGGCTCAGTTTGACAATACATGTTCAGGGAAATCTCAGTGCGAAATCTGGATAGCAGATGCTAACATACAAGAATCTGGAGGCTGTAGGAAAGGCCTCCTTAGGTACCTACAAGCAAGCTACATCTGTAAACATGGTAAAAGAATCTCGATTTTCAACAATGATTTGATTTTACTGTACATTTAAATTTTAAGGTAAATGTTTGAAAAAGCTGTAACAGCAAAGGTATATATTATGAACATAAGTTTTGATTGACAGCAAAGATATATTATGAATATAAGTTTTGATTGACAGCAAAGGTATATTAAGAACACAAGCTTTGATTGACAGCAAAGACATATTATGAACATAAGTTTTGATTGATAGCTTAGGTATATTATGATCATAAGTTTTGATTGCCAGCAAACATATATCATGAACATAAGTTTTAATTGACACTAAGTGTATATTATGAACATAACTTTTGATTGACATATAAGTTTCATTCCTGTCTAACTTTATGATTGACTTCTAGGCCTTGAGCCGCCAAATTTCTGTTCAGCAAGCAGACCTATTAGCATAGAGGTGGATCGATCAGAGCTCTATTTACCTAGTGATTCTATGGAGAATTCATGTATTCCCAAGAACAAAGCCTGGACTCTGCGTGCAAAGGAAGCCCAAATCCTGAACATAAGTATCATAAACTCACAACACGATTCCAGTGCTAGAGATTCAATATTCGGCTCGATCAAAGACCCAGTTAGCAATAAGAGGGTAGTGTTTGGTGATGGCTCAAGGCATCAGCATCTGATAGTGTCTTCAACAAATCTTCTTGAAATAATCATTCAGAGCAGAGATGCAAAGTTCATACTTAACATAACAGGTAACACTCATTTTATAAGTCATAAGCTATAAGCCTGTGTATACTTATTATTTCCTAATTACAATTCAAAATCTCGATTATTTTATAAACTGTGTGACTAAAATAAATATTTTGAGGAAAGCACAAATGTGTTTATTTTGTAAAATATTACGATTTAGTTATCTGAAGGTAAAGTTAGGTTGTTCTGTGAGAACAATGTATCATTTGTTTGCCCTTAAGACGTGACTTGCTGCATTGCTAAACAAGTGTCATGTTTTAAATATTATATATTTACAAATAACTTATTGCTATTGTTTGCAATGTTTTACACAACAAAATATTTGCCTGTTTTAGTGATTATACTGCAATTGTAGACAGGCACTTATTGGCATTGCTGGGGTGTAAATAAGTAACTAATATTGAAGTCTGGTCAAACAGTATTCTATGAATGCTTTGTTTACAGAACGCCAGTGTAGGTCTACGAAACGAAAAGCCTTATGGTGGCGTTGCAAAATTCAAGAAATAGTTGTTCAGTTATTTATTTATAAAACAGTTGTTCAGTTATTGACTCGATATAATATTCATAGTTCGAAGGCATTGAACAAACAGTACCGCAAAAAATAAATTAACATACAGAAAAAGTCAAAGACAACACAACCAAAATCAGCTATGACAACACTTGATGTCATCACCGAAAATGAACACAAACCATGAACTGTACTCATTTCAGCCAATGGCTGTCCAAATATGCCACCACCAAGTGATGCCTGGATGACGCGCCACGGTGACGTCATGGAAGTTGGATGCCACTCTGCAGACAAATCATGGACACTGAGATGTGAAAATAACCAGTGGATTGGTGCAGTTGGCCAGTGTGGGCGGAGTTTTGGTGAGTAAAGTATGTTAAAAAACAGATGCATTTAGGTTCAAGTTGATGGTAAAAGGACAAATGAAAAGAAGTTGCTTTTACTTCCGAAAATTTTGGGAGCATGCGTCCTCGTCATGTAGTTAAAATTTGACAGCATGTGTCCTCTTTATGTTGTGATAATCTGGGCATCATAATAACTGTTTTACATAATGAAACAAAATTTGTGTTACATTTTTCAGTCACCGAGAATTCTAATGTTTCTGTAATTTTTTTAGGAAGGGAATCTGTCTCACGAAGAAAAGATAACACAAATAGCGAGCCAATTTCACCAAGTATGTATGATCAGAGTTAATTGCTTTGAAGTATACATCAATATGAGATTATTATTATCTGATATAAAACAACCCAGCAGACATTTTTGGGTGGTTGGAAAATTCGTTCAGACGTCCTTTTCGACGTTCATTAGTCAAATTTATGTCAACATAAACACAACCTTTGTGCCGTCTTTTCGACATCACCATAAGCGATGTCAACAAGGCGACAAAATATAGCATTGAACGACGTTGCAAAACGTGCAAAAATGCAAAGCTGCTTCGCGAAAACCACGTCTCTAAAAATTTAAAGCGATGCGGATTGAAAGTTATGAAAGATCAATGCGACGAGATTAAAGCGTTGGAATGGCGTTACATTTATCGCAATCTAATTGTTGCCTGCATCAAGTACTCGAGACTTTCATACCCGTTTAAACTGTACTTAATGCTGTACTGCACATCTTTTAAGACAATCTGTATAACGCCGAGTGACAGAGTATAGATTTAAAACAAAATTTGTTGAAAATATTTTATTTGTTTCAGACGTTACAGTCTTTGGTATTTGCAGTCTTATTATTCTTCTTAGTGCGACCATCTTTCTCTCTGGTGTCTTTCTGCTTAAAAGGTGAGTCAAATAGAGAAAAAAATGGTTTGTTTCATATTTCATTGGCTTTCGTGCTTTAAGCTTTGTTTTCATTAAAATAAAGATTAATTCTAAATCACAATTTGGAGTATGAAAACTAATCTCTTCATTTCTTGATATTGCTTTGTCGTGGGTGTGATAAACTGGACTGTCTATTGTCTAGCAGCTTAGTATTAAAAATATTTATTTGGATGTGTTTGATGTTTTAGAAAATTGCAAATGCCGACTAATGATTTGCTGCAGGAGCAAAGGACATTGATGTTAAATACTGGATACGTGTCACAAAGCGTCGCGTGCGATTCTGTACAAAAGAACATCAGTATTGGGCCAGACTACAAGTCATTGCAGTTAATGAGTCAGCCACTGACTACTAGAGCGGGCAGTGATATGAGCTCCACCGAAGCTCCACCGGGGCTAGGCACTTACCCGAATGCCAGTGATACGGGCGAGACCGCCAAGTATTACGTCCTTGAAGACGTTAGACCGCCTCTGCGTGTTTAGTCTGTCTCCCGAACTCTAAATTACATGTATCCACAACAACTCTTAATCCTTATATTAATTGTCCGAAACCATTCTGTCCGAGAAGTAGTGACAGTGTAAGCGTTTGATAATTCAGACACTGTAACCCCCGTTCAATGACATCAACTAGGTTTCAAAAGCGTTATGCAAGGAGTGAATCGATGTTATTTCAAGTATTTAGTGGTTAGTTTTATATTTTATAAATACAGTTGTTTAATAGAGTACATGTCCTCCCGTTTCCTGTCGTTTATTAATAAAGGTATTTATTTGCTGTGAGCTAATACAACTTTGAAAGATTTCAGTTAAAACTAAACATCTGTAAAAATTTATTATAATTCGTACCTTCTTCAAATGGTAATGGCAATTAAACCATGTACATAATGTTAAATGATGGTTGCGTATTCTAATATAATTGCTGCTACAATTTACTTTTCTGTAAGTAACTAAATGCTCTCTGTTTGTCTTTGTTCGTTTCTTATGTTATATTATTATGAGCAAATTCGATACAACATATTTTCTATGCGATTGGTATTGTCAATTAAAATTTTGTCAAGAATCGAGGCACATGACAAAAACAAACAAATAAACATACTGCATTTGGTCTAACATGATGGTAGCTATTGATACGTAGCATAAAAATATTGCAATTGTTGAATTTTCCAAACCAACATCAATAGTAACATTAAGAAAATGTACATATTTCGACTAAAGTCATCTTGAAAAATTTCAAGCAAATGATACTAGTTTGCCCATTTTGGTACCAGCTAGCTTTGAATTGGTTCCCCCAACATCGGTATGCTTTATTTTGTGGAATAAGTGATTAAAAAGAAATTAAAAAAATATGAACTGTCTAAGTAGAAGGATTCGAGAAAGGTGGTTATGCCATGCCCTTATAAAAACTACACAACGACTCTGAAAAATGAAGCTAGGCAACCAACCTTTACAACAACGATTCTATACAACGACGCTATACAAGGATTCAATTCAATAAAACGATCCCATACAACGATCCTACAGTGAACCCATGAAACTACCCTATACAACGATTCTATGCAGCAACCCGATACAGCGACTGTGTACAAAGATCCTATACAACGACCCAATTACAACGAGCATATTTAATGATCATCTACAATGATCTAGTGCAACTACCTTACTCAACTACCCCATACAATGGCCCTGTACAATGACCCGATACAGCGATTCTATACAGCGACCATACACAACACGCCATACAACGTTATACAAAGATCCTACAGATGAAAAATCCCATACAAGACATAATATAACGACTCTCTTCGAATGCATCTTTATCAGCAGCACCCACCCTGGGCAAACGAAGCATGGAATCATGAAAGAACAGGCCTATCCATAACGTATGGATAGTGTATGGACTCCCCCACCAACCCAAGTCTATGGGCAAAAAATATCACATCAGCCATTTCCCTGCTCTTAGCACACCCTTTAATGTGTGCTTACTTAGCGAAGCTTACTTACAAATAGTGCACTATCCCATGGCCTTCATATGTGAATAGAGAAGCTTTAGTCAGGGAAGGTGGTAGAAACAGGACACGGGTACAGTTTATTGATTGCAAAAGCAACAATCTCTTCATGAGAAGCATTTGCATAGAAGATAGATCAGTTTTGGTTTGATTTGGTTTGCTTCAGCAAATGTGCTTTTTGACGCAATAACATCATAAAAGATGTCTGTCACGATATGCTTGTCCCGCATCTCTCTATTTACATTGAACATGAAATGAAATTTTCACTTCCTAATGTACCGAACCGAACAAAGAAGCTCCTATGTTTTCAGAAAATACCCGTTAAACTTCTAATCCTGGTAGTATTATGGAAGGCATTAGGATATGTCAAATTCGACAGCACAAGTGAGTTCTGTATCAAATATTTGTAACTATGTGTAACTATTTTCCTTCCATTTAACAAGCAATACAGTTGAAAAACAGTGCGAAAAAGGGCAAAATAAGGAATTTGTTTCATTTCAAATGTGTCACCTATCACCGTAACAAATGTGACTTCTTCTGTGCGCCTCCGTGAAATCTCGCTCGAGTCGGAAACCGTGAATATATCCATATCGATGCAAAGTAGATTTGAGGTTACGACGTTGACAATTCAGAGGTCAACATTAAATATAATTCTAATTTCACTGGGAGTGCTTTCGCCAATAGATCAATGTCGTTTTAACTTATTTTGCATAATGTAGAATAGACGTTGAATAAACAATGTTGTTTAGACGTTGCTTTTTGCAACAATAAAACCCCACTTTCCCGGGCGTCTAATCAATGACCTTGATGTAACGTTAAATAGACATCGGAACATTCACGGAAACAAAAATAATCATAGTGTTATCTCTCAACAGAAATGGAAGAATAAATATGAATTTCATGAGCCCACCAGTTTTAACCCGCGGACATTTGAAAACCATTCATTAAAATTAACTTCATACATATTATATATAACCACTACACCATTTGGCTGTAACTACCTATGATTAGTTATATCTGTTCAAAAACGCTAGTTACATTTAGGAAACTATAAACAAATGAGCAATTAGAGTACAGAAACGCTGGGAAACATTCAGAAAACCGTAATCAAACTGGCATTTAGCTAAACGTCAGGTTAGGAATGTTTAGAAAACTATAAAGAAATTGACACTTAGGGACAGAGACGCTAGGAACATTTAGAAAATTATGAACAAGTTGATACTTAAGGGACAGAAGATTCATCAAGGCTAGAGAACATACAAAGAAAGATTAACACTAACCCTCTGACACTACCATGGGTTACCTTCATTGATAAATTGTATACACATTCTTTGGGCAGTGTGACATTTATTGTGGTGATATAGCAACAAAGTTAGGATCATTACAGTATAACAAAACAGGGCTTCTCTGTTGCTTTGCTTCTCTCTTTCCTCATTTTTATATTCAATTTTGTCTTGAATAGTTCTGACTCTGTGAGAAAATATAGTATAAATAAAGTTTATCCCATGAAATTAAAGTGTTAGTTTCTTCGACGTTACGCTAAAAACCTGTCCATGCATTGTTACTTGTATGTTACACAGACATACACATACGCACACACATATACACTCATACACATACACGCACAAACACACATACACACATAAACACACGCACAAACACACACATACAAATCAGCCAGGAGTCATGGTTCATTTCTGTTATAACACACACGCACGCACACACACACACACCTACACATATGTACACACATACGCACATTCTAATCAGACCAGATTGATGGATAATTCTATTACAACACACACAAACATACACAGACAAAGCAGTCCAGTTTCATGGTTCATTTCTGTTATAATACACACACACACACACACACACACACACACACACACACACACACACCTACACACATGTACACACATAAGTACATACAAACCAGACCAGATTGATGGTTAATTCCATCATAACACACACACTACAAACACACAAACACACACATACAAAGCAGTCCAGTTTCATTTTTCATTTCTGTTATAGCACACAATCGTGCCTAGGACACCCAAATGGCGCGAAAATACCTTCTATTCCGCTGTATAGTAGTTCTCGGTACTGTGATGCGACCTCTGTGTCACATAACAAAGTCTTCACCATAGTCGGGTTGACTTACACCTATGACGGTGGTTGTGTAACGTTTTATATATTTGTACATTTACCTATCATTTTCAATCCTTCATAATGTATAAGATTCGACGCGTCTCTTTTCTTCACCTACAGAGCTGTGCAGTTTTATTCTGACATTTAGATGGCAATAATTTATTTTTGAGATCAATCTTAAGGGAGACACAAATATATATCAAATTAACGAATCGTCAATTTACTTCTGGAGATGAAAACTTGAATTATTGATATCAATACCAACAACACATTCTTGCTTCTTTTTTGCACAGTAAAAATGAAAAGAAAGGACTAGTTATTATTTCATTCACGATGTGTGCTTCTAAAATTTATATAAAAATACTGACACATTGATAACATAAATTAATTTTTGAGATCAAAAAATCACTTGCAGATTTCAAAATATAAATTTAAAAAGTCTCATTTTGAAATGGTGATATCTGAAACAAATTCTTGATATCAATAAAAGGAAAATAGATTACTGTGTTCAGAATTGAGAGTTTGCTGTCATATGGAATGCCATTTTCATATGTATTAGTCAATTATTGATATCAAGAAGTAATTATTGATCTCAAAAATGTACTTTGATATCAAAAATAAACTTTGATCGAAAAAAATATTTTTATTCAAGAATTAAATTTTGCTATCTGCAATTATATTTTGATATCTCTAAATTATAGATTTGAATGAAATTTTTTTAGATCAAAAATTAATACTTGCTATCAAAAACATAATTTTTGAGATGAAAAAGGAATTCTTGATATCAATAAATTCCTAATAAATGTAAAAATGGCATGCCATAAACATTTCTGAGTTACTCTCTGGCTATCGACAAGTAATAACACTGAAAAAATAAATATGAAACATTCTATACATCGCAATTAATGGAAAAATCTGTTTCTTTCAATTACACACTAAATTCAACGTTTTTTCGTAAGCAATACAATGGCATTTGACGTTTCAGATGTATTCATATTGTTCAGTCTTGACATACTTCTAAACGCACTAATCTTCATGACGGGTATGTGCATTCTGAAAAGGTGAGGTGTCATGAAAAATGAATTACCCTAGCGGAACGGGGGGAGGCACGGGGGGGGGGGGTTCGATAGAATAGTCAGAATGAAATCCACCGCCCAGATTTTAAATTCTATATTTTTTTGTCCGTGGATCTTCCGGCTTGAAAAAGCTGCGGTGATTCCTAATAATTCATAATCTTAAGCTTGAAAACGAAAATATACAAATCTGATGTCACTCACAGTTTCCCGAACCCGAGGTCTAATGGAATAATCTCACAGAGTTCTGTTTTCAGTGAAGGGGTGGAAGGAGGGGGAGGGGGAATGTGAGGGGGAGGGGGAGGGAGGGGGAAGGTGTAAGGGAAACAATTCCCAATTACTCTCGTGAGACGCAACGGAAAAGCGGATAAACACAAAGAATTTAAATCAAGATGCTAGAAGCTAGCACCAAATAAGTACAAATTAAGTAACAAGTAAGTACAGACTGAAACAAAGATAGAATATATATATATAGAAATGTACCTCCAGCAATAAGGGGACCATTTTTGCTAAAAAAAGTATTAAGGAGACCAAAAATTTAGGGAGACTAAAAGTAGGTCTCCTTAATTTTTAGCGTGTTTAAACGTTACGAAACTACACAGCAAACAAAAAACGAATGATTTTATGGCATAGCGAATATAATACACTTTGGTTTAAAATTAAATTTGCGTGTTCACAGTTGATAACAAGCTTTCAATTTCGTCCTAAACTTTATACCTTGCATAAATACAAATGTCAGAAAATCAGCTTTAAGGAGACCGGGAAAACTGTCATTTTTTAAGATCCGCTATATATTATGTATTTAAAAATATTATAGCAACAAATATTTTTTCCTTAGCTGCTCAACATGCTTACACATGGTTTAGCACGAAGAAAAGCATAATTTAGCACTGCAAACAGGCATTTTTTTATAGCAAAAATATTATAGCAACAAATATTTTTTTCCTTAACTGCTCAACATGCTTACACGTGGTTTAGCACGAAGAAAAGCATAATTTAGCACTGCAAACAGGCATTTTTTCAAAGAAACGAACAGTTTAGAGCAAGATGCATTATGACGTAATAAACATTATGACGTAATAAAACGTATCCCTACTTTATATATATATAGTGTATAAACCGACTTAAGGAGACTATGCTTCACACTTATACAAAACACTTCAAAGGGCATTTTAGTTTATATTCATTACTCTTTTTTGCCTACCAAAATTATTTTTAAGGAATTTAAAATAACATTTGGCACTATTTTCTCTTAATAATATGCACATAATAATCTTGCACATATTCATGAAAAATATATGGTCTCCTTATTGCTGGTTGTATATTTCTAGGTGTATAAACCGACTTGAGGCGACCATATATACAACTTCAAAAGACATTTAGTTTATCCTTAATTACTACTTCAATTCTTTGCTTTCCTAAGTAATGTTGCAGAGTTTAAATATCACGTTACAATATTTTAACCTAGAAACATGAAGCATCTTGCACATATTTGCATGCAAAGTAGAACCAAATGACCCAGTCATTGGTAATATGTGTGTAGTGTCATCTGTTAAGGCTGCTGTACATGCGTATAACTTCTAAACAATGCATATACATAACAAATAATAATAATAATAAACATAAGTTTAAAATAAATCTTTAAAAACACCCAACTAGTAGCAAAATATGCTACTTTGGGAGACAAAATATACAGAGCATTAAACCACACACTTACGCAGACCCGGGAAATTCCGTTTTTTTTAGCCAGATGGCCTAAAATGCCATGGAAAATATAGAAAAAAGTACGTAGACCAACTTTTTTGTTTATTTTTTGCTGCCTAATATGACAAGAATATACTTATATATAGTGCTATATATAAGGCATGGTCTCCCTATGACTGGTTTTAGACATGTATATATATATATATATATATATATATATATATATATATATATATATATATATATATATATATATATATATATATATATATATATATATATATATATATATATATACAAAAAACAAACAAAAGCAAAAAAAAAAAAAAAAAAAAAACAGTATAGTGTTTGTAATTAGGTATGTTTTTTATTGCTTTATTTATGACAAAATCGTCATGGGCATGAATATTTATCGGCAAACTGTTGTCGGTCCTTTGTTAAAATTTTTTGGATGTTTAGTTTATTACGTTTTGATACAGGAATGTTTTCACATGGATCTACTTTATTTCGTGTGTGCATGTGTGTTTTTTTCAGGAAATTGCGAAGACCGATCCCTGTTTTCACACAAGAACAAAAGTTAGTGGATCTAAAACGTTACGATGGGGTGCGGACTACATGCGCACAGCCCAGCTACAAGTCGCTCAAGTTGTTGAATCTGCCGCCAGGTGGAGCACCTCACCAGGATGTGAGGACCGAAGTAAATGATTCCGTGTTTCTGATTGGCGGCGGCAGCGGCGAGGCAGAGCCTGTCAAATATTATGCCCTGGACGACGCAAACAGATCATTCCTGCCTTAACTCAAGCTTTGTAATGCGCTAAGAGCAAAAGCTGGTAAACCTAAACACCGGATCGTACTTTCCGTCCTGCGTATTGAACGAAAAAAAATTTAAAAAAGCACTCACCCTCCCCAAAAAGGAAGGCAAGACGAGGAAAAATGCAGCAGGCGGGAGGTATCATCTGTATTACCATGCGTGTCCAAAAAATGCTGGATGGTTTTAAAAAGTTATGGACATGTATGGTAAGCAATTGGTACTTGTCTTACAGTTTACTCCCGACATCCTCTCCAAACTTAATCAAAAATTCCTTTATAAAATTGTCGTCCGACAGCTGGTTTCTGTATACTCTCAAGCACAGCCTCTTCGTTGTAGCTGAATCCTGTAGACTTGCAAAATAACCGAAAATAACACCACGATAGATTAGCATTTCCTAGGGACAGACGTATTGAATTAAAATACTAAATAACTAATATCGCATCATACATAACATTTTTAACAGTTCAGGAATTCATTGAATAATGTCTTAAAATAAAAAACCTCGCATCTTGTTTATCAGAGTGACACACCCGAGTTGCCAAAGAACACCAGAGTAAATAAACCAACACGTATTATTTTGGATGTGGTTATCGTAATAACAATTCAGTCATGTTTTAGCGTATTGACGGTTAGCCAAAGGCCGATTCATACGATGCAGATTTTAGCATGTCTGATACGAGCTGCTATGCTGTATTTTGACGTACTAGGTCTGTTTACAAACGCCTGTACAACGGTCCTATACAATGACGCTAAACAATGGCCCTTTAAAACGGCGGTATATATTAAGACCCTATAAAAAAACCCTATACAACCGCAACTATCCAATACAAAGGGCCTATACAACGACAATATACAACGGCGCTGTACAACGGCCCTAAATTAAGACCCTATACAACGACCCTACAGAACGACCCTATACAACGGTTCTAAATAAAGGCCTATACAACGACCACATATAACGACCCTATACGACGGCGCAATACACCGACCTTATATAACGGCCCTAAGCAAAGGTCCTATACAGGCACCCTATAAAATGACCCTATACAACGACCGTATACAACGACCCCATATAACGACCGTATACAACGACCTGATACAACGACCCTTTACAATGGCCCCATGCAACGAACTTATACAACGGCCCTAAACAAAGGTCCCAACCAACGACCATATATATTATGGACACCCGTGACTGATGGACAGCATTTCTCAGTCTGTTTCAAAACGCCACGAGTTCTGTTATATCTAGACCCCTCTATTGTGGACACCCCTCTATTTAGAATTAGACACTCTTTTATCCCATAAGTTACACATTTAAAACAACCCCTCTATTGTGGACAGTCAAATTGCTGTCCATATCTTGTACGTTATGTAAACAACCCCTATATCAGCTTGTTACTCGGTAGTGTTTGTTTTTTCGCTGTTGTTATTTGTGGGTATTGAGTACATTTTATTGAACACAGTGCATGTAAAGATAATAGGGCTTATTACAAAAGATGTGTGCTTAAGAGGGAAGCTTTATACTACTAAACCCTATTGACATGTGCTCCGTCTTTTAAAATGCGTATAAAGGAACAAGTAATTCATTGTCTTTGTACTCAGTTCAGATGTTATATAAGGTGTTAAGTCTGAATATCGGTGGTGTGAAAAGAAAAGCAACGAACTTTCGCTATCTGATAAAGTTAAAATAATCAAAGCTAGTGATGGGCAAAAGTGTACGAAAAAGATTTTAGTTGTAGTTGTCAAACAGAACAGGACCTCGAAATTAGGGACAATTTTTGTCCCTAATAGTGCGGTTTCACTGTATAACAACCCTATACAGAGACCTCATACAACGCCCCTGTTCATCGGCCCCTTTCGCATGACGCTATATCATCGTTGCTGGCTATGCCCAGGAGAATCGTGGAAGTATCACCCCTACTTTATACAGTTCGGGCCATCACACACACAATGCTAGACTTTACCTCCCCCTCCCCTCATCCCCAGTTTGTATGCAATAAAATATGACTTCAGCCCGCGTCAGCTTAACATAACATAACGTGAGTAACCTAATGCTCCTGCTGTGCTCCTTGCTGCGCCCCCGCCCCCGCCCTCAGTGTGAGCATACTTTGTGGAACGTCCCTTACCAAAGGCGTTTAGCCCATGACTTCCTCATGAGAAGAGAGAAGCTTTAATCAGGGAGACTGGTAGAAATACAACAGGGTACCAGTTTATTGATTGATCAAGCGGCGCTCTCTCAACAACAAAGAGTTGCGCAGCACATAGATGGGTTTAGTTAGATTCAGCCACTCCTTTTGCATCAGCAAATGTGCTTTTAGACGCTTTCACTTCATACCACACGTCTACATGTTGTTACATTATGCATGTACTAAACTTCTCTATTTACATTCACTATGAAATGGAATGTTTGCTTTGTACGGAAACAAAGACGCACATTTTGTTACAAAATGGCCCGCCCAGCTTCTTATTTTGATAGTTTTGTAGAACTTATTCCGATATGTTAAACCTGAGAGCGCAGGTGAGTTATATATGAAATATTTATGACATTTTTGTATATGGGCAATACGATGGAACAATAATCGGACAAAAGACAAAATAAGGAAGTGGTTTCACCTGTCCAAATCAGATATGTGACTGCTTGGAAATGTGACACCTGGTCAGATCAGATATGTGACTGCTTTCATTGGAAATGTGTCACCGGACCATATCAGATATGTGACTGGTTTCAGTGGAAATGTGACACCTGTCCCCATCAGATATGTGACTGCTTTTATTGGAAATGTGTCACCTGGTCATATCAGATATGTGATTGCTTTTGTGCACCGTACATATTTGTCTCGGAATCGTAAATATAACAATTGCGATCAAAGCAAATCGATTCCGACACCGATCCAACGTCGATTGAGGCTATGGCGACGGTCTCATCAAAACGCAACCTTAAGTTTGTTGTGCTTTGGCTGATATCATAGATCAACGTCGATTCAACGTCTTTTATCAAACGTTGCATAGACGTTGGATACATAACAGCTTTATAAATTCGTTTTGGTTGCGTCGCTCACCCTGCGTATATTAAACGACGTCCTCTCTACGTCTATACAATGTCGCTCTCCCAAGGTATATACAACGTCGCTCTCCCTGCTATATAACCGTCCCTTGGAGTTATGGCGTCGCTCTGACCATAACGCAACGTTAACTTTGTTGTAATTTGGTTGATATCATAGATCAACGTCGATCTAACATCTTTTACCAAACGTTGCATAGACGTTCGATAAGAAACAGCTTTATACATTCGTGTTGGTTACGTCGCTCTCCCTACGTATATACAACGTCGTCCTCTCTACGTATATGCAATTTAGCTCTCCCTAGGTATGTACAAGATCGCTTTCCTTACGTATATGCACCGTCGCTCTCCCTGCCATATACACCGTTGCTCTCGCTACGTATATGCAACGTTGCTCTCCCTGCTTATATACATCGTCGCACCCTATACGTATACACAACATTGGAAGACAGATATTGTTTTCACTTGAATTGTCAGTCATTTCGTGATGTTGTTCGGGCGTTGGATAATCGACATCTGTTCAAAAGCGGCACGATATGTTGACTTCCCTAAAAAAATAAAACCCGGTATTAATGCGAAGTCTTCCCAACGTTGTTCCGACGTCACAATGTTTACTGGAGCGGAAAACACAGAATTATGCACAAAATACAGAAACGAACATCAATCAGATGTATCGAGCATAAATCAAACATAATGCTAATTTTGCGTCTGCTGATATATTAAACAAACACCCCGAAGTGGTGTCAGACCGATTTTACATAACTCTTGTTAAAACAACTAGCCTTTATTCTTACCGAGGACGAGACAGTCTTGTTGGCATGTTCAAGCAAGCTGTTTATGTCTATGTTGTTGTGTTCTATTTGTAACACTATGCTCTTGACATATCCGGCTGTTTTTTTTTTTTTTTTTTTTTTTTTGAGGCAGGAGCGGGGGTAAGCCTCCCAGTAAATATTCCGATGTCGATCCAACGTCGACACGACTAAATCACGTACTAGATCTGGTGGTTTATTTTTTGCGTGTGATTTTTAGTAGCGACCATAGATCAATATCTTTTTCACAACGTTGAACAGACGTAACGATGCTGAACATTTCTTTTGGTCCAGGCGAAAATCCCTACTTTCTCTGTGGTGCAGCGTTGAACATACGTCGTAACATTGATGTTGAGAAGTTATTACGCTGACATATCAACGTGACATAAACTTAATCACAGTCAGGCCACAACCTGGTCATTTTATGTTTCACCAGAAATGGAAACCATGATAGATTGCTTCCAAAAATGACAAAAAAATGATAACGTATAATATGCACAACGTGGGGTTTTCTCATCCAGTCCTGAAAAATATTCACGAAAGCTGAATTCATACATACCATGCGTTCCAATCGCTGGGGTTTGCACTAAAAGCAATGTGGTGTCCACGACACCGAATCTTTGCGACGCGCGACATCTATACAGCTGCCATTGTTTCGGAAGGAAAAAAGGAAGGAGAAAGTTTTCCCAAAAGTTTATTGTTGTACTGTTGACAATGGCATTTAATTAAATAACTTCAAAATATCAATTTATTTACCATATAAACGAAAAAGATTTATCTGCTGGTTAAAATGTTGTGATGAGAAACAAGACTAGTTCTTCCAGTTGATATATTTTTCTACACTTGAAACTGCTGCACATTTAAGAAATCAAATTTTAAGAGGAAAAACAGCTTAATCGCTTGCTACCTTATCTAAAATGTGTATCAACGAACCAAACTGTTGATAGAAAATGATCAAAACTTTTATTTTTATTCCAATTTTAGTAAAATTATCAACATCTGGTGAAATGTTTCTTGACTTTAGAAAGTGTCAATATCGTTGTAAGTGCCAATAATTACCGTATTACCGTAATTACCGTATCATGGTAAGTACTGTTAATTATTAAAAATTCACACAAACAAACTCATAAACAAGCATACCACACAAATGTAACAAATTCTAAACTTTAACCTCAATAATGAAAATTATTCTGACAAAAAATTCACCAACTGACTTTAACCTAAATTTAAACAAGATACCTGATACCAAATGCTATGTTCAATAAACTTGGCAATGCTATGTTCAATAAATTTTGCTCGATTTTAATTTCATTTAATCTAGTTCCTTATTTTAAATGCTATGTCAAATAAAATAAGTGACGTGCATGTTTATGTTGCATCCTGTTTTTGAAACCATGATTCTGATAGTCATTGGTGAAAAATGAACAGATAAATATTAATATTACATTAATACACAAAGAGATCCACCTTTCTTAAAAGAAAATGCTAAAAATATTTATTATAAATTTTACAAAATTTTATAAAATGTAATTTTATCAATGATTAAATGTGATTTTTAAATAAACATCTCCCCAGGTTATTTTAGTGGATAAAATTTTAAGCGCCAAATTTTGTAAAAAAAAATAATCAAATACTGTATGCATGCTCATCACAAAATGTTGGGTGACTTAATGAATGTGATTTTAAAACAATATTCTCCACAGATTATTGCAATGGGGAAATCTTCAAGCCTCGGTGTGGCAGTGGAGAAGTTATCATTATGGAGTCAGCTTTCTATGGAAGGATGCAAGTGGGACATTGTATTCCGGAAGACATTGGCTACATGGGCTGCAGATCAGACGTATTGGCTCAGTTTGACAACACATGTTCAGGGAAATCGCAGTGCGAAATCTGGATAGCAGATGCTAGCATACAAGAATCTGGAGGCTGTAGGAAAGGCCTCCTTAGGTACCTACAAGCAAGCTACATCTGTAAACATGGTAAAAATATCTCGATTTTCAACATTGATTTGATTTTACTGTACATTCAAATTTTAAGGTAAATGTTTGAAAAAATTTCTAACAGTAAAGGTATATATTATGAACATAAGTTTTGATTGACAGTAAAGATATATTATAAATAAAAGTTTTGATTGACAGCAAAGGTACATTAAGAACACAAACTTTGATTGACAGCTTAGGTATATTATGATCATAAGTTTTGATTGCCAGCAAAAATATATTATGAACAAAAGTTTGGATTGACAGTAAAGATATATTATAAATATAAGTTTTGATGACAGCAAAGGTAAATTAAGAACACAAACTTTGACTGACAGCAAAGATATATTATGAACATAAATTTTGATTGACAGCTTAGGTACATTATGATCATAAGTTTTGATTGCCAGCAAAAATATATAACGAACATAAGTTTTAATTGACACTAAATGTATATTATGAACATAACTTTTGATTGGCATATAAGTTTCATTCCCATGTAGCTTTATGATTGACTTCTAGGCCTTGAGCCTCCAAATTTCTGTTCAGCAAGCAGACCTATTAGCATAGAGGTGGATCGATCAGAGCTCTATTTACCTAGTGATTCTATGGAGAATTCATGTATTCCCAAGAACAAAGCCTGGATTCTGCGTGCAAAGGAAGGCCAAATCCTGAATATAAGTATCATAAGCTTACAACACGATTCCAGTGCTAGGGATTCAATATTCGGCTCGATCAAAGACCCAGTTAGCAATAAGAGGGTAGTGTTTGGTGATGGGTCAAGGCATCAGCATCTGATTGTTTCTTCTGCAAATCTTCTTGAAATAATCATTCAGAGCAGAGATGCCAAGTTCATACTTAAAATAACAGGTCACACTCAACAAGCTATAAGCCTGTATATATTTGTTATTTCCTTAACTACAATTCAAAATCACGATTAAGTTGTTCCATGAGAAAAATGTATCATTTGTTTGCCCTTAAGAGGCGACTTGCTGCATTGTTCGAGTTTAACAATCACACTCTTTCATGGAAAACAAGTGGCATGTTTTAAATATTATCTACTTATAAATAACTTATTGCTATTGTTTAGAATGTTTTCAAAACAGAAGATATGCATGTTTTAGCTATTATACTGCAGTTGCAGACAGACACTTATTGGCATTGTTCGGGTGTTAGTAAGTAAGAAGTATTGAGGTCTGGTCAAACAGTATTGTATGAATGCATTATTTACAGAAAGCCAATAAAGGCGCAAGAAACGAGAAGCCTTACTGTGGCGTGCAAAATGCATGAAATAGTTGTTCAGTTATTGACTTGATACAATATTGATAGATCCAAGGCATTCAAGAAACAGTACCGCAAACAATAATGTAACAGTACAGAAATGTACAGAACAAGCCAAGGAAACATTTTTAGGTGTCGACATGAATTGTTGGCCAATCAGAATGTCCCAGACAAATTATTACCAAATCTGATTTGACAACACTTGATATCATCACCGAAAAAGAACACAAACCATAATTTATACACATTTCAGCCAATGGCTGTCCAAATATGCCACCACCAAGCGATGCCTGGATGACGCGTCACGGTGACGTCATGGAAGTGGGATGCCACTCCGCAGACAAATCATGGACACTGAGATGTGAAAACAACCAGTGGATTGGTGCAGTTGGCCAGTGTGGGCGGAGTTTTGGTGAGTATTGAACGATAAGTAACAGCTGCATTTCGATTCCAGTTAATGACAAAAGGACAAATGAAAAGAAGTTGCTTTTACTTCCAAAAACTTTGAGAGCATACCTTCTCGTGATGTAGCTAAAATTTTGACAGCATTTATCCTCTTTATGCTGTGATAATCTTTGCATCATAATAAGTGTTTTACATAATGAAATAAAATTTGAGTGACATTTTTCAGTCTCCGAGAATTGTAATGTTTCTGTATTTTTTTTCAGGAAGGGAATCTATCTCAGGAAGAAAAGATAACAGAAATAGCGAACAAATTTCACCAAGTATGTGTGATCAGAGTTAATTGCTTTGAAATGTATATCAATATGAGATTATTGTTATTGTCTGATATAAAACAACCCAACATACATTTTTGGATGGTTGGACAAATCGCTCAGACGCCCTTTTCGACGATCATTAGTCAAGTTTATGTCAACATAAAAACAACTTTTGTGACGTATTTTCGACGTCACCATAAGCGATGTCAATAAGGCGACAAAATATAACATAGAACAATGTTGCAAAACGTCCGCAAATGAAAAGCTGCGTCGCGAAAACCACTTCTGCCTGCATCAAGTACTCGAGACTCTCATACCCATTTGAACTGTACTTAATGCTGAACTGTACATCTTTTGAGACAGTCTGTATAACTCCGAATGACAGAGTATAGATTTAAAACAAAATTTATTGAAAATATTTTATTTGTTTCAGACGTTACAGTCTTTGGTATTTGCAGTCTTATTATTCTTCTTAGTGCGATCATCTTTCTCTCTGGTGTCTGTCTGCTTAAAAGGTGAGACAAATAGAGAAAAGAATTGACTGGTTTCATATTTCATTGTCATTTGTAACTTTAGGCTTTGTTTTCATTAAAATATAGATTAATTCTGAATCACAATTTTGGCTATTAAAATAATCTCTTTATTTCTTGCTATAACTTTATCATGAATATCATAAACTGGAATATTAGCAAATTAGTATTAAAAAGTATTTATTTGAGTGTGTTTGATGTTTTAGAAAATTGCAAATGCCGACTAATAATTTGCTGCAGGAGCAAAGGACATTGATGTTAAATACTGGATACGTGTCACAAAGCGTCGCGTGCGATTCTCTGCAAAGGAACATCAGTACTGGGCCGGAGTACAAGTCTTTGCAGTTAATGAGTCAGCCACTGAGTACTGGAGAGCGCGATGGTATGAGCTCCATCAAAGCTCCACCGGGGCTAGGCATTCACCTGAATGCCAGTGATACGGGCGAGACCGCCAAGTATTACGTCCTTGAAGACGTTAGACCACCGCTGAGTGTTTAGTCAATGTCTCTCGAACCATAAGTTGCATATATCCACAACTACTCTTAATCCTTATATTAATTATCCGAGACCATGATGTCCGAGAAGTAGTGACAGTAAGTATTTGAGCGAATTCAGACACTGCCACCTCCGTTGAATGACAGCTAGTTTTCAGAAGCGTTATGCAAGGAGTGGATTGATGTCATTTCAAGTATTGACTGGTTATTTTTATATTTTATAAATACAGCTGTTTACTAAAGTACATACTAAACAAAGAGATCAATGTTAGCCATATCCTCCCTTTTCCTTTCGTTTATTAATATTAGTATTTATTTGCTAATGCAACTTTGAAAGGTTTCAGTTAAAACTAAACATCTGTAAAAATTTCGTACCTTCCTCAAATGGTAATGGTAATTAAACCATGTATATAATGTTAAATGGTGGTTTTGCATTCTAATATAATAATATTGCCGCTATAATTTAATAGTTCTGTAACTAACTAAATACTCTCTATTTATCTTTGTTCGTTTCTTATGTTATGTGATAATGAGCAATTTCGATACAACACGTTTTCTATGCGATTGGCAGTGTAAACTAAAATTTTGTTAAGAATCGAGGCACATGACAAAAAAAATAAACATATTGCATTTGGTTTGCATGATGCTAGCTATTGATACATGGCATGAAAATAATGCAATTGTTAAATTTTTTATAAAAAGATCATGGTTACGCAATGACCTTATAAAAACTGTACAACGACTCTGAAAACGAAACTAGACAACCAACCTTTACAACAGCGATCCTGTACAACGACGCTGTACAACGACTCAATATAACGATCCTATACAACGATACTACAGTGAAGCCATGCAACTACCCTGTACACCGATTCTGTACAGCAACCCGGTACAAACGAGCCTACAGAACGAGCTTATAGACGACCCTACACATTACCTTCTACAACAAACGACCCTAAGCAATGATTCTATAAAACAACCCTGTACAACGATTATATACAGAGATTCAATAAAGCGACACTGTACAGCAACTCTATACAAAGATCCCATACAACGACTGAGTGCAACGAGCATATTTAACGATCCTATGCAATGATCTTGTACAACTACCTTATACAACAACCCTATACAATGACCTGTACAATGACGCGATACAACGATTTTGTAAGCGACCATACACAACACGCCATACAGCATTATACAAAGGTCCTACAGATGAACAATCCCATACAAGACATAATATAACGACTCTCTTCGAAGATATCTGTATAAGCATCACCCACCCCGGGTACACGAATCATCGAATCATGAAAAAAGGTGCCATCTACAACGTATGCAAAATTTCTCCCTTTACCAACCAAAGTCTATGCACAAAAAATTATTGTCACATCAGCCGTTTCCCTGCTCTTACCTCACCCTTTAATGTGTACTTACTTAGCGAAGGTGCACTATCCCATGACCTTCATATGTGAACAGAGAAGCTTTAGTCAGGGAAGGTGGTAGAAACAGGACACGGGTACAGTTTATTGATTGCCAAAGCAACAATCTCTTCATGAGAAGCATTTGCATAGAAGATAGAGCAGTTTAGTTAGATTGAGCTGCTCGGTTTGCTTCAGCAAATGTGATTTTTACGCAATAACATCATACCAGATGTCTGTCATGATATGCTTGTTCCGCATCTCTCATTTACATTGAATATGAAATGAAATGTTTACTTCGTAAAGTACCGAACCGAACAAAGAAGCGCCTATGTTCAGAAAATGACCGCTAAACTTCTAATACTGGTAGTGTTGTGGAAGTAATTAGAATATGTCAAATTAGACAGCACAACTGAGTTCTGTATCAAATATTTGTAACTATTTCCTTCCATTTAATAGACAATACAGTTGAAAAACAGTCTGAAAAAGGGCAAAATAAGGAATATGTTTCATTTGAAATGTGTCACCCATCACCGTCAGAAATGTGACTTCTTCCGTGCACCTCCACGAAGTCTTGCTCGAGTCGGAAACCGTGAATATGTCCATGTCGATGTAACGTAGCGGTCAACATTAAATATAATTCTAACTTGATTGTGAGTGCTTTCGCCCATAGATCAATGTCGTTTTAAGTTATTTTGCATAATGTAGAATAGACGTTGAATAAACAATGTTGTTAGACGTTTCTTTTTGTCACAACCAAAACCCCACTTTGCCCGGCGTCTAATCAACATCTTTGGTGCAACGTTAAATAGACATCCGAAAATCAACGAAAACTAAACACATCACAGTGTTATCTCTCACCAGAATTGGAAGAACGTAACGAATATGAATTTCATGAGCCCACAAGTTTTAACCAGCGCACTTTTACAAAAACATTTATTAAGTTAACTTCATACATATTACTGGATGAACACTACACCAATTGCATGTCACTACCTAGATGGCGATTGTTATAAATATTTTCCACATACAACGTCGATGTTCTAACCTTTCCAACTCCGGTACGCAGGCTTTTCTCGACTTTGATAAACAATCAAAATTCAAACTTCATCCGAGGCTGGATTCGACGCCAGTCCAACGCTTTTGTGACATTACAATGCCTAATGAGGTGGGACACATAGAATCTGATTCAAACGAAAGAACATAAACAAGATGTCTGGAGCATTTATGTAACTTTAATCTTGCCTCTTTCGATTATTAAACAAAACCCCAGAAGTTGCTGCAAACCTGCAAATCTTTTATGACCTTTAAAATAACTAGCTTTTACTCTGGTCGAATGGTATTTGTAAGGAGCTGTTCGTGACATGCCCACGCTGTATTTACAAGAAGCTATTCGTGGCATTCCCACGCTGTATTTGCAAGAAACTGCTCGTGGCATTCCCACGCTGTATTTGCAAGAAACTGCTCGTGACATGCCCACGCTGTATTTGTAAGAAGCTGCTCGTAACATTCCCACACTGTATTTGTAAGAAGCTGCTCGTGACATGCCCACGCTGTATTTGTAAGAAGCTGCTCGTGACATGCCCACGCTGTATTTGTAAGAAGCTGCTCGAAACATGCCCACAGTGTATTTGTAAGAAGCTCCTCGTGATATGCCCACGCTGCATTTGCAAGAAGCTGCTCGTGACATGACCACGCTGTATTTGTATGAAGCTGCTCGTGGCATGCCCTTGCTGTATTTACAAGAAGCTACTGTCCACTTTGTATTTGTAAGGAGCTACTCGTGACATGCAAACGCTGTATTTGCAAGAAGCTACTCGTGACATGCCCACGCCGTATTTGCAAGAAGCTGCTCGTGACATGCCCACGCTGCATTTGTAAGAACCTACTCGTGGCATTCCCGAGCTGTATTTGTAAGAAGCTGCTCGTGACATGCCCACGCTGTATTTGCATGAAGCTGCTCGTGACATGCCCATGCTGTATTTGCAAGAAGCTGCTCGTGACATGCCCACGCTGTATTTGTATGAAGCTGCTCGTGACATGCCCGAGCTGTATTTACAAGAAGCTACTCGTGGCATTCCCATGCTGTATTTACGAGAAGCTGCTCGTGACATGCCCACTCTGTATTTGTAAGAAGGTACTCGTGACATGCCCACGCTGTACTGACAAGAACCTACTCGTGGCATTCCCACGCTGTATTTGTAAGAAGCTGCTCGTGACATGCCCACGCTGTATTTGTATGAAGCTGCTCGTGACATGCCCATGCTGTATTTGTATGAAGCTGCTCGTGACATGCCCATGCTGTATTTACAAGAAGCTGCTCGTGGCATTCCCACGCTGTATTTACGAGAAGCTGCTCGTGACATGCCCACGCTGTATTTGTATGAAGCTGCTCGTGACATGCCCATGCTGTATTTGTATGAAGCTGCTCGTGACATGCCCACGCTGTATTTACAAGAAGCTACTTGTGGCATTCCCACGCTGTATTTACGAGAAGCTGCTCGTGACATGCCCACGCTGTATTTGTAAGAAGGTACTCGTGACATGCCCACGCTGTATTTACAAGAAGCTACTCGTGGCATTCCCACGCTGTATTTGTAAGAAGCTGCTCGTAACATGCCCACACTGTATTTGTAAGAAGCTTCTCGTGACATGCCCACGCTGTATTTGTATGAAGCTGCTCGTGACATGCAACTGCTGTATTTGCAAGAAACTACTCGTGACATGCCCACGCTGTATTTGCAAGAAACTACTCGTGACATGCTCACGCTGTTTTTAACCTCCCAGTAAACATTTCGACATTAAAGCAAAGACGATTTAAGACTGCGATGTCGAAGCGGCAAAATCGCAATACTAAATGTTGTTGTTTTTTTTTTGGTTGTGATCAATTGCAATCATGGATCAAAATCTTTGGTACAACGTTGGTTAGACGTTGCATTCAAATTGGTTCCAATTAAATTGCTACCTTCTCCGAGTCTAAGCAACGCTTTTGCTACAACATTGAATAGACCTTGGAAAATCGATATTGACACATATCGAACAATCCATATATGGACGCCGGGTTCATAACAAACAACATTCGCTTTGTTTATCGCATTTCTCACCAAAATTAGAAGTCAAGACAGGCCGCTTTGAAAATTTACCAAACTAAGGACACAAAATGTGGGAGCTTCACGAGTGCACAAGATTTTCTCCCCTCTTTTATAAAAACTTTTGATGAATATTGACTGCATACATATACTGAAATGAGACGTTGCTTTGGCAGCCATAATCAAATTTTAAGCGAAAATAGTTAACCCAGTTTACAATTTAATTATAAATTTAGTCTCCCTATATCAAAAAGCGTGGGTAGAAAAAATTTGGGTTTAAATATAATTTCAAAATCATTTTATCGTGAAAGTTGTTTTGAATAAGTACTCAGCACTGTATACTTATATATACTTATACCAATTTCCTGAAAGTTCAACAATTTAAAATCAACAATAATTCGCAAAATATTTCTTTAATATCTAAGTTTGTCAGTCTTATTGAAACAATGTTCTTAATTTAAAATATTATGTGCAAGAGAAAGCAATGCGTGAGCATCACAAGTAATTCTGGAAATTTTCGGGAACTATGAAAATGATCGACATTTATGAAACAATAAAGGACAAAATATTCTTGAAGTAGAATCTAGAATTTGCAGATATATTTTTCCAGAAATATTTTGAAAAAGTGTTTCAGCATTTTAGAGACAAGAGAAAATCGAGATCTGAATGTTGAATCAATGAAGTTGTAGATGTTTTTGAATTTGAAACGTCATATGTGACAGATCCACAGACAAATTTTAGGGACTTTGGAAATCAGCTTATTTCACAGATCCGCTCCAACATGTACATGTAAATAATTATAGAAATTCACAGCTAATCTACCCTGTTGTCTTAAATGAATAAAAGAATTTTTAATAATAATGCATTGGTATATGGCTTTAAAATGATCCATTTTTGTAAAGATAACATATAAAATGCTGTATGTTTCGGTCATCAGAAAATTTATAGACATTGTGTGATGTTTTAACAGTGATCTCTACAGATTACCGCCATGGATAAATTTTTCAGCCACAATGTAACAGTGGAGAAGTTATCATTATGGAGTCGGTTTTCTATGGAATAATGTAAGTGGGTCATTGTATTCCGGAAGACATTGGCTACATGGGCTAGAGATCAGACGCATTGGCTCAGTATGACGAAACATGCTCAGGGAAATCTCAGTGCGAAATCTGGGTAGCCGATGCTGACATAAAAGAATCTGGAGGCTGCCGAAAAGGCCTTCATAAATATCAAGAAGCCAGCTACATATGCTGAGAAGGTAAAATTAGAAGCGCGCTACATATGTAAAGAAGTTGAACTTAGAAGTGCACTACATATGTAAAGAAGGTAAAATTGTAAATCTTTCGTATTAAGCTGTCTATAATTTTAACTTTGATATCTTTAATTATGGCAATCACTTTCTGATAAGGCCAGAGTAAGGGCGATTAACCAAAATATATTCAGTTTTACCAAACCAAATTACATAAAGAAACTGCCATAGTTTTTTATATGCAGTGCTAAACATAAATATTTGCCGTGAGCAACAGGGAGTTTCATTTGTCGTATCATTGATCGCCATAGATTTCATGGATGTACATTAAGTCTTTTGTGCAACTATTATTAAACGCGAGCTTTGTTTTTTATTTCTCATTTAATTATAAACAAAAATGTTTGAAATCTGGTATAAAAGAAATCCAATATGTCGTTATGTGACCACATTAGATGAAGATCTATCGAATGAATTATCGCGTATGTCTCCAGACCCCTGATTCATTTATCCAAATAGAATTTTTCAGTGAATCTCAGCCCCCAAGCCCTAACAGACAACTCTCAAACCCATGTAAAGATTAGGCCAGCATTTATTCGATTGACCAAAATAAGCTGACAGATGTTTGTATCGATTGTTTCACTGTAGGTTTTTGAATTTTAACTAATCAACAAATATTGATCACCCAGGCCATCGCCAGTAAATTCTTTCACATCTATCTGCCCAGTCAATTCTTTCACATCTATCTGCTCAGTCAATTCTTCTACATCTATCTGATCATTTATTTATCCACATCTATCTCATCTGTCAATTCTTCCACCTCTATCTGCTCAGTCAATTCGTCCATATCTATCCTCTCTAGTGGACAATCGAATTTAATGGCCCATAAAGCCTATTTATTAAAATCATTATTTTCAAACGACATTTGCTAAGCCCCCAGTTGTTAAATTCTAGTTCTTCAGCTTCCAAATTTTTGTTCAAACAGCAAACCTATTAGTATTGAGGTGGGTCGGTCAGAGCTCTACTTATCTAGTGATTCCATGGAGAATTCATATATTCCCAAGTGTTTGGTGATGGGCCAAGGCATCAGCACTTGATTGTGTCTTCTGAAATAGTGATTCAGAACAGTGATACCAACTTCATGTTTAACATAACAGGTAACATCCATTTTATCAGTCAGGTTAGTTTTTTATAATTAATTTTGAACAGCTTATGCCGAATTCAGTCTCGATCATATTGCAAACTATGTGATTTGAGGAAGATATGGTTAGGTTGTTTCATGAAGCAATACAGCAGGTTATTTAGTTGCCCTTTGGGCGTGATCTAATGCATTGTTCTAGTTTAACAGCCATCTTGTTTCATACAAAGCAGAAAGCCCCGTTTTAGATGTTAGATTGTAGACACAACCCTGTTTTGCTGGTGCAGAATGGTCTGTTCCAGATGATAACTATCAAATTATTGACCTACTAATATATTTGCCACTTTTAGTCTGGAGAATATTCAAATTTCGAAGACACTGAGCAACAATCAGAATGACCGCGAGAAAATTTTAACGCAGAAAATTTTAAAGCAGGCCCTATAATTTATGCAATTCACAAAATGACTGTCCAAATATGCCACCGCCAAGCGATTCCTGGATGACGCATCGCTGTGACGTCATGGAGGTCGGAGGAGGCCACTCTGCAGATAAATAATGGACTTTGAGATGTAAGAATAACCAGTGGATTGGTGCGGTAGGACAGTGTGGGCGGAGTTTCAATGAGTCATTTATGATGAATAACAGTTGCATTTCGATTCATAAAAATGACAAAATTATAAATGAAATACGGATGTATTAACAAACGTGTTGTTATATTTAAATCAATGCCCATTGGTATGCATTTTTCTGCTTTAAAGAAAATGTCTTTCAATACTTTATTGCCATAAGATTTTCCTCGAAACTTCTTCTTCCAACATACAACTGAACAAGAGTTGTGCATACTTTCTGAAAATTTATCGTTATGTTGGTGAAATTTTTGGGATATGCGTTCTTCTTACGTTATTAAAATTTTGAGAGCATTCGTCAGGTCGTGTTATTCTGGTCATGTTTTCTTTTTTCCAGTCACCGAGAGTTGTAATGTTTTTGTAAACCATCTCAAGAAGAAAAGATAACACAAACAGCGCGCCCATTGAAGTACACATCAATATAAGATTATTGTCATCTGAAATATAATAAGCCAGCAGACGTTTGATTGGTTAGATATATCGTTCAGAAGTCGTTGTAACGTCGCTTGGTCGAAATTTATTTTAGCATAAAACAACGTTGCAGTGCCATCGCTACAAAGTCGCCATAAACAATGTCGCTGCATTAACCAAAAATCGATGTCCTTTGAACTTTGCAAACCGTCAAAAATGCCATGATTGCGACATCAGTAAAACACTTCACTGAAACAATCCGATCAGAACAACCTAGAAGCTATAATGATTGAAAGGCATCAAAGACTAATGGTGCGAAGTTAAAGCGACTTGTTGAAACGGTGTTGCCATTTCGTGATTATAGAAATAAACATGCTGCCTTTTCTCGGGTTAGAACCAAGGAATCACTTGGCTCACAGAGGTAGTAACATATATTGCGATATGGCATTAACAAAGAAAAGAAAAGCACCCAGAAAGGAAAAGGGGTAAGTACTCGATGTCTCCTCGAACTATTTTTATCATTTACAGGCAGTGGAAGCCATTTTTGTATACAAACATACAGCACACAAATAGCTTAACAGTGTGAAATTTGGTGGCGTGTTGTGTTTTGCCTCCTATAAGGTTAAATTTACGTAGTAAGGTCTGTCGTATCAATTTGGCAAGTGACTGACTTTTACTTGTTCACTAAATAAGAGCGATGTCCCAACCACGTTGCTGCGATGTTCCAACGCTGCTGCTATAACTGCTGGAAAAGATTATTTTTTAAATAAACATTGATTCGAAATTTTGCATTCATTCAATGATCAACACAAGGAAGCACCAATGTCTTTATCAGAGCATGGTTTAGACCGAAAGGTTTTAACTGCTTTCCTTTATTTAACAATATTGTATTGCATTTACATAGAAACGTCATGAATAAGTAAGCTTAAATTAAAATAACACAGACTGTTGTTTGACCATAATCATCACTAATAATTAAAGCAATACATAATTACACTGCATTCAATGCTGTTATATATTATAAGTCTCTCTGACGCTCAATGCAGATATGTACCCCCTTATTAGACAGTCTTTCTGACACTCACTGTTGATGGATATCCCCTTATTAGACAGTCTTTCTGACATTCAATGTTGATAGATATCCCCTTATTAGACAGTCTCTCTGACACTCAGTGCAAATATGTACCCCCTTATTAGACAGTCTTTCTGACACTCAATGTTGATGGATATCCCCTTATTAGACAGTCTTTCTGACATTCAATGTTGATAAATATCCCCTTATTAGACAGTGTCTCTGCCACTCAGTGCGGATATGTACCTCCTTATTAGACAGTCTTTCTGACACTCAATGTTGATAGATATCCCCTTATTAGACAGTCTCTCTGACACTCAGTGCGGATATGTACCCCCTTATTAGACAGTCTTTCTGACACTCAACGTTGATAGATATCCCCTTATTAGACAGTGTCTCTGCCACTCAGTGCGGATATGTACCTCCTTATTAGACAGTCTTTCTGACACTCAATGTTGATAGATATCCCCTTATTAGACAGTCTCTCTGACACTCAGTGCGGATATGTACCCCCTTATTAGACAGTCTTTCTGACACTCAATGTTGATAGATATCCCCTTATTAGACAGTGTCTCTGACACTCAGTGCGGATAGGTACCCCCTTATTAGACAGTCTTTCTGACACTCAATGTTGATAGATATCCCCTTATTAGACAGTGTCTCTGCCACTCAGTGCGGATATGTACCTCCTTATTAGACAGTCTTTCTGACACTCAATGTTGATAGATATCCCCTTATTAGACAGTCTCTCTGACACTCAGTGCGGATATGTACCCCCTTATTAGACAGTCTTTCTGACACTCAATGTTGATAGATATCCCCTTATTAGACAGTCTCTCTGACACTCAGTGCGGATAGGTACCTCCTTATTAGACAGTCTTTCTGACACTCAATGTTGATAGATATCCCCTTATTAGACAGTCTCTCTGACACTCAGTGCGGATATGTACCCCCTTATTAGACAGTCTTTCTGACACTCAATGTTGATAGATATCCCCTTATTAGACAGTGTCTCTGACACTCAGTGCGGATAGGTACCCCCTTAGTGTCTCTGTGACAATGAGTCCCTGAGAACATATTTCTAAAGGAATTTAGTAAAAATATTCTATTTTCTTTGCAGAAGTTGTAGTTTTTTGTGTTTTGCAGCGTCGTTAATTCTTCTTAGTGCGATTATCCTTCTTATTTGTATATGTCTTCTTAAAAGGTAAAACAAGTGCAGGGGACGAGTGGCTTTTTAAATGATTTATTATTTTTGTTTTGGAGTCAAATACTGATTAATTCAGGAACGCACTTTGAACTATTGAAAAGAATTTCTTTTTTGCAACACCTTTATCACACATATAATTAATTAGATGATCTAATGGTTAGAAAGTAAGCATTAAATATGATTTGATTGGATCTGTTTGATTTTTGTTAGAAAATTGCAAATACCGAGTAATGATATGCTGCAGGAGCAAAGGACACATGCACCACGAAGTGTCGGGTGCAATTCCCTACAAGCGACATGGCTATTGGACAAGAATGCAAGTCTTTTCAGTTATCGAATCAACCGCTAGGCAGTGAAAGGCTCAGTGATATGAGAGCCATCCTTGTTCCACAGGAGCATATATGAATGGCAGAGATGCCGGAGAAACCGTCAAATACTGCCTTCCTCGAAGACGTCAGACAGCTTAGTTTATGTTTGCTGCACCGGAAATGGCTTCGGAAGTAACTAGACAATTATGCCTTCACTACGAAAACTATATACATAGCATATTTTCACAGCTACTTTTCCTTATGTTAATTATTCCAGAACATTCTGCTTGAGAAATAGTACATAAAGGTTTTATTCCCAGCGTTTGAGCGAATTAAGAACCTCTGAAGTTGCTTTTTTGTATCCTGCATAAATAATTTTGAAATGATAATTGTAGTTGATGTACATGCGGTTAAATGACAGATTCTAAGTTCAGATAAAATCATATTGTTGTCACAGTTTTGTAGGTTCTGTAAATTAATAAAAGGCTGCTTTTTGTATCTTTCTATCATTAAAACAGTTTACATAATGATCAGCTGTTTCAATGCAATATGTTTTTATGCGATGGCCAGTGTCGAGTTAAATTTTGTCAAGAACCAAGGCACATGACACAAACAAAATAAACAAAAACCTATTTCTAAAAGGCGAAATTTCAAGCGCAAAAATAATGAAATCACCTCCCTGGAACCATTCTGGAAAACACAGTTTTCCTACTCTATGAAACGACGCGGTTCGATCATGAAAATGAAAATAAAGGAGAAAATTCAAGGCAAAGTGCACAACTTCATATCAAGTGCTAGATATGTCCAAAATCTGGGAGTCTTAGGGCTAAATGTTTACAGCAGTGGTACAAGCAAAATGACGGACCAGTAAAGAGAAAAATGGTCCGAAATATTGGTCCTGTACAACTTCAATATACTCTTTCCAGTTCTTCTGCTTGCCAAGTGTTAAGAAACGCATTGCATTTGACCTAAGAACATGCTAGAAATAGACAAACAGCACGAAAATATTGCAAATGGTTTGAAATAACAGTTCCATGCACAGTTGAAAGCACAACATTGAATTATGAAAGCTAACCAAATATTTTGCCTGTTAAGCATATTGCAAATTCAAATTGCATACAATTGGTACAATATATATATATATATTACCTTTCGTCATGTTTTGCATGAATGTTTTAAGACAGTCTTACCGAACATGGGGTCCGTGAGTATCTCCACGGCATCACTTACTGAACGAATAAATCCATAGCATGTTGATGTCATTGCCACGCTTTTGGTAAAGACCAGTGTTTGGGGTTCTTTAGAGAGTTTAATCATAGTTATTTCACACAGCTTACGAACGTTTGAACGGCATTTGTTCTTTCCTTGCGTTGTATATTTGTTGGCTTGCCTTATATTAAACCTCGCTAAGTGGCATCAATATTGTGCTTTATTGATGTGAGCAATGAGACAGAGGAAAAGGTAAAAATGCAAGACAAAGGGAATGAATTGTAAAATGAATTACAAAACAAGAAATGCATACGCGGTTGCATTGTTGAGTACATTTTTAAGGATAGGCTTTTCTACGGGTCAGGGTATGTATGTGTTTTCTCGTCTACTCATATAAATCTAGAGTTTTCTCCGTCTCACGCTAATAAGTTGTTTGTATCCTAAAGTATTGAAACGAATAGCTGATTCATTTTGCTAACTAAGAGAGAGCGTCGAATTCTGAAAACGCTACTTGTTATATCATAACTAACCCATTATTGTATTCAGACACGTGTTTTTGGTGTATTTACAAACATCCCCATAGGTCCACAAAGCTTCTTAATTATCTTATTCGCCATCACTGTTATTTTATATTTGTGATCTAGGGTAACATTTTAAATATATATAGATTTTCGCAGAGTTCCCGTCTTGGCGTCGATAAAAGGTGCCATTATAGGCAAAATATGGCTTAGTGAGGTTTCATATTAAAGTGAAGAAATCAAAATTACAAGTAAATAATTGCAAAGAACTCCACTTTTCACGTGTTTTTGTAGATTACTGTAATGGCGAGACCTTTGAGGCAAAATGTCAAAATGGGGAAATAATAGTGATGCAAACAGCAATATACGGCAGAATGCAGCTAGGCAGATGCATTCCTACAGATGTTGGTTACATGGGATGTCAGTCTGATGTGCTACCACAGTTTGACAGAGAGTGCTCAGGAAAACAATCGTGTGAAATCCTGGTTTCCGATTCCCTCATGGAATCTTCAAAAGGATGCCTGAAAGCACTCACTAGCTACTTGAAAGTTCGATTCAAGTGTGAGAAAGGTTAATATTTCTAGAACTATTATTATTATGTTAACAATGAAAGGTTGGTTTGATTGCATTACATAGCAGATCACAACGTTTTTAGTACAATCAGTTTTAAGGCAATATTTAAAAGTCGAGATATCAGCCGAGAAATTTTGCATCTTAACATAAAGCACAGATGTGCATAGATTAGCATAGAATAACATATATTGTGTTCAAGGTTTTGGGCAATTTGGTCTTGATTTTGAATTGATTTTGAGTAGTGGGATGAGAGGAACTACTGCACGTTTTTATACCGGTTACACAACTGATTCATCATTTTACACCACTGATTCATCAGTTTACAACACTGACTTATCAGTTTATACTACTGATTTATCCGTTTACACAACTGATTCAAAAAAATTATCAACTGAAAAGCAATCTAAAATTGCTCACGTTTTAATATGGATGCATATTTTAATGTCTTATGTATATTATAATATATTTTCAACATCTATACATTCGATAATTATGGTTACAGGTATAGAAATGTCGAGTCAATGCATCAATTATCACACAAAAACTGCCACTATTCAACAAGAGGTGTACGTATCAAGTGACGTCCTCAAAGGTCTTTGTGTCTCTACTTCAAGACTGCTGACATTACAAGCAAGTAAAGGTCAAATTATGAACATAAGTTTGGTTGACTTGCAGCACTCACAAGTAAGACATGTACTTTATGGAACGGTAGAAGATCCTATTACAAAGAAGAGGATTCCATTTGGAATGGGACCAAGATACCAACACTTAATGGAAACATCAGAAAACATTATAAACATCATTATGCAAAATACTGAAGAACAAACCGACAGTTTTCTTCTTCACGTAGTAGGTAATGTTGTTATTTTTTTTCAAGCTTCAAAGGTGTGACGGTTAGGTCAGTTCGATAGATAGTTGGCCCGGTTAATCCCAAGGCCCCGGGTTCCATTTCGGCTAGGGATGGTAACCGGGGATTCAAGTATAATCCCATTCCCTTAGGTAAGAGAATGCAGTGGTTTAGAAAAGTTTCGGTCTTTCGGCGGTCCCTTCAATAAAATTTATGTGTTTAAAGGCAGTAAAAACCCATATCAAATAAGAAAATGTGATTTCAAAATCTCAAAAAAGTTGTTTGCAGACTTTTGTCAAATTTGCTCAAGATTATAGTTTTTCAAATTCAACAGGTTTTATGAATATGCAAAGTTTCAATATCTCGGAACATTACGTTATGTCACAGTAATGTCACGTTTTCACCATTTTTCAGGGCACTCACTTCGTTAAAATCGAGTATGCCCTCACCCGGCACGAAGTGAAGAACTAGTTTTTGGCATCCATTCTTAGTATGCCTCCTGGGCGAAGGGGTGCCAGAACTTCCCTTCTTAGGATATCCCACTTGTGTTCAATTGGATTCATGTTTGCTTAGTAAGGTAGCAGTCCAGGACATTAATTTTATGCCTTCACATTATCATGCAAGATCGTTCATGGGCTAGCATTGAAAATAGCAGCACCGTGTCTTATAAAGCTGTGTTGATAGACCGTGTGGTTAAATTACCGTCTATGATTAGACAGAATTTAGTGATCTGCAAACCATTGTACTTCCGACTCCAAAACTATCCACATGTACACATGGTGATAACACTCACCTCTGTGACGGAAAACGCTTCTTTAGCGGCCATTTCTGTACAGCAATTATTGGGATTGCTCACAAATACGACCCTCTTCCAGTTTTCACACTGTCAGAATCGTTCTAAGCGTTTCACTGGTCAACGGTGTTTTAGTCGCATACGGAGATTGTTCAAACTTGTCCAATTTATGGAGGGTGGGATCGGATACCAAAATCTGGTAGATGTTGTAAGACCGCTTTGAACTGAGTCTATCAGGAAAGATCGAAGTTGAAGTGACAGTTAGAAACCGGTTTTATTAGTGTAGTAATCAAATTCTCCAAACCATGACTCGAGGTGGTTAGGTGTGATTGACCGTACCCTGATCTCTTTCGGTTTTCACTGTATCTTCCTACTAGACAAACATCGTTGATCCGACCACTTGAAACTGCTTAGCAACCATAACTTGAGATTAGAATCCTGTTCCTGTTAATCTTCGCACAAGCAAGACATCTTTCATTTTCCAACTTTTTACAGTTCTCAGTTGCTTAGGCCAAAATGCATCAAGTTCTTCTTTGAGAGTATTTCGATGGCCACGTGACATTAATTCGAAGAACACTTGCCTGATACTGAAAACACTTAGAGAAACTCCACTGAAGTGAAGATTCCCTTCACTATGCTGAATTTACGCAAAGCAATGTGTATGAAGATACTTAAAGCACAAAAACAAAAAAGTGCTTGTTGTATATTGAAGTCCCTAGGTATATTATAAAACAGAGTGACGGCTAACTTAGTGAACATAGTAATCCCAAGGACTCTGGTTCGAATGGAGTTGGGGGTGGTAAGGTGATTGATTTCGCTCAGATTGCCTCAGCTAGGTGACTGGTTCATCTCATATCAAAATTCAAACTTATCGCCTATTGCGTTTAGTTTTTAAAAGTTCTATTATTCATGCAGAGTTAAACACGGGATCACTATGAGATATAACCGACTTTAATCACAATGAGTTAGTGTAGTTTAAATGTTGATGCTACTTTAAAGTTAAGGGTTGTCCTAACATACCGCCTCCTGAGGGCGCATGGATGACCCGAGAAGGTAGCGTTATGGAGGTGGGATGCCACTCTGGAGAGAAATCATGGACTTTGACATGCGAGAATAACAAATGGATAGGCACACTGGGCCAGTGTATATCATGTAAGTATGTAATGTTAGGTAAATTCTTTGTACAATAAAATTAATTATTATGGTTTTAATGAAATATTTACAGCCTTTGAATCTCTTACTTAGCAATCTAAGTGAAAATAGACTTACACTGAAACCCATCACAACTATTTAATTAAAATAAGATAAAGTAAACTGTTTTTGCTGCTGCTTGGTATTCTGACGGTGATCTAGGAAAACATGTGCAAAATCAAAGACGTATATTTCTATTTATATATAAGTCAGAAGTCTAAAATTTCTACTGTTTTTTACATTGATTAGGATAAAAGGTCTAACAATTATATTTGCTATTTATTTACACTTTTCTTAATCCTAAGGATTCTGTTTTGATAAAGATTGATTTTACTTTAATCCAGCTGTGGCATCATCTTCAACTGGATCTACAAATGACAATGCCGACCAAATATTTTCATTAAGTATGGTTCTTTAAAAGTTATTCCATTTACCTATTTCGCAGTAAATGCGTAAACAAACTGACGTCTTCATATATAAATGTAAAGAACATTTTTAAAGCATATTTAAAGCAAATATATAGCATTTTTGCTTTTAATATGCAAAAACATATTTAAAGCAAATATTTAAAATATGTATTTGCGCAATGTATATTTAAATAGTGAGTATACTTGATTAAGTAAACACAGGCTCAAAATTCCAGAAGAAGTGTGATTCTCTTATATAACATCCCTTCTCAGTAACTCAATAAGTTGATTTTACAAATATTCAAAAATAGCGCTTTCCTGTACTTGCTTAAGGTAAGTGACTACTCCAAAAACAAATTAGAGAAATAGACAGAATCAAAGATTTACACTCAAAGCTTACCAGAATGGTTTCTTCGTAATCCGTGATAGTACTGGGCATAATTTAGACTTGGAATCAAATCAATGATAGGTATGAACATTTAAGATGACAGTTTAAACTCAGACAAAAATGTACAAAAACCCCCAAAAAATATATAATGCACACGCCAAGATATGTGCACGACAAGATTGTACGTTTAATAATGTACAAATTACAGTACTCATTACTTCAATAATGTCTAATTAATGCACTACATTTGTCTTTTATGTTTGCGATTATAAGGAAAACACCCCTTTTTATAGAACCATACTGACACATCTTTTCTAAAAAATGGCATTGCTTTCAAAGAACAAGTTTGTTAAAAATGTAAGTAAAACAGTAAAATTGAGGAAAGATTTGGGAACACTAGGGTTATTGTACATTACTTCATTTGCATAAAAATTTTCTACTCAAGGCTGTGAACTAATACTAGTCTAGATACAGAACAACACAAATTAACATGTAAAAATTAATAGTATGCGATTAATCTGTATTCTGCTCATTTAAAACTAACACTGTCATTTTGATTAGATGTTATGGTGTTTGGAGTATGCTCGTTTGTCATCTTTATCAGTGCAGTCATATTTCTGATGGGCGTGTGCATTCTAAAAAGGTACAAGAAATAGTTATATATATATTAATAAATACTTGTTTATGAAATCTGGTAATTTGCACAACACTCACCTCGTCAAAACGAGAGGATTAAAATGTTCTCGAAACTGTCATTTTATTACCATCAAATGGTATATTTATATGTATTATCCATATATCTGTTTAGGCACATAAAGAGACAAAATAGCCACAGTGCTCCTGGGCAAAAGCGAAACCCTTGGCCGTTGGGCTTTGTCAAAGAGGGAATTCAACATATAGGAAATCGAGCAGTGTCACATGCAAACGTCAGTAATGAAGTATTCTCAGCGGGGAATAACGTTATTCAGGATGCATGTTACAAGTCACTGCAGATATCTAACGCTGCCAGGAGTACCAGGAGGATGCATGCGACTGGAACAGAGGGCTCTCCGATTCCATATAACATGTTTGTTAGCCTGGACAAATCAGATGCAAGTGACTCCGTCGAATATTATGCTGTACAAGATGTGTAGAGTTAGACGATCCGATTTTTAACTGAGCTGTGTACATACTAACTAAGAATTTAACGTTTTCCTTATGGATGTTGTGAAGGTATGGCTTGGTATATCGTTGAATCAATGGCTAGAGGGATAGTTGGATGGATAGCTGGGTAGCTGGATGGCTGGTTGGATGAATGGACGAATAGATGGTTGGATGGACGGATAGATAGATGGATGGATCAATGAATGCATGAGTGGACCTCAGTCATCTCAAAACCTGAGACTACTAGTTTGCATTAGTCATTGGTGACTAGAACAGCAAATGATAAGCAAACTGTATGGATGAATTGATAGGTGGATGGATGGGTGCATGGCTGGCTTGCTGGCTGGCTGGTTGATTGGACTGATGAAAGAATGGACGAATAGATGGTTGGATGCACGGATAGATAGATGGATGGATGGATGGACGGATGCATGCATGGGTGGACCTCAGTCATCTCTAAACCTGAGACTACTAGTTTGCATTAGTCATTGGTGACTAGAACAGCAAGTGATAAGCAAACTGTGTGACTAATTAATATATATTGTTTTCTATGTGCTCCTGTCTATAATCTACAACAATTGCTGTGGAATCATGTTGTCTCTATATGCTTAGTTTAGTGTTCCCAACGTTAATTGCATTTGCTACAAAAACAACTGTTCAGTTTTGGGTAAACTAAAGCAAATCTTTTTGTGTAAATTTAACGCTCGGAATTTACAAGAAATTTTAAACTCTTCCATATTTCTAGGTTATATATTAAAACCAAAGTAGCTTTAAAACGCATTCAAATTCAACTCTTTTGCTCACAGTGATATCTTGGAAGACTAATTTCCTCTACAGAAATATAAATGTTGGTTTCCGAATTTAAATCAGGCACGAAACCTTTCTGTTTTTATCAAGAATCAGGGTGTACCAGCATTATACCTTATTTATTATTTATAAAGTTGCATTATAACCGAAGCAAACACCTATAAATGTTTGCAATATCTATTAGTTCTCAAAGAGAACAGAAAAAATCTTTCTGTATAGAACCAAACATTAACTGTGTTCATGATCTTTAAGTGTTGCCATAGTAACTCTCAACAAGAAATATCGAAATCTTATTTATATTCATTGTTTTGCTCATCTATGTTTTGTCATAGATACGATTCATACTACCATTTTATATCTCTACTGTATCACTTAGTTAACGCAAAAGTCCACAGCTCATTAGCATCCAGTGCAGGCTATTGACAAAGCTTATTGTGTCAGCTTCTTTAGAGAGTTTAATCATAGCTATTTCCTGCAGTACATGAACATTTAAACGGTTTTTCCCAGCGTTGTATAACTGATCGCATGGCTTATGCGTATTCCCGTTAAGGAGCATCAATATTATGCCTTAATGATGTGAGCCAGGCGACAAGGAAGAGAGTAAAAATGCATGGCGGACTGATATGCAAAATGATTTGGAATACAAGAAATGCGTATGCTGTTGCATTTTAGTGCATTTTGTAAAGACAGGCTTTTCTACGAGTCAGGGTATTTGGGTATTTTGGCATCAATTCATTAAATTTATAGCTGTTTATCTTTTATTTCAACAAAGCAGGAAGTCGTTCATTGGAAACATTATTTATCATACCTTAGTTCACTGATTGTTTATTAGAGACACGTTTTGGTCTATTTGAGTATAACAATGAGGAACTGAAGTTTGAATCCACAAAAGCTTGGACTGCGTCATCTTATTTCTCATCCGTGTCGCTTCTGATACCACTTCGAGAGTTACATTTTAATTTCAAATAGAATTTAATGAGCACATGAGCATCAATCGCGCCTAAAATTTATCCACTATTTTATGTATTTTTGTAGAGTAATGGTGAAATCTTTGAGGCAAAATGTCAAAATGGCGAAATAATAGTGCTAGAGACAGCGATTTATGGAAGGATGCAGCTAGGGAGCTGCATTCCGACAGCTGTGGGCTACATGGGATGTCAGTCTCATGTGCTGCTTCAGTTTGATAGAGAGTGTTCTGAAAGACAGTCTTGTCAAATATTTGTAACGGATTCCTACATAGAATCGTCAGAAGGATGCGTAAAGGCGCTCTCCAGCTACTTTGAAGTTGTGTTTAAGTGTGAAAGAGGAAAAGGGCTCCAGAAAAATACTTACAGTTTTGTTAATGACAATGTAATGTTGACTTGATTGCGATTAAATAACACAACGTGTTCAGTGTCACCAGTTTTAAGGCAACAAGTAGTCTTGACTTTTGAATTTTAGTTGTGGATTAAGTTGCCCAGAAGTGGGACCAAAAGCAACATTACAAGTTTTCATATCGGGTTTTATACCATTGATCAATTTAAAATTACCAGTCTGCAACGGAAATAATACTGTGCAATTACTGATAAAATGTATATTCAATATCATCTGTATAAATACGTTCAATAATTATAGTTACAGGTATAGAAATTCCGAGTAAATGTATGAATTCTCAAAAAAGAGTTTTCATCATTCATGAGCAAGAGTTGTACGTATCAAGTGACCTCCTGAAAGCCTTTTGTGTCTCTACTTCTAAAACCCTAAAATTACAAGCAATCAAAGGTCAAATCATGAACATCAGTATGGTTGATCTGCAACACTCGCAAGTAAGACATGTAGTTTATGGGACGGTAGAAGAACCTATTACACCTAAGAGGATTCCGTTTGGAATCGGACCAAGATGTCATCAGAAAACATTACAAACATCATAATGCAAAGCAATAAAGAACCAACGGACAGGTTTGTTCTTCACGTAACAGGTAATGCTGTTATACTTTCGGGTTTCAAGGAGTGATGGTTAGTTCATTTAGTAAGAGCTTTGGCTTGGTAATTCTAAGGCCAAGATTCAACTCGAGGTAGTAAGCGAGGGTTAACGTTCACCCCAGCTAAGGGAATGCGGTGGGCTAGATCACTTTTCACGGAATACAAAATTGCGCCCAATGTTTATTTCAGTCATATCTTTAAAAATACGTTACATACCCAAAAGCAGTAAAAAGACACAATACCAAAATTCAAAGGTTGTGTCAAAATTTCAAAAAGTAATTTAAATTTGGCATAAAATCATTCTTCTTATATATCAACAGATTTCATGAAAATAGAACGTTTTCATTTCTCGGAACACAATATTATGTCATAACAATTTTAACCATGCGTATTCTGCACTCACTTTGTCTTTGATTTCAGATTTTCATAGTTCTTTATTGCAAAAGCTTTCTTTTTCTTGTCAACATCAGAAAGTTCTCAAAACACTGATAAGAATAACACATCCTTAATATGGAATGCTTAATCTCCAATCGATTCGTAAAAAATAACCGTTGGGTTTGAAAGTGTTTTAGTATATTATACAAGAGGTTGGTGGATAATTCAGTTGGTTAGATTATTAGTCAAGTAATACCAAAGTTTGAAATGCGAGACCAACAAGTGGATGGGCACAGTAGGCCAGTGTATATCACGTAAGTACCTATATTCTTAGTGCATTGAAAATTGATTGATCCAGTTTCATTTAAATATATACAGCGATCTGATTTTCTTCTTTAATTATAAAATTGGAATACTTACACTGAATGACACCTTATCTCTATAATTTAAGAAGCAATCAACTCAAAGCAAAATTGCTTTTTGCTGCTGACTGTATTTCAACGGTGGCTTGGTAACACCTGAGTAAAAACAACGACATGTATTTCTAGTTATGCACGAATCAAAAATGAAAAGTGTACACTGTTGGTGTTATTTTCACATTAAAAAGAGAAATGACGATTGTATTTGCTATTCATATATGCTTTTCCTAGTCCTGAGGATTACGTGCGACATTACGTGCGTGATTTTTTCAATCTAGCTGTGGCATCTATGCCAGGTGGATCTATGAATGACAACACAGAGAAGCCATTTTCTCCAAGTATGATTATTTTACTTTTACTCCACTGATTCATTTCGCACAGTCAATGCAGGAAAAGACTGTACTTTACATACAATGAACAATAATGTGCTTTTACATTACAGTCAACGAAAATGGCTATAAAGTATTTTTGCATTACATTTGTGCTTAAGTTTGCAAGAGCAAGGCATGATACCATTTATGTTTATGAAACCATTTAGATGGTATTGTTTTAAATAAAGGAGAGTTTATCAACACGTGTGATCATAATAATAAAAGTGAAGACAGCATAAGGAAACACATGGGTTACTGTACACTACTAAAATTACATAAATTTTAATAATCTGCTTAAGGCTTTGAACAAGCAGTAATCAGGAGAGAGAATAAAACGATAATCTGTTTTATTTTTGCCAGGATTGTAACCCCTTACTGTATAATGATATCTTGGTACCTCTTTATCCATCCATAAAATATCGAAAAGAGTAGTTGATAACAATGGCAAATGTGGGAAAATATTCGTAGACATCGCACTAATGCAAGTTTATTTTAACAAGGGGATTCCCGTAACCTCCTCCTGGTTATATGATTGATAAACAAAAAACATTTTTGACATCACAGGTTTTTTCAATCAAAGGTAGTTATGAAAAACACGGTTTGTGGTGTCGCTATCTAAAAAAAAAAACAGGTGGATATTCCGGAAACCTTCGAACTTATTATACAGGATGACAGAAATCTCGAAAAGAGCGATTTTGTATTTATTTTTTTGTTAAATTGATGCTGACCACCATATATATATATATATATATATATATATATATATATATATATATATATATATATATATATATATATATATATATATATCTGTGTGTGTGTGTGTGTGTGTGTGTGTGTGTGTGTGTGTGTGTGTGTGTGTGTGTGTGTGTGTGTGTGTGTGTGTGTGTGTGTGTGTGTGACCTACAGTATTATTAACGCTGTTTTCTCAATCTAGTACATTGGTTATCAAGTACAAGAGCTTGGGAATGTTAAGGCTGTTCTTGAAATTGGTATTTTATTACTATCAAGTTACATAGTTACTTTTATATCTATTTAGGCACTTACAGAGACATACAGAGACAATAATGTCAGAGTACTACTGTACAAAACCTGTGGCCAGTGGGTTTTGTCAAAGAGAGAATTCTAAATGCAGGAAATCGAGCACTGTCACATGCAATCGTAAATGAAGATATGTCAGCTGAGAACAACGTGATTGAGGGTGTAGTTTACAAGTCACAACAGATGCCTATCACTGCCATCAATACCAGGATGAAGTATGCGACTGGAACAGTGGGCTTTCCACCTCCATATAACATGTTTGCTAGGGCCAATAAATCAGATGCAGGTGACTCCGTTAGAAATTATGATCTAGGAGACGTGCAGAGTTAGACAATGCGATGTTTTAACTGAGAGATGTACATATTAAAAATTAAGTCTGGGTCATTACTGGTTTGCATTAGCCATTGCTGACTAGAATAGCAAGTAATAAACAAATTATATAACTGATTAATATAAAAATATAAGATGTTGGTTTACATGTGCTACGACCGACATATAATCTACAAGAACTACGGTATTAGCTTGTTACTTATGAATGTATAATTTTATGCTACTGAAGTAAAATGTATTTGCCACAGAAACCACTGTTAACTTTTTATGTGATGAAGCAGATTGATGCCATGGCATTTTTTGTGTAAATGCTAAGTTTCAAAGAATATATATAAAAGATAACGCAAAAATATCTTCTAGAAAGACTGGTTTTCTTTTGCCAATTTGATCAAAATAGTAATGATCAGAAATATAGGTATTTCTTCCCACATTCAAACCAGGAAAAACGGTTGTGGCTATATTACGAATCAGAGTGTAACCGAAAATGGGCTATTGGATATGTATTGTGCTGATGAATGGTAGTTATTCACCAATATGCAGTATTCGTGGGACCATTTTATCACCCATCCCTACTGTATCATTTATGGGCAAAAGGGCTATAGTTCATTAGCATCTAGGGCAGGGTATAGGCAATGCCTAGTGTAGAAGCTTCTTTAGAGAGTTTAATCAAAGCTATTTCATGCAGCACACACACATATCAACGCCATTTGCTGTTTCCTTGTGTTATATAGCTGCTCACTTTGCTTGCATTAAATCTCGCTAAGTTGCAGCAATATTGTGTTTTATTGATGTGAGTAAGGCAACACGGACAGCAGCAGCTAGCAGTAAGCCGATATATTAAATGAATTTCAACACAAAAATGGATCGTATCGTTATAGCGTTAAGTGCAATTTTACGGATAGGTTTGTCTATAACAGAAGGTATGTCCCAACATTTTGTTATCGATTCACACCAAAATCTATAAATCATTTAAATTGTCAATTAAAGCCACGAGGAAATTACACTTTTGAAGTTTTTTACAAGGTAGTTTTACCAGAAGTGAAAAATAAAAATGCTTGTGTCTCAATAATTCTAATATCTCTCGCTTTTTCATTATGTTTGGCTGAATTATAAGAAAATGCAGGTTTATATCGGGATTTTAAATTGTTAAATCCCTCACAAACAACGTCTGGAGGATATTATAATTTAAAACAATATAATACTAGGTATAGCCCTGAAAGTATTATTTGTGCTTTTTTATTTTATTGTAGAATACTGTAATGGAGAAACTTTTCAACCAAAGTGCAACAGTGGTGAAATAATTGTCATGCACGCAGCAATATATGGTAGAATGCAATTAGGAAAATGTATTTCCACTGACGTTGGTTATATGGGATGCCAGTCTGATGTGTTAGCACAGTTTGATCTGGAGTGCTCCGGCAAGCAGTCTTGTGAAATTTTCGTTACCGATTCTCACATTGAATCCTTAGGAGGATGCCTTGACGCGCTAACTAGCTACTTGAAAATTGTCTTTGAGTGTGAGGAAGGTGGTGGTATCTTATTATTATATGCACATAATTTCTAATTTAAAGGCAGCTTAGTAAAAATATACACAAAAACATTTAGCTTTGTAATTTAAATAGTAAATATTCCAGAAAACCTTCACTAAAGCAAATGCGTTGTAGATTTTGTGTAAGCATAAAACTAAATGTGCAATATGATTTAATATGTCTTTTCATATATTTCCAACCTATTTCTATTTTCTCATATCGATATATAAAGTTAATCATGTTTGTTTAAAAAAATGCCCCAGGTTTAGAAGTGCCGAATCAATGCATAGGCCATCAGACATATACTGTTAACGTTCATGAGCGAGACGTCTACGTGTCAAGCGATGTGTTTGAACACTTTTGCACTGCTATGCGTAGAACGCTTAGAATACAAGCAAATAAAGGTCAAGCAATGAACATCAGTGTGATTGATCTGCAACATTCAAACGCGAGACATGTGGTATATGGTACGGTGGAGGACCCAACGGCAAAGAAGAGGATTCCATTTGGTATGGGACCACGGCATCAAAACCTGTTGACTACATCAGCCAACATAATCAATGTCATACTGCAAAATAACGAGGAACAAATTGACAGATTTCTTCTTCACGTAACAGGTAGTGTCTTTCTCTTTTCAAATTTCTAAAAAAAATCAAATTTAGAAATAGGACCGCATGTGAACTGTAGTCTTGGTTTTAATATTTTTGCTGATTTTAAGTTAAGGGTTGCCCTGACATACCACCACCTGATGGTGCATGGATGACACGACAAGGAAACGTAATGGAGGTTGGGTGCCACTCTGGGGAGAAGTCGTGGACTTTGAGATGCAAGAACAACAAGTGGATAGGCACACTAGGCCAGTGTATATCATGTATGTACATAATGTTAATTGAGGAAAATTATTAGTGTATTCAAAATGCCTGAATTAACTTTAAGGAAGAACATAAACAGAGTAAAAAGAATAATATGCCTGCAAATAAACGGCTAGTATAAACAATCAACCATCATGCTCATTTAGAGCGATAAGACTTTGGTAATGATGAAACTATTATATTTAAAACATGTAACAAAATGTGTTTCTTAATATATACTACTCAGACATCAAAAGCTTATTCTGTTTTTTGTTTGTTAGTTTTACGTTGGTTAGAATAAGATTTATGCCAATATTATATTCTATCTCGACATACTTCATTCTTATAAAAACTAGAGACTCATTTTCATTGAGCGACTTTATCTACTGTAATATCTTTTATTTCATTTAGCTTTGGAATCATCTCCTATTGGATCTATAGATGCCAATACAGAGAACAGATTTTCAATAAGTATGATTTTTTATAACTTTGCTCCACTTGAAAATTTTGCAGATGACGTAGAACAAACTGCATTTGTTATATTAAAACAATGCATAGAGATATATTGTTTAATTAAGCTACATAAAACGTGAATCTTTTCTTAAGCAGCAATTTTTCTTCAGGCATGTAAGCAATCCATGAATTAGCAACGTTTGGAAATTCTTCAAGGATTGTTTGTTCAGATCCACATGTAATATGTGATCCGCATTCTGCGACCAATTTGTGAAGTGCACGTGACCATTCTAAAATGCACAAATACCTTTGAGGATATAGCATAACCATGCAATTATATTTTACATTCAATAGAAGTCGATTACTATGTTCATTTTTTTAACACAAGTAATATATTTTGATGTAGATGTTATGATGTTTGGAATATGCTCGTTCGTCATCTTCATCAGTGCAGTCATATTTTTGTTGGGAGTTTATACTCTAAAAAGGTACAGTAAATCATCACTTTATTAGTAAGTAATGTACACATAACAGGTATGTGTTGCTAAAACGCACTAATTTTTTTAAATCTAGAGCTCGGTAAAATACTGTGATTTTCATATAAAGAAACGGAATGTGTTAAATATGTTCTCACTGCGGTTGTTTTATCACATATAATATATCTTGTTTAGGCATATAAAGAGACAAAAATATCTAACTGCTTCTGGAGAGAAGCAAACTCTTCGCACCACAGCATTAGTCAAAACGGAAATTCCAAATCAGCGAAATCGAGCAGTATTGCATGTAAACGTCAATAAAGGCATCATGGCGACCGGAAATTACATGAGTAGAGATACCAATTACAAGTCACTGCATGTATCTCATGCACCCACCAGCGTCAGAAAGGGTTATGGGAATAGCACAACGGGATCTCCACCACCATATGACATGTTTGCCAGCGCCAGCCAGTCAGATGCAAGTGATTCCGTCAAGTATTATGCTCTGGCCGACGTGCAGAGTTAGACGTTAGAGTTTTGTAACGTAATCGTACACATATGAACAAAGAGTTCAGTCCTTTTCTTGTTAATGTTTGTGAGCATCAGCCAATTCGCTGAAAGTAAATCCGTCAAGTATTATAATGGTAAAACTTCATTCTGAGTGCGTACGACATTGTTTTCTGTCTGAAGCCGTACGACCGTACGGACCTACCCCGAAGGGAGAGGCCCGTACTCGCCCGTAGGCTGTAGGCAAAAATCAATATCGTACGCACTCAGAATGGTATATTACTTTTATAATATGCCTACTTTTGCTATTTTTATGTCCTTCTTCAAAATTTTACCACGCACTATTTTTGCACTCAGTGTGCTCAGTTGGGGTGTCGCGTAATCGGTACTGCGGTCAGTATTGATATTTGACTCGGTTTCTTTGTATTGGCACTTAAGAAAATAAATATTAAGTATTTATTTGCTACGTGTAATGATTATCTATTTCAGAAGTAATTCCCCCTCCTAGCAACAGCATTAAATCAATTATATCTTTATTGATTTCAAATCAGTGCACACAAAATCACCCGAAGGACGTGTTTAAAATTACCAACAATCTACCTTTAAAATAAATATTCACCTTCAAAATGCCTTCCTTTCTGTCACCAGTGATAATACACTTTAATTTATGTGCCTTAAACTCATGTGTTTAAGAACTAATCTCACAACCCTATTCTCCGCCATATTCTCCGCTCTCACGGTATCGAAAACGTCACGCTATGTGTAGCTGAAAGATCGCAGATGTCGTGCAAAAGTATCATATTTAGATACTTAAGAGAAAATATACACCTACAAAAAACCATCCAGGCTCGTGCTACCAGTACTGCAGGCTGTGGGAGCGTTTTTTTGGATCAGTTTCCATGCTCGTGTGGTCCAGGCTCATGCTAACAGTGCTACAGGCTGTGGCTGGATCAGTCCTCCCACTCATGTTGTTTTGTCATTGTATGTGTTTGTATCCACCATCTAACAGTATCGTATTTTCCACGAATGCTCAGTTTAGTGTTTAATCGTCAATTTACTGAATTTTGTAGGGCAAACCGCATTGTAACTTTGAATCAAAATAAGATTAAATATTAAAACAAACTTCGGTAGGTTTTAGAGGTTATGTAAATATTCATAAAAGCTTTTTATGTTGTTGTAAATGTAAGAGTTCGGGTTCAGCTACCAGAGATGCTAAAAATAATGTGCTTAAAATAGTGGATTACCTGCATTGTCCGATAGCATTCATTATCTAATTTTAATCGTGGCTTTTTGCCCATCAACGTCGCAGTGATTGAATGTCGGTACCTTTTCCTGTATAATATATGTGAAATTTATGAAGCTAACCTATATCACTTGGAGCATTCTCGACCTGAGCGACTTCAACAGTACTTTGATTGGTTGACACCTACGCGATTATCGAGATGTATGGGACCCTGGATAGGCCTACGCAAAGTTATCCCACATGACCCAGATTATTTGGCGTGATCTGGGGAATCCAAGGTTTGACCCAGATTAATCCATGCTTTGGTTGGTTGACAGCGACGAGATTATCGAGACGCACGAGACTGTGACTAGACTTACATTTGTAAACTGTGCTACTCTCTTTGATTTTAATTTTTTGTTTGTTTTTTTTTTGTAGTATAAATAAAAAGTACACATACTGTATCAAATCTTTATTTGATTAATTTTATTCTTTTATTCAAATCCAGTCAAACATTTGTAAATTTGAACAATAAATGTGGATTTAAAGATGTACAAATGTCGATTGTCACGCGCGTTTACAAATGTCAACTGTCACCATCACTAGAAATGTAGACTGACAATCTCCGTAGAAGTGTCAACTCTCACCTTCTACATATGTCAACTGTCACCCTCTCTGCAAATGTTGACTGTCAGCCTCTCTCGAAATGTAGACTGCCAGCCTCTCTAGAAATGTCAACTGTCGCCCTCTCTACAAATTTTGACTATCACCCTGTCTAGAAATGTTGACTGTCACCATCTCTAAGAATTAGACTGTCACCCTTTCTACAAATATTGACCGTCATCCTCTCTACAAAGGTTGACTGTCACCCTCTCTCAATAGCTTAATCATTGGAAACAATGGAAGGAAATATATTACAAGGAGTCAGATTCAAACATGAAATAAATTCAGAATTTAGAGAACTTAAACATGTGAAATCTGTGTATTAAATGGTAATAAAATTGAAATTTCAACGAACATGATTTATATGCCAGACTAGCAGTGTCATGCAAAATACACGTGTTTTACTGAAGAATCTGGGTTTCATGTTTTAAGACAGAGAGTTGTGCTGCGATATATCGGGTTTTGACGTGATATCTAAACAACCCCAGAATACGCGACTGGGGATAGCTGATACAGGCTAACTAACGTGAAGAAGTTTGATTATTGAACAAATGTTTTCATGGTGTGTAGAATAGACCAGAGAATAAAAAAACGTGCTACAAAATATCATCTTTTGCATATAAACTAAGGGAGACAATCAAAACAATCATCCGAGTCTTTGCTAATACTTGATATTAAACATTTCAAAACAAAGGAGAAAGAAAAGTGGCAGTTCTGGGTATTAGCTAATCACCAGTTTTATATATATATATATATATATATATATATATATATATATATATATATATATATATATATATATATATATATATAATTATATATATATATATATATATATATATATATAATTAAATATATATAAAAGAATATGTTGCCACCATGCTTTGCCACACATATACAAAGGTTGATACATTACTATGTAGTTACTGCATGTCGACAAACTGCAAATATATGGTCAATAAAACATGTATGGCATATGTTCCTATGTCGTATTTTGCAGGGTCATTCAATCTGTATATTGAATTCTATGCTAAATTAATGAGTCTGCTGGTTAGGATTACAGAAATGTAAAGGCTATGTGCTCTATGAAGGTAGGTCACTTTAAGACCAACAGCGAGGTATAGAATAGAAAGCCATTTGAGTACATCGAGTGGTATTATCTGAATAATTGGTATATGAAAACTCACTATTATTACTGCATGTCTGTTTTTTTTTTCGATCAAAATACTGTGAAATAAATCCCATTCAGCCCCATCTGAGCCAATACAGACATACAACGAGTGAAATATAAAAAATGCTGCATTGTTTAAACAAAAGAAAAGGTGCTAGACACCGGCTGTATATTCGATACTGGCTTGTATGAGGCTGTATGAAAAATACAGCTCTGCAAAAAAGAAGACCATAGGCTTACTTGAAGAGCTATTAGAAAGGCCTGACCTTTAAAGTACTTTAATAGCAGACACTCTGCCCATCCACTCACCCCCCACCATCACCACCCCTACCCCACCCCACCAACCCCCGTTATTTAAACAAAAAAGCTTTGACGTGAATGAAAGATATTTATTAGTACTTACTCATGCCATCTAAAGCGGTTTCATGCTGTTCATTTCTGAAGCGAACCCAATCCAAGTATGTCTTAAATCCCCATGATGTATTTTGCCGCGTATTTTTCGGCATCCGATTTTTAAGGGTTTCTTTGCATGATAATGCTATATCTCTTATTCTGCGGTGGGACGCCGCTACTGTGGAATTCCAATTTAGATGGATCAAATAATGTTTGAGTTGGTATAAGTAGCAAATCCTCGTAGGAAATTGCACTATTAAAATGCTGAAATTGGCTTCCATATCCCCTTTTTAAGTTATTATTGAACATGGGTTTAAATTCAAAACCAGACTTCACCAGAGTGAATAAGATTTTTTAAAACATATGAGAGACTAATTTAGATCATGCAGACAATGCGTGAAAACCACTCCCCGCCCCCTTCTTTCTTCCTGCCTAACTTTCTTTAAAGGTGTCGAAAACAAAAGAGACAATGCAGCAAGTTAGTTATTGAATGGCCACTCGACTGTATGAAATTTGCTGTATTATTATTATCATTGTTATTACTATTATTATTATTACTATTATTATTGTTGTGCTTCTAATTGTTATTATTGTTATTTAATAATCATTATTAATAATCATTATTAATTATTGTTTAGGAGTAGGAAAATACTGACAGAAATGCTGTACTCATTTCCTTCTTTTTTTCTTGCTGAGAACGATATTGTATTAGTCGAGGAACAATTTCATTTTATTATTAAAAAGTCCTCCTAAAACCTGTTGTTAAAAACATAAATTCAAGACACTGCTTTCATGTTTCCTGTAATCTTCAACGCACAAATGGATTCATTTGGCAGCTCTGGTCATGACAGCAGCCTTCCATATTGATCATTGCAAACACAACCCTGCTCCTTGCAAATGTTTCACTTAGAGAGGTTTAGCTCACATTTAGAAATCAGCAACACAACCCAAAACCAAAATATTTAACTTCGTACGTAGCAAAGATGGGCATTGCTCGGTTTTTAAGCCTAACTATATGTTCAAGATTCTTTTTAATATTATGGTGGCACAAACACGGAGGCGTGCGGTGTGATAGGAAGAAAGATGTCGGGGCTTTTGCTATCTATTTAGTGTGCGTTCTGTTGATTTGCGGGACTCCTTACGCCCATGCTTTAGAAATAGAAGGTAAGTGGAAGTTCACTGTAGCTCATTCTGGGCTTACTCTAAAATGACGTTTTCTGAGAAAACAATACAGAAAATAAAGCAATTGTTTTTTTTTGTATAATCAAGGGACTAATAAAGACATGAACAAACAGTAAACAATTCAGAGCTTTTCCTACTATTTGGCTGAGCTGTGTTGCATACGTGGCTGATCTGTTTTGGATATTTGTCTGAGCTGCTCTAGATATTTTGCTGAGCTGTTTTGGATATTTACCTGAAATGTTTTTGATATTTGCCTGAGCTGTTTTGGATATTTGGCTGAGCTGCTTTGGATATTTACCTGAGCTGTTTTGGATATTTACCTGAAATGTTCTTGATATTTGCCTGAGCTGTTTGGGATATTTGGCTGAGCTGTTTTGGATATTTACCTGAAATGTTCTTGATATTTGCCTGAGTTGTTTTAGACATTTGGCTGGACTGTCTGAGATATTTGTTGTTTTTTTTTTTACATTTCGTTTAGCCGTTTAGATATTTGGCTCAGCTGTTTTGGATATTTGACTGTTGGATAGTTGACTGAGCAGCTGTCAGGATTTTTTACTTAGCTATTTTTGAGATTTGGCGCAGCTGCTTTCTGTACTTGGCTGAGCTATTTAAGATATTTGGCTGAGCTGTTTTGGATAATTGGGTGAGCTGTTTGAGATTTTTGGCTGGGCTGTCTTAAATATATAGCTGAGATGTTTTGGATATTTGACTGATTCTTTCTCGTTTTCATTGTTGGGCTTTTATGGTTTATTGCTATGACTAGCTACAGACACCGTTATTTGCCAGAAATATAAAGCAATACACGATATAATACTCCTAAAAATTCATTATATAATTCTGACAATTTTCTTATTCTAGCTATATTTTCTGCCTCTTTTAATTTTAATTTTTTGTAACAAGAACTGACACATTTCAACCATTTCCGAATATTGATTAGAAGAAATCATTCCAAAGTGACGCGGAACTCTTCTCCAATATTTATTATAAATTTTACCAAGTATGCTTTACTTATGAAATGATAAGGTGCATTGTGCAATTTATTGTTGTTTAGAGTATTGCAATGGAGAATTATTGCAACCCAAATGCAAAGCTGGTGAAATTATTATCATGCAACATGCTAAGTACGGCAGAATGAGGCTGAACCGCCTCGTATGCGGTACGGATGTGCTTGCTCAAATTGACGCAGACTGCTCTGGCAAACAGTCCTGTGACATCTTCGTGACAAACAGTCATATAGAAGAAGACAGAGGTTGCTGAAAGGGGCTAGAGCGATACTTAGAAGTGGCCTACATGTGAAAAACAGGTATTTAGCAACAGAAATCTAGTTTCCGTAAGACACTTATTATTTTACAGATTTTTAGCCAACACGAAATACGTCACTCATTAGCTCATAACCGTCTGAGAGTATATGGCCTACATCGCTCCGATTGCTTCAGATAGGCGAAGAACATCTATCACAGAATGCACAACATCCTCTTTAAGTCTTCCGGTCATCCCTTAAATAGACAAGGCAAAATGTTTTGTAAATAAACTGCCTCCACTAGGTTAATTATTGAAACCCTTTATCAAAAAGCTACAGTAAATGTGAACCTTTTTTTAGGTTCTCATCTTTTTTTATTTTTTTAAATAATAGTGATAGCGAGTGATCACCCAAGAGAATTTCATGCAAAAAATACTCTTCACGAGGTTTACAATCAAAATACCGTAATGTGATAAATTTATGGAGCTCTTTAAATAATATGTATTTTATAAACATTATAAACAGTACATTAGAATTGAGTAACAAAGGCAGTTTCAGTGACACACAGCAGACAATGATTCCATGTTTACGTTAAGGATCGCGCTGGAGTGATTACAAGCGAAGCACTGGGAGGCCTTGTGTTTCACAGCAAAATCAAGCTGTGAAACTCACAACAAATGAAGGCCAAGTGATGAACATCAGCTTGGTGAATCTCGGGAAGGCGATGGCCAGTAATGCTGTGTTTGGATTCCTCAAGGATACTCCCACAAACAAAGGAGTTGTTTTAGCAATGGTCCAAGATATCACCATCTCCTCGCGTCATCTTCTAGTATGGCAGAGATTGTGACACAATATGACGTAGAGTCTCGTTTTTCTCCTTGAAATATCGGGTAACTTTGTATCTTATTACGCCCACACAATTTTATTTTTAGCCATTTTCTTATCAATGTGCAGCAAAATAACGAAGTTACTTTCAATTATATTCCGTCACTATTTTAATTCAGTTGGGCTGTTTTCACACTGTTTTCGGAGTGTTTTCTGGAGTTTTTATTTCCTTCAGTGTCTTCTCAATCTAACAGTTGTGTCAAAATTCAAACCACCCAGCCGGACGCTATGATTTCAAATGATTATTTGAATATGAAGAAACCAAAAATAATAATGTTGAAGAAAACATTTAACATAAATTACACATCCTATGCGCTTGTATTATAGATAAAATTTATCTTCCATAATTTAGTTAGTGGCTGTCCTAATCTCTTCCCTCTAACCGGCGCATGGATGACTCGGCAAGGAACGTCATGGAAATCAGGTGTCATTCCGGAGATAAGTAGTGGACACTAAGCTGTGACAATAACAAGTGGATTGGTGCTGTCGGGCAATGTGGAATTGGTTCGTTCTGTGTTCTCAAATAATATTATGACAGGGACAGCAACCCCCGCCCCCCGTACTAAATTAAAAAAAATAGACTTTTGAATTTAGAATTTCCACAAAGAAAGATTGATTAGTAAAGTCACTTCTTCAAGTGATATTTTAAAGTTGAACCGCCCTCCGCTCCACCCCCGCCCACCAAAATCTGCATCCGCCAATGTATAACGATAAAAACATATAGGTCTGATTGTTTTGAGATTAAATATAGCTTTGTTTTATCCATGGTGTGGTTTGTAATCTTTTATATAAGCAACTCCTGCAGAAATCATACAGTGTGTAAGCAATCTGTTTATTTATCTTTTCAGTAAAGAAAGATATGGAAAAAGAAATTCCGACAAAGGCAGTAAGAAGCGGCGTGTCGATCAGTACGTTCATCCTCCTTTCGCCTTTCCCGCTTTTATCTAGTATATTACCAGTATAATTACTTGTAAATTGTACATTAAATATATTAAATCATAATAGAATACTTCCATTGTAACTCGAGGGTGTACTCAGGTACCTTACTATGCATGTCCACGACTTTTTAAAACGACCCTTAAACGCTAGATATAAAATAATGCAACATTTGTAATTGGACGTAGAGAGCAGTTCCCGCTTTTTATGACAGTACTGAATGAAATTTGTGCCTCTTTTAAACAAAACTGGCATTACGCGTGGACCATGTCTGGTCTCAAAAATTAACTCCTTTCTCTGCGTTTTTGGACACGCATGATAACAAATATGATATCGTATGTAGCCTTCCCCGGTATTTTAAACATGTTTTAATGCTGGTTATATGGCAGACAAAAAAAGAATAAATTCATTTGTTGAAGAGCTTTGTACGGCAAGTATTGATAACAATCACGTATTCATAGGATCCCCAACTGTATTTACATTACACTTGTATTTTTAGATGTGATGCTGTTTTTAATTTGCAGTTTTATCATTTTATTAAGTGCTGTAATATTTCTTGCTGGAGTGTGCATCCTGAAAAGGTAATCCATTTGGTTTTTGTACTTGCTGCACTGATTTTAAATAAATTTGCAAGAAGGATTTAAAATATGATCATAGGTGACTTCTTTGCAGTTCACTGAAGCACATGCAGTTCGTGTTGTACTATTATTGCATTATTACGTTTGCTGAATCACATTACATGTTGCTAAATCAAATAACATGTTGCTAAATCACATAACATTTTAATAAATCGCATTAAATCACATTACATGGTCGTAAATCACATTACATGATGTTACCTCACATTATATTTTGCTGATATATAAATTTGATATTTTGCCAGTGATGAATATGACAGACTTATCCCACTTTTTTGTGAAGAGGGTTATGTTAAAACACACAACACGGTGCAAACGACAGAATACCCACATGGCTTATGTTGGTTTCACAATCTTTTACTGATAATACGTCGTTTAGGTCTTAACAATATGATATGCCCAAAACTTTTGATAATTCATCTCTCAATATTCTGAGGTTATAGTCACATATTACTTACTGACTGTGACTGTTTGAATACCAACCAGATCACTTTTCTAGTAATCCGTATGAAAAAACATTCATCTTGTTGTTTGTCAATAATTCCTACATATTTTAGAAAATTAGAAGTTCTGGATATAAACTAACATCTTCGCAGAAAACAATTGACTTGAATTACGTGCAAACACTTCATAGAATGGACACAATGCCCAGTTGTGGATACATCTGTGGTGAGGATCCCGGCTATAAATCCCTGTAGAGGTCACTGGTACCGCAGAGTGACATGCAACAAAGTGATTCAATGTAAATGAACAAAGACGCACCGGATGCAATTGACTCTGTCAAATATTATGTTCTAGAGAATGCATCAAATGCCCTAATGGCATGATATTGTAATATTTACTTTATGTTGGCGAATAGAATTAATAAAGAAATGCAAACTTGCATAAAGAATATAAACAAGGATGCAAGTGTCGAATTATGTACTGGAGACTGTATAAAATGTTCTAATGATTTAGGAATATTTGTATGATTTGGGCGAGTAGAAAGAATGTGGAATTGTAAATTTAGATGTTTTTCGATGACATATAACGAACATTTTGCCATTCTGACGAATGCCGAAGTGCCAAAGTAATTGACCAGCTACATTCTGCAAAATACGTGCAAATATGTGCAGTCGGTTCACATTTTTTCTCAGAAACTGATAAGAACTTCATAATAAACGATATCGATGAAATGACCACTGCTAACGAAACTTCCACGTAGTTATGGTGCAAATACTTCGACCTTGTGTCAAAGAGCGTGACCGTAACCTCCATTCCAGGATATGACTTTTACCTTACCTGATGAAATCAGCTCTTAATTAACTTCTCTTTGAATATTTTCTATACTGCAGTTTCAATATTTATTACCTTATATACTGAAGAACAAAAGAAAAGGGTATCAGGAATCATAATATATATATATATGTTCAATCCAAATGTAATAAAACATAAATATTGTCACTAAATTCGTATTTCTTGCTCGATTTTCACAGACATTTCGGCCAAATGTCGCTTATAAGTGGGATTAAAAACATGGGGTGAACTTAGGCCTTCTGATGTCATCCAATTGTGTTCACTCAAGCGGATCCCTATCCTCCATCTCCTTGAAAAGTTCAGTGCTATCAAGCACTATAGCGCCACATTTACCTGAAATGTGGTGAACTAAGAATAGGTCTTCGAATATTACCCAATTGTCGTATTGATTTCAGTCGAATCCTTCTCTTACACCTCCTTCGAAAGTCCAGTACTTTTTTGTATTATAGCGCCTCATTTACCTGAAATGGGATTATCTAAGAATAGGTCATCGGATATTACCCAATTATCGTGCTTATTCAGGCGGAACCCTGTCCTCCACCTCCTTGGGTTTTGATAATCAAAGAAATAAAAATCAGTGCGAAGAATTATGCGATAATCATGAAATAATAAATGAGAAGGCAATTCGAAAACGTGTGATATATTCCTTATAAACATACCTTTCGAGGTCTGATGCAAAAATGGACTTGATACGAATATACTTCACTATCCACAGCAATATTTTTCAGGCCTTTATTGATTTCCCCCGCTACACAATTACGTTTACTAGTGCAATACTGATGCACAGACAGGCGTGAGTTTAGAGAGGTCTAGCAAAGAAAAAGAAAGCAGCATGACAACTCTAAACTGGAAATTTTAATTTCTATGCGTTACAAGGCTGTTTGTTGCTCTCATACTAAATCTCTCTAAGCTCGAAACAACATTGATTCTGTAGCGGCTTTGTGATGAAGGTTCAAGGAAGGGATACTTCATGAAATATAAAAAATGGCAAGAATTTTACCGAGTTTCTCTATGTTTATGGCTATTTTTGTTCCTCAGTCATGCGCGGAAGGAACGCTTGGTGAGTATTTTTGTACACATTGATGTATGATTATTTCGTGTTAGGTAAATTTTTCCATGAACTGTTCAACAACAATTTCCTAAGGTGGTTAGAGCATTTTTCCTAACCTATGTTTTGGCGAACATAGTACCCTCAAACGCGTTTCCTACGTTATTATCCATCAATTGTCCATCAATTGCCGTTCTGAATGCGCTTAATTACGACATAATACCACTAAGCGTTGTGATTATTCGTAACATTTGGTTATTGCATTTTGAAAAAGGTCGTCGGTCCTTATACACACGTATAGCAATGGTTTACTTCTAGGTGACAATTTTATACTCGTAGTTGTTGATAATTTCAATGCAATATATCGTAAATTTTTGGGCAATGCAATAAATATACATCATTATTTGTTACAATGTCATAACAAAATATCTTATTTTGGACAATGTCAGAACGACATATCATATTTTGCTACAGTGGATATTATATATGATATATGTAATTTTTGGTATAATTTTACAACGATACATCATAATTTTTTGCAATTCTTCCACAACGATGAATCGCATTTTTAGGCAATTTTACAGTGATAGATTTTACAATTTCATTACACTGCATATTTTGTAGCCTATTTAGATACTGAGTTCTGCGCCGGAGAATTATTTCAACCGAGATGTACCACTGGTGAAATTATTGTCATGCAGCGAGCCAAATATGGGCGTATGAAGCTAAATAGATGCATTCCTACTGATCTCGGGTATATTGGATGCAATGCAGACGTCTTGGCTCAACTCGATGCTGAATGTACTGGAAAACAATCCTGTGATCTTTTAGTTACAAACACTCATATTCAAGTCAAAGGAGGTTGTATAAGAGGTCTCGAACGCTATCTAGAGACGAGCTATATTTGCAAAAGAGGTAATTTTTTAAAACTTTTCCAAATTCTAAAGTTTATATTTTGCAGCTACATCTTGAAGCAAATTTAATATTTTAGAAGAAAATATAAAGCAATATTTAAGCGACAATCAATATTTCTAATTGAAAATATGTGCATTAAAGTGTTAATATAAATATAATTATGTATTATTGGTCAGTATGTATAATTATGTGTCAATGTTATTATCATGTGCCTATTCGTGCATATGTAATAGCTGTACTGTCAACGATGTATATGCTACTTAAATTGTAATTTGTAACAGCACTTGTAAGTTTTGAAAAACAGCAGCAACAACAATAACAATAACATAATAATGGATTAATAGAAATTGAAGTTCAAAGCCAGTGTCCGAGGGATGATAAACTAGATATTACCATCAATATCGCTGAGGGCTATATATCAAGTGAAAAACTAGTGAGTCAATGTGTCCAGCAAAACAGAGGTATAAGGCTCAAAGTAAAAGACGGCCAGGTGATGAACATCAGCTTGATCAATCTTCAAAGTCTGACGTTCACAAGTGCGGTGTATGGGTATGTGAAGGATTCCTCAACGAACAAAAAGGCTGTTTTTAGTAATGGACCAAGATATCAACACCTTATGGTTTCCTCTTCAAATGTTGTAGAGATTGCACCCCAAAATAATGAAAGAAACACGCGATTTCTTTTGAAAATAGCAGGTAAAGTATTACGGTACAATATCTTCTGTGTTGGTGAAGCACAAAATCCATTGATGAATATACTAGTACCCACCACTTTCATAATCTAGATTTTTTGAAGTCATAGATTAGCAGTTCAATCAAGTAAGACAACTTTTTTGGTATCAAATGAAGAAACATATACTTTCATGGCAAACTGTTGAACTAATCACAGACAGGAATAAAGAAAGAGAGAGAAAGAGAAAGAGAAAGTGAGAGAGGGAGAGAGAGAGTATGTGTGTGTGTTTTGTGTGTTTGTGTGTGTTTGTGTGTATGTGGTTTATTTCTCCTACTATTGGCACATTAAGTAGATCATTTGCTAAAAACTGTAAAAATATAGAATATTGATTCATTGATTTGCTAAGTTTATAATAAAATGTCCTTAATTAAGTTCTTGCTTAATTAAAAATCTGATGTCAAGTTTACAACAGTAATAACTTAAGCATACTTATGAAAAATAAAACTTAAAATTGACACTTAAAACTTAAAATTATTTTATGTAACTATGTCTGACAGAGATTATAGAGACTTGAAATCCCCCGTCTTTTAACGAAAACCATGCTGCTCACTAAATATTAGCATGCTTCTTCAGTACTGATATTGATCCATTCAGTGAGCGGTTGTCGCAATCACTCTCCTCCTAATGGAGCATGGATGACGCGCCACGGTGACGTCATGGAAATTGGCTGTCACTCAGGAAGTAAATCATGGACCCTAACGTGTGAACATAATCAGTGGGTTGGTGCTGTAGGACAATGTGGAAGCAGTCAGCGTAAGTACTTTCAAATTTGAACGTTCTATTTTTATTTTTCTAGTTTACATGTTTGATTTTTTTAAAAGGAAAATGTACCCATATTTAGATGTTTTTATTTTATGACCTTTTCAGAAGGCATATCCAATGAAAAAGGCGAGTCTACTCACAAAATGCAGAACGAAGTTTCAATAAGTAAGTTTTCCTGTGATTTTCGATAAATTCAAATTGATTTAAGCATCCCAAGCTCTTTTTTAATCCGAGAGACTATTGATACTACCATACGAAAACAGTTACTGAAGCCGTTTTAAATTGAGACAATCTGCAATTCTGACCAAAAGAATGCTGTTGATACTTGCTTAGTGCTTGCATTCAGCTGACACACTAAAGTAAACGATTATTAATTATGCTTTATTTTGTAGATGTGCTGCTGTTTGGAACAGGCAGTTTTGTGATTTTCTTAAGTGCTATAATATTTCTAACCGGAGTTTGCATTCTTAAAAGGTACTCCATTTCCTTATGTTTTCACGTAATATAAATGCTAGTTATTTAAGAATTTAAAATTGCTTTTGCTACGGCTTCTCTGATTCGTTCATTTACTTCATACCATCATTGCATTTCCTATGGCTTCTCTGATTCGTTCATTTACTTCATACCATCATTGCATTTCCTATGGCTTCTCTGATTCGTTCATTTACTTCAGACCATCATTGCATTTCCTGTGGCTTCTCTGATTCGTTCATTTACTTCATACCATCATTGCATTTTCTATGGCTTCTCTGATTCGTTCATTCACTTCATACCATCATTGCATTTCCTATGGCTTCTCTGATTCGTTCATTTACTTCAGACCATCATTGCATTTCCTGTGGCTTCTCTGATTCGTTCATTTACTTCAGACCTTCATTGCATTTCCTATCGCTTCTCTGATTCGTTCATGTTCATTTACTTCATACCATCATTGCATTTTCTATGGGTTCTCTGATTCGGCATCTACTGTAAATAATCATTGCTTCTCTTACTGTTCTTCCGATTCACTAGTCCAGTTTAGACTGTTTTTGCCTTTTCTTACAGCTTCTGTTATTCGCTCATTTACTTCAGAACATCATTGCATTTCTTACGGCGCCTCTGATTGGTTCATATACTTCAACCAATAATTACTTCCCCTACACTTCATAAACATCACTGTTTTACCTGTGGCTGCTGTGATTCGCTAGATTTACATCACTAACCTGTCTTTCAGGAAATTAAGCACCAAAGAGTTATCCATCAATCAACAGTCTGGCAACGCAGATAACATGAATACAATGGGCTACATAAGGAGCGAGGCTGGCTACAAGTCCCTGAAAATGTCGCTTTTAAAACAGGGCGGTGAGAACACCAGAGTACGATAAACACAAGAACATGTTTTGATGTGTATATTTTTCTGCGGTGACAAAGATTATTCAATATAAAACAAGAGATGACTATAAAAACTGTCTCATGTAATAAACAATCAATAAGTAATAAATTTAGCAATGTGTGTTCTGCTCCATAATGAGATGGTCTGGATATCATTCCGATATCGGTGAAGGGTTCATATAAATCCACCACTTTGCATGACGCAAATAGTATAGTTTAATTTATACATTATTAAATTATCGATATATTTCACTTTCGGATTATTATCCACAATATCTTTAAGTACTAGAAGACGTGTTTTATGGATATGAGCATTCTGATGTAGGGCTCATATGATTCTACCTCACTAGATAACATTTAAAGTTCGCAAAAACTTAGGTCTTAAGGAATTTATTTTGATCAAGTTTGTGTTAATTATGAATATGATATATAAAAATATCCGTATTGTTGTTGTTTTCTATGGCATGCATGGAAAGCTGTTGTAACTACACTAGTGGTTATTACCAAATAGCTAATAACATACAGTTGCATAAGTAAATAGTCTTTACTGCTTCCTGTGTTGTCAAATAAGCAAACGATGGTTTTTCAATGGATCTATGTTTCTTTTTATACAAGCAAAACATGTAACAAAAAGTGAAAAATGTGTACTAACAATGTGTCTGCTTACTTTGAATTATGTATTTTAGTCTTTTTTAACAATCTTTTTTATATTCTGACGATCCGGAAAATTCTCGATTTTAATATCAAATAAAATATGGTTTATAAAATGTTATAATTTAGCATTTTTAACACACAATATTTTTGGATAAAACTTCGAAAGGTGTTTTTTTTTTAACTTCCGTGTGAAACTTATCCATTTGTAAAATATTTTGTACATTCCGTCTCTAGTTTTTTTACTCGAAGTTTCACACTCGGCCGTATCACTTCTTTTCCATTTGTAAATATAGCGACACAGGGATGAGACAAAATTACAAATGATAAATAAGATCAATAATTCTTCACGAGATTTTTCGCTCAGTCTCGTGTTCATCCGTCACGATTTGCTTAATCTGTTTGCACATAACTAACACGAGAACACATACCTCCAACTAAAATATCGTCTTCGGTTCTACTTTATCTTCTGTCACTAGTTTATCAGCAAACCTATTTCCAAGCTTTGTCATACCTGCCAATTTTTATCAATACAAAATCGGTAGTATATTTTGCAATTGAGTTGAATGTAAAGGATAGTAATTTTATCCTATCTAATGTTGTACATACTTGTCAAATTGTATGAACAATGTATTTTGGTAGTATATGTTGTGGAAGAATCAATCAAGGAAAACACTAGGATATGGGCCCACAGCCCTCTTTTGTGTTAAACAAGGCTAGCCCTACACGAATGCATATTGGGTAAACAAGGCCAGCCCTACACGAATGCATATTCTTGAAACAAGGTCAGCCCTACACGAATGCATATTCGTGAAACAAGGCCAGCCCTACACGAATGCATATTCGTGAAACAACGTCCGCCCTACAAGAATATATATTCGTGAAACAAGGCCAGCCCTACACGAATGCATATTCGTGAAACAAGGTCAGCGCTACACGAATGCATATTCGTGAAACAAGGCCAGCCCTACACGAATGCATATTCGTGAAACAAGGTCAGCCCTACACGAATGCATATTCGTGAAACAAGGCCAGCCCTACACAAGTGCATATTCGTGAAACAAGTCCAGCCCTACACGAGTGCATATTCGTGAAACAAGGTCAGCCCTACACGAATGCATATTCGTGAAACAAGGCCAGCCCTACACGAGTGCATATTCATGGCACAAGGTCAGCGCTACACGAATACATATTCGTGAAACAAAGCCAGCCCTACACGAATGCATATTCGTGAAACAAGGCAAGCCCTACACGAGTGCATATTCGTGAAACAAGGCCAGCCCTATAGGAGTGCATATTCATTAAACAAGATCAGCCCTACACGAGTGCATATTCATGAAACAAGGTCAGCCCTACACGAGTGCATATTCGTTAAACAGGATCAGCCCTACACGAATGCATATTCGTTAAACAAGATCAGCCCTACACGAGTGCATATTCGTGAAACAAGGTCAGCCCTGCACAAGTGCATATTCGTTAAACAAGGCCAGCCCCACACGAGTGCATATTCTTCAAACAAGGCCAGCCCTACACGAGTGCATATTCGTCAAACAAGATCAGCCCTACACGAGTGCATATTCTTTAAACAAGATCAGCCCTACACGAGTGCATATTCGTTAAACAAGATCAACCCCACACGAGTGCATATTCGTGAAACAAGGCCAGCCCTACATGAGTGCATATTCGTTAAACAAGATCAGCCCTACACGAGTGCATATTCGTGAAACAAGGCCAGCCCTACATGAGTGCATATTCGTTAAACAAGATCAGCCCTACACAAGTGCATATTCGTGAAACAAGGCCAGCCCTACACGAGTGCATATTCGTTAAACAAGGCCAGCCCCACACAAGTGCTTACTCATTAAATAAGGCCAACCCTGCACGAGTGCATATTCATTCTGTAACATTAATTAATATCATCCTCGGCGAAGTAAGAAATCTCTTACTAGCAAGATGGGGACACTTAAGCTTCCCTTTTCACAACACCTTGTCTCGAATATTTTGTATCTAAATTATAACACGCTCTTGATTTATGTATTTAAACCTTTTATGTTTGATGAAATTAAACAATATATAGTTGAACCCGGAAAGTGGTCCACTAATAGAGTTGAAGTCTCGGGGTGACCATTTTGTATTTGTGTTAATATGCGTGTCCAAAAAGACGTGAAGAAAGAGGAAAATTTTGAGGTTAGGCGCGGATCGCGCGGAGTGCTTATTTCGCGTTCAACAAGAAACGCAAAAGAAAGGGATAAGTTTGGGGCTAGATACGGGTCCCGCAGAGTGCTTATTTTGCGTCCAAAAGGCTTAGTTACATTATACCACTATTCATTATCAGGACTTGCCTTCAGACGGATGGCTTTGGAGTTAATCAGCAATATTTATGCGACTTCACAACTGAAACAAGCAAATCCCTTCCATCCCCCCATTCCTCCCTCCCTCCGTTAATAAATAAATAAATGTCCCGTTAAACTGGCATTGTGAGGTAATTTTTAGTGTAAATGTCACTTTTTTGGATTACTTGCATCGTTAACTAGGGCAGTGCCTGTACCAGTTGGCCTGGACAGCAACATCTGCAGTGTTTTTACCCAGATCCAAACATCAGGAATCAATATGAATTGTAAAATAACTTTCTTCCTTTCTTTTAGGATTATTCCGCTAACTCTGTAGGACTGTTTCTGTTTCTTCCTCTTTCTTAACACTGAACATTCCAGCTCGCAAACATATCTGTTTCTAAATACCAAACTGTTTTAGCTACCAAACGCGTACCAAGGTGTCACGTCTCAAACTGGATTCTTTCAGAGTCAGGCGCAAGTCCGGATCAGCAAGTCCGGTCACCTGAATAATGGACTAAATTAAAACTTGAAACGCCGATACACAGTGACAAAATATAGGTAACAACTTCGGTAACATAGCTAAGAACTTCGGTAACATAGGTAACAACTTCAGTAACATTAGTAACAACTTCAGGAACATAAGTAACAACCTGGGTAAAAAGATAAAATTTACAAGAATTAAATATGGGGAAATCTATTCGTTTTTGGCAGAAGAGTTCTTATCAGGCAAATTATTATGTGAGGATGGATATGAAAGAGCGAGAGATATCCTGCTGATAAGAGAAACATGCTGCTGAAACAGATATCCTGCTAAGAGAGGCATGCTGCTGAAAGAGTTATTCTGCTGATAAGAGAGAGATATTCTGCTGATAAGATATATATCCTGCTGATAAGAGAGAGCTATCTTGCTGATAATAGAGACAGGGACCCTGCTGAAAGAATATCAAGAATTATAGAAAATATTAGACTTTGTTAGATAATTTAATTCTCTGTGTAGCTGGAGGGAAATGAACGTAAGCACAACGCGAAAATTTGGCCAGAGGTGGTCAGCGGCCCCCGTACTCACAATACGTTAACTGTGCAGCTAACTGTATACCGCACAATTGAAATCCGATGATTTAGCTAAATTCTGCAAAGCCTTTTTTCGGCAACAGTAAATTGAAAGGTAAGTCGTCAAAGCGAGGATCCAAAATTTTCGAATTTAATCTCTTGTCAAACTTTAAAGCCCATCATCACCGTAGAAGTTGTTGATTAAGAAACCACTAGTGTTAGCATCAAATCTCTCTTCAAAGTCTTAGCAACTTGACCAAAAACAAAATGGCTGCAAGAAGACGAGGAACGTAAACCAAAAGTGTGAACGTCCATGGCATATACACATAGCTCCCTGGACAAATCACCCGACGAAACTGAGCCTTAGCAACACATTAAACAATGCCTCTGTGAAGTCAGGGCCTTGTAGCAAACAGTCGTTCAAAGAGGAACCCATAAACCTGGCGCTGCAATCAAAGACGACTAGCGTTAACAACGCCATGGTTTAGTAGAAACCAAACAATCTTGTCTACATAAGAGTCACCAACTTTGCTGGCATAACTCTTTTCCCACCATTTCGGATATAATGGCAACTTTGCACTTTGCTTTATACTCCAAATCGCGATTGAACCGTTTTTGCAAATGCGTTTTCCGCCACAGAACGATTATTCGGCAAGGCACAGGACAAAGTGGGCAAAAGGACCACTCTGAGAAGCAGCAACCTCCCTAGGAATATGAGCACGCGTAGAGTTGTAGCTTATGAGAAGCCCTACCTCTACATCCTTATTCACAGGTTTAAATTTGCCCTTCAAAGTATAGGTGCGGCCACCTCTTAGCACTGATGCCGAAGGAATGTGTGCGCGATTAGCAGGCATAATTGGTTTTAAATACAACGGTGGCAACGAAATCTCTTTGTCGATATCGACATCCGTAACGATTAAGCCGCTAACGCCCTTGAACTTGATACGGCGATCTTCGACATACATTGTTGACAATAATAGTGTAATCTTGATCGTCTGCTCCAAGCCATTTCAAAGTGTCATCTAGGATAAATGATGTATCTGACTAAGTATCGAGGAAAGCATAAACAAATTTCCTTGTGTTCTGTTTCACCGGATGATAAAGGTACTCTGGGACAATCATAGCACTCAAAGAACTCTAGACTTAACGTGGCGTTAGAGTAAGACTCAGCAAATGTCTCATCACCTTAGGCACTGCTGATAGATTGCAATTCCGGACTAGCATTGACACAGAAGTAGTCTTGATCATTTGTCAGCAATATTGAGGTTTGTAGAATTTTCATTTCAAAAGGCTTCTACACAATTTTGTAACAACGTGGGATAATTCCTTTGACATATTGCACACTTGGCCTTATTTTTGGAGTTTTTATAGTGATTACCACTGGGAAGACATCCAGGACAAAATTTGTTTTTCATCACAAAGGTTTTCTTGTCGGAGACAGAAAGCTTTGAGAGTCCACTGTATTTACCGACTGGATGAGTTTTGGAACAATACAAGCAAGACTTGGAAGATGAAAGACCTTGTGGACTCGACTCAGTGGACTTTTCTTTGTGGTAGAAATAACTGACTGCTTCAACTGAATCCTATCGACCTTAGGGTTGGACAAAGTGCAAGGCTCTTTGGCGATATCTTCTTTGATCAAGAGCTTTACAAAAAACTGAAAACGAAGGAAACTCTCCTTGCTCAGACTGATGATCACAGACATTGCACCTCCAACCAGTGGGAAAGCTTGTGTAGTAATCTCCTATTTTCACAAGAATCATCAAGAAATTGAAGAGAGGGGATCAAAAACATGCATGATTTGCACTGGTGTAAAACAATCGGTAAATCTCCGTAAACTGTGGCCATCCTGCCACTTATATCTTGTCACCAACTATCAAGCAATTTACAAATCGACGGTCGTGGTCCTTTGTAGCCTTCTCATAAACCACAGACGTATCTATACACAAGTAACACTCGATGAATTCCTTCGCTTTGCCATCGAGTTAAAGACTTTGGTAGTAGAGCTTTTCATCATCTGGCACACCTCCGCTGGACACGTGAGTTTGAAAGGACCTTTTCCATGTTTGATATGACAAAACACAACCAGTAAAAGCGTCAGGTTCAAGAGGGTAAGCACGCCACAAACAGATGATCGCACAGAGAATCAACCAACTCACTAGAAGATACATCCGAATTTTAAAGACAAGTTTTCATCTTTTCTTCAGACACAATAGAATGATCATCTTGGTCTTTCAACATCCTTTTAACAGCAACACTGCTTTCTTTGAACAGAGTTTCGCCGCTTTGTTTGATACTTTCGAAGCACTGAACAACTGAATGAGCTATGTCGTGATCGGCAAAGCAACTTAATTGTCATACTGCATAACAAAATCATCGAAATCCTCCGAGTTTGTCAGGGCAGAGTGAATCTGAGAGACATCAGAAGAGCCTCCAAACAAAACCTCAACATGGCGAATTTCCATTTTGTTTTGTGACAATACAATTCAAATTCTTTGTTCTGAAAAGAAATCTGATAGAAAGAACCCTTTTTGGTTTGGGTTCGGGAACAAAATTAGCTTTTTTGGGCACTTGCTTCCTCTGACTCTATATTGTCAGGACCAATTGCTTATTTTTCATCGATTGACTTGGATTCAAAGACTTTGACTTTCGATATGGTGTAACACCAAACTAATTCCGCACGACACTAAAGAAATGACTCATAGATTATGACACTAATATTAATAAAATTTGTTAATCATTTATGTGAGATCATCGGAAAACCGAATAGATACCGATCCTGAAAGGCAGGTTGAGCTAAACCAACGAAATTAAACAAAACTTACAGCTAACTGAAATCAAATCAGTAACTAAGCAGAGCCGACAACATACCAACGAGACCAGACAGTACAGGGAGAATAACAAGTACCTTTGAGTCCAAATCAAAAGGCAAATTCGATCACCCGAACAAAATCAAGAATGCACGAAATTCAAATTTAAAAAAATAAGCACCAGTCAAGGTTCAGAAATGACTCATTTCTTTAATCAAGCACAATCACAATACTTGTCAACATCATTCAAGTCGTGTTTTGAAAGTACGTATCAATGTTTGTGAAGAGTGGGATAAAGATAAACCGCACCGCATTAAGCCAAAAATATTAAAGGTCAACATCCAATTGATAGGTACTTTAGTAAAAATTTAAACGACCAGTTCAAGTTCTTACTATTTAATGTAATAATCAGATAAAATGTATTGCTAGTTTTTTATTCAACAATCCATAGGCTATCTGATTTCAACCAAAATGGGGATCTATAACGGTTTAAAAATTTGCTGCAAATGATTTAAGAGTAATCCTATATTTGCTACCTATATTTATCACAGTTGCCACAAAATTATACAAGATTAATAAATAATGTTTAATAAATAAATAAATGCTTACGTTAAATGTCAAAGCATTTCCTAACAAATAATGGTACTGAATAAATAAATAATTTTAAAGGCCATTTGCAAGTTAACAGTTTAATGAACTTTCAATTTTCTTTAGTAAATTATTAAACATTAAAACCACTTACAACATCAAAGGCGTTTAATTGGAGATAAAAGCTAAGAACAGGGATTCCTTCAGAAATATTCACCACTCGCTCTAGCTTTATTGAAACATTTTTCAAATTATAACAGCACTGAGCACAGTCTGAGAAGATATGCAAACAGAAATTTAAGTTTAAACAGCATTTGCTCTAACTTTATAATAATCAATAAAAAAAATAACACCTTAGAAATGCCTCATGGTGTCTCAGTTTATGAAAGCACACGCATAAGTCACTCATTTTCAAACAGGGATACCCATTTTCAAATTACTTTTACAAGGTAATTGCATGATTTTGTAATTATCATGCAATTACCTTGTTCCAGTTTTCGCACAACATGTACAGGATTATTAGCACCCCTGAGTGATTTGACGAGGTGAACAGGCAAAGCAATGTATCAGTGTGTGCCACCACCGTTTGATTGTATTCAGTGTTTTACGTTGCCCTCATAATCATCAGATTGTGCCATCATCAGCACCATGGTAACACACACACACGCACACATACATATACACACACAACGGCACAACATTAAGTAACACCAATACCCAAAATCATGAAAAAGTACGATTAGGGTTATTTTTATTACACTAGTTATAATATCATTGCAAATAACATGCAAAAGATCTACATCACAGCGGCCACACGAGCAATGTTGTAGGCAATAAAATCATGGGCAGATAAATATTGATCTGGCTGCTGTCACTCGAGAGCTTATGTTACAAGATAATTACTTCAGACACAAAAAGCACACAGAAACCAAACAATGCGTTTTTAGGCAGTATTTAAATACACAGAACCAGCCGGAGATGGAATTTTGGTTTTAAAAAAGTGGAGGCGGAGGATGGAGGTATGTGTGCTCTCCAACAGCGGCATGATACACACACACACATTTGTTTTGAAAAAAAAAGTTTAGAAATGAACGAATCAAAGGAATGAAGAGTGTTCAATTTAGAGACATAATCTGAATATCAAATGTTTTACACCCCCACAAAATAAAAAAAAGCAACAACAACAAAAGCACGCACACAAAATGCAGAATAAGCAGGGGAGAAATCAGCTGATCCTGCCGACAGATTCACGGCTACTCTTTGTTTACATTGATAAAACAGGCAACGACATTTTGTGGAGTATTTGCTCTTTCCATAAATGAAATTACAGTTAAAGGGACAAAAAACAACACAAAATAAGTAAATAATAGCATCTTGTACAATTTAAAAGTTTCAAAAGATAAACTGTTACATTTTCTTTGTATAATTTTCACATATGATGTTTGGATATTTTGCCAAGGTAGATACTGCACCTGTAGCATGTGCTATTTTCAGGTCATGCCAAAATTCTAACGGTGCGCGTTGCTCTACTTATTAACACAGTTTAACAATGTTCCAGACAAAATTAAAGAACAGAAACAGACCAGCCAATAAAGAATAGAACATTTTACATAACTCAATTGCATACAAGATATTTAACTGACATATTGGTGATTTCTTGCTTATCTGTGGTTTCTAGATCGTTTGTAATTTCTCTTGTACTGTTTTTATCATTTTATTAACCGTTTCCTGTGGTTTCGTTTTGGCATGGTTGCGAAATTCCTAACTTCTCAAAATGACCGTTCAAACTGAGCATAAAAGTTCAGTCTGTGTGTGAAAGTATTCAGCATAAGTTCAGGCTTAGCGAGATTTCAGTGCACTGTTACACAAAACGGCAAGAGTGCCTGCTTAACCCAATTTAGAAATTAAAATTAAGATACCAACAAGTCAAGTGAAGTAGCTCTACTCCCTCTCCCTTAGAAACGTTATAAAGTTTTCCGTAATCCGGCTTCTGTGCTAATTATTTATATATATATATATATATATATATATATATATATATATATATATATATATATATATATATATATATATATATATATTAGTGTAATTCCAGCAATACGGGGACCATTTTTGCTAAAAACCACAGTATTAAGGAGACCAAAAATTTAAGGAGACCAAAAGTAGGTCTCCTTAATTCTTAGCGTGTTTAAACGTTATGAAACTACATATTAAACAAAAAACGAATGATTCTATAACATAGTGAATATAATATATTCTGTTTTAAAATTAAATTTGTGTGTAACCACTCGATAACAAGCTAAAAACATATATTATATTTTCCAAATGGTCTCCCTAAGTGCTATATATAAGGCATGGTCCCCCTATAACTGGTTGCAGATCTATATATATATATATATATATATATATATATATTTGCAAAGACAAAAAACGGCAATGGCTGGGTAAAAACTGTTCGACGTGTCCGGGTACACTGATGTTTGTGTGTACTGGTCGCGCTATTTGTGTTTTATGTTTTATTTCTTCTAATCTGGTATGTTTGCAATCTCAATGATAATGGAAATTTTGAGCACTTTGAGTGCCTTTTTTACATTCTAGTCAACAAGGTTAACTAAATGTCAGATCGATGAATCTTTGGCATTTTAAGAAATATTGGGCATTCTTACAGGGAGAAGTGTTTTTACAGCGGAATATACCACCGTAGAGTCTTTATGCTGCATTTATTGTGCAAACAGTGAAAATTCCAAGCAAATAGAATTTTTTCCTGCTCAGTGTTCACAGGTGCGCACTGTATATCTAATATAGTCCTACCACTGAAAAAACTGTTCATTCTAATAAATGGTAAAAAATATGTCCTGAGAATGTAGAGGTATCGTAGTGTACTGTGTTTATTTGCTGCCTCTAAGGATATGTAGATATATTTGGTGAAAGCTTTGGTTCAATGATCTCCGGATCTGGGGTTCGTCGAACAGTAGCGGAAGATCGATCTGACAACAGATGTTAAAATATCACCGCCATAACGTAAAGCAAAAGAGTTGTTTGACATTATGGGGGTTAGCAATAAACGCTAAAGTTAAGACTGCCCACATCATTCTGTTTTGCTAAGAACAAAAAAATGATAAAATAACAAATCTCAATGGTCTCTGTTTGTTGTAAATTTTACATTTCCTCCCATGCGGGCATTTTACTGGCTTATTCAAATTGATGGAAGTTCATTCATTCAGTTACTGCATTGTCCTCACTTTGTGCAAAAGTGTTGTGACTAATCGATATTTTATGAGGCTGGAGACCGAGTATAAACGGTGCAGCTTTTTCAAAGGCATATTTGGCAAAACAAAGATAATATACGATTCAAATGACATCATATTTTGTGAGCTCCTCCTTATTCAAGAGAAGGACATTTACATGACCCTTGATTGATATGAAAATCAATCTGCAGTAAATTTTATTTACATCTTGGGGCGACAACCCTAACAGGTTTAAGTTGTTCATTTTTAAAGCAAAATGTGGAATAACAACTGACAAATGACACAGCTTAAGACAATTCGATACATTTAAATCTCAGTTAAGATCCATTTGTATTGTATTGGTCAATTTGGTTAAAAAAGTAATTTTATTAAGCTGAAGAAGAAATAAAAAAATTAACTCATAACGCGGAAAATAGAACGTGTAATTTAAAACAATTTTGTGGCGTTAAGTGAAACAATTGCAGGATTTACAGGTATCTTGTTCATTATCAGGTTTAAGTAGAATACAAAAATAACATCTATTCTGATCTAAATAAGATAAAATGCCAAAACTTTTCCTTAAGTCGAAATTACTTCGAATCTGTTTGGGTGGGGAGACAGGAGGGGCAAAATTTAAAATGGATCCACTCAGCATCCTTTCAGAAGCAAACGTTGTGAATGAAATATTGACTGGCCCTTGTACAGAGAATCGTTCTTTTATTTTTTACTACCACAATCAAAATAATTAATTAGTGCAAATTTATACTATATAATCCTTTTTCTACAAGGTATGGTGAACAGCGAATAAGCTGTTTTTGAGATATCGCATTAACAAAGTCTAAAAACAGCACTGAAAGCACCAAAATTTAAAAAGAAATTGGCGTGCATCAAGCTACTACCATGGGGGTGAGTTCTATAAACTATCAGACCAAATTTTTTACACATCTAAGAAGGATGAGTGGTAACGGACGGACAGACGGACAGACAGATAGACAGAGCCCTATTCATAAGCCCCTTTTGGGGCATAGATCCCCGGTTGGGAGCTAATAATCTTTGAATAAATAAATGTATGCTTTGATGCATATGATAACACGCTGACGACATATTAACTTGGGTCTGTTGTAGGATTTGTAATTGTTATTTGACGAGCTAGTCGTATGCTGAACAAAGCTTTTCTGAAAAAAAAACGTCAAGAAAAATTTTACAGCGGCGTGGGGATGTAAACGGTGGTACTTAGGCATTTGTTGTGGGAAGTGGGTGTTACAACTGGAAATTATTCATTCGAGATTCAGGCTTGAAAGTTAGAACCAGTTATTCTTCTTTAGATTGTTTTTTTTTGTTTTGGTGCAAGAATAGATCATGACCCGAATATCCCCACCACTGAATCAAGTTTATAAGTATCATTGCGTGTCACCGGCATATGTCGGCCAGTACCATCTTCCCAAAAGTATATGTTGATAATTGAATTAATCTTAATCTAATCTTAATCTTAATCTATTTAATCACATTCCATCACATTTATACTAAACCTCCATTTTTTCCCATCTGATGATAAACGAACCCAACTCCTCGTTGCGAGTAGCAGTCAGCAATTTGAGCATGCTAATGTAACTATGGTTGGTGTTGTTGCGTGAAATCAATCAGTCCCTGACAAACATTAAAATGTCGGTGATGGAAGGCAAGTTACTGTCACCAGCATCGTTACGCTGTTTGGCAATACGAATATGCTGGTGTATATTTTGCAGGTCAGAGTATGATCTGTTGATCTGTTGATGTAGAAATCTACAGTCCATCGTCACTGATGGCTGTAATAGGCTGCATAACACATGCATTGCTTTTCCACTGCAGTTCGCTTCTGTAAGACCCGAAACCACTCCTGTGGATGAGAAGTGCAAAGGAATGTTGCTCCTTTGTATGTATGTTCTGTACTTCCCCTTTTTTGTTTGTGTTTGCCTTGAGCTAAGAGCGACATCAGCGATCTGTTGTGTGCCTCCTTGAGTATTATATTCTAGAAATATCCTACCTGCAACATACAGTTTGCAGTTGTTTCAAGACGAAATGAGAAGTTTTTGCATGAGTAAGATATTTATAGTTTCACAGTGACAAAACATGTTGTGCTGTGTGATACGCGCGGATGGCCAGGAATCTTGGCTATAATCATTTAATTCATTCCCCGTTGGTCGCAATACAGGTAAATATACATCTCTAACAAACTGAGATTGGCAGTAACTGTAATGCATACATAAGCAGTAAAACGACGCTCTTTCTTCACTTCTGTAATGCATTCATGTACTGAGAGATAAATTACAGCACTTTACTTTGACAGTTTCAGAACAGCAAATTATATTTCTTTTTGAGTGACGCCAACTCGTTTCTTCAATGAATTACCTTTATAGTGGTTATTTGGTTTGTTTTTGCTCTTTACGAGTCTTTAACTGTTTGCGCATTATGAATGCTTTGTTGAGTTTGTCAACAATTCCTTCCACAGGCGGCACCTTTGATTGACTTGAGAGGACAGTGCTGTCATGTCAAAGATTTTCGTGCATGAATTGCTAGGTATGTTATGACAGAAGATGTTGATTCCATAGGGCATGCACTGTCACTGCATGCTTGTGGGATGCTGCTCGTTTGCAGTCTTTTCACCTAATCGATAACAACTGGCCAATCACAGAATGAAAATGCACTGGTACAATGAACTGAATAAAAATCTAAGGCAATTTTTAAAAAATTGCTGCTTAAACGATTCAGTGTCTTGACGTGCACCCTGAATAGTAAATAACATCGTGGGAATATTTGCTATGACCATTTAATGTATAAGTGACTCCAATTCAAGGGGGAATTGTTCCTTGTTTGCTTTCGTGTGCCAAACAATACTTTTTGCACTAAGTCTGCTTCACTGAATCCTGGGACTTTATTACCATCTGTAATAATTAGTTCTCTTCGAGGCGCTCATAACATTCGATACTCTTTCAGGTTGATGGGTAGAAATGTCACCTTTTTGTGTTAAATGGAAGGCAAATGTTCTATAAATACCGATTTTTTAGGTTTGGGTTTTGAAGGAATTTTTTCTTCATCTGCATAAAATCAATCATTAACTGAGCATATCGCTTGATCACACTACCATTAAATTTCTGAAATAACGTTGAGCCATATATTGCCTTTCAAGGTTGTTCATGAACTGGCATAACTGCAGATCTGAATAATGATATGACATCTCTTGCTAACCAGTGTAATTCTGTGCTTAGTGCTCTTCCTTAATGACAAAATTGAGGCTGCAATATTACTTACCACCTTACAATCTATCAAAACAAATCAATTTGACCAAACGGTAGTTTTTCGAGGCATTAAATAAAATTACAAAGAAATCTACTGTCATTTTATACTCCATTCAGCATGTAATCACTGCTCTATTAATGAGCTCCCTTAAAGTTTTCAGCGAACATTGAAAAATTAGGTATCCTGTGAAGTGTGAGGATAAAATTGTGACTAAAGTTTTTGAAACGAAAAACACACCACTACTTCTTGTAGCATTTGAGTAATGTCACGAAGATCAAACTCGAAAAATGGTGTTAGCTTACGAAGCGATCACTTTTGCTCTAGACCCCATACAAACATATCTGCTGGAGCTAAATGTCGACATTCTTCCCCCCCCCCAGTAATAACCGCTTTAATTAATATATTAATAGTAGCTCGAATCCTTGTTGATTCTGTTCTGGTAAGAAAACAAGTCAGCAAATACTGTAGAATAAATTCCACGGGCGTCTCGAAATTGCCTTGAGGGGTACACAGTAAGAGAATGCCTTACTTGAAGTTAGGAAGGCATACTTGGCCCAGTAGATAATCCAAATGTTGTCCTGCTGTGCTTATTGAATTTAAGCGCGGCATTTGTGGTACTATCTCACATGACCTTCTGATATCGTGCCTTGTCAATGATTTTGGGATAACTAATACTGCTTTGAATTGGTTCTCTTTATACCTGCAGTCAACAGGTTAGCACTGTACTTCCAGAAGGATCGAGTCTTGGCCGTCTTTTTATACGAAATACAGGCGGGTGGCTGCTAGCCCATTTCATCTACGTTTTTGCGGACGATGGACAAATTTACAAATCTCTTTCCCCTTGGAATTCACAATGTCAGTGGAATACAAACTCTGTCCTAAAACGTAATCTCAGTAGCCAAGTGGATGTGTGAGACTGTAACTAAATGAAAGCAGAATGCAATATATTATTTTCTGCGCTACAAGACAACTGAATGGTGTATTGATCCAATAATGTAAAAATTCGGTGTAAAAATTTGGTCAACCCCTTCATCTCCTCGAAACTTTAATATTATAATTTGTTGCTATATGGAATTTCCGATTTTAAGTTTTGGATACGTTTCATAGCACCAACGATGAAAGTGCTACATTGGCTCTCAATCCGGAGAACGATCATTACTACATAGCACTCTTGACCAATAAGTGCTCACATGAATCTGACCAAAATTATCAACTGGAATCGCTGGTTATCAACTGGAATCGCCCGTCATCAAGCAGCAGTCGCATTCACGCTGTTTTTCCTCCATTCATCTATTGGGCATTCTACGGTCCAAGCTCAAACGGGCCGTTGATCAATCCTTATGACTTTTAGCACTAGTAGTTTGGAACTGCATAGCTGAATCATTAAAATCTATTCATTCTGAGTATGTATTCAAGAAATAACTGAAGGTCTACCTGTTTAAACACACAAAGATATGACCTATGGTCATACTTCAATATGGGTGTGTCGAATCTAGCCATAAACTAAATTCAAATCTGGTCCAAATGAAATTCTTTTAGCTTGAAATTTTGTATTTAGTATAGCGCATGTAAATGACTTGAGGGTTATGCATGTCTCGAGATACATAGATACATTCTAATGGTAATATTCCCGTGTGCACGCGTAAGTTCACTGGTATCTTTTGTTTTAAGTAAAAGGAAGCGGTTTCGATGTCGGATCTTGAAAGCTTCTGCAATATTTGCCTGGACTCATTTAAAGTAACAAAATGGAATTATTTGTTATCGTCCGAAATCTTGAATGATGTGAAGTAATTCCAGTGAAACTATTAGTGTACTTTTCTTATCCCTGATGAAAACGGTAGTGTACAATACCAAGAGAATATACTTGTGACTGCTGCAAATACTAAGCAGTCGTGACATGCATTTATCACCGTGTCATTTTGTTAGTCATGTGTTAATATAAGCATGTTGTGTTTTGTCTGATTGAAATGGTCTAAAATAGCTTCTCATATATCTCAGTGAAAGACACAATTTTAATGGTATTGTACATAGGTTGACCTTCTGTGTAAAACCACAAGCATTGACAGGAACAAGAGTGGTAAAACTGCAGATATATCAAATGATATTAAGTTTCCTGCTTCATAGCGTTATACCAGTTTCTCTGTGACATACGTGGCATCACTTGCATTAGACACGGTGGGGTCACGTCATGGTTAGTACGCTTAGCCCTGCCACAGTCCAGAACTCTTCTTTTTACACAACTAGTCTGAGTGTCACTGCACTTAAGAATTCATAAATTTCAACAGTTATTAGTGAAATGCTAGAATCGTTAAGAAAGGAACTAGCCCGGTAGAAGGTATTTGTATAAGCATTTATGTCATGATAAAGTACGAACATTTACAAAAGCTATATGATTAATGAAGCGAGAAGGTCCGGCAGAGCACCAAAAAATAAGAGCTTGATTTAATATCTCACCAGATTAAGCATAATAAGATGAATTAAATGTAGTATGTTGATAAGAAAGAGATGAAATGCTTATATTTCGCCAATAAGATACTAAAATGGTGGGAAAATTATGGAAATAAACACGCAAAGGAAAAAAGCAAACAGATACAATCACCACAGAAAAAGCTCTCATTATTAAATATTCCTTTATTCGATCAACTAAATGCAGTGGTTTTCTGATTATTATCTCCATCCCGCAGGTCAAAATTGGAAAAGCAAATAAATAATATAACCCTCTCTTTCTCTCTCTTCTCTGCTCTCTCTCTTCTCTGCTCTCTCTCTCTCTCTCTCTCTCTCTCTCTCTCTCTCTCTCTCTCTCTCTCTCTCTCTCTCTCTCTCTCTCTTACTCACTCTACCCACATATCTATTAAAAGTGCCAGCACATTGCAATTAGACTATTATATATGCACATATGTCTACAATTGGCAAATCTGTAAAGAGTTGAAAGTTATGAACTGGAACTCGCCATTCCGCATTGACGGCGTATCTACATTTATAAGGGGCTATAGGGTTGAAATTTCTTGAATTTTTTACGAACATTTTAGTTAACTGGCTCTTATTTTTTGGCAATTTTCGCTAAATAGGCGGAAATTTTGGAGAAAAATGTATTTTCTTTCATACGCATTTTGTCCTTTTAATGAAACGACCTAAAGTTTTAATAGAAGGTTGGAGCTGTAAGGGCCAACGTGGCTGTTTTGCATTATATAAAAGGCAATAAGGGAAGGGTGTTGTAAGTGCCCCTTGTTTTTGGGTGTATTGCTTATTTTGCAAATCAACGAAAATTGACTGAAATATTGCCATTTTTTAATCAAAGTATAAACCTACACCAGAGATGCCTTACCGACATAGAATGTAGACTAATAATGTTGCTACTTTATGGTAGATTTTCAGAAATTAATAAAAAATATTGATTAAAATGGAATTTTCCAAAAAAATAGCTATTTTCCTAGGCATTTATTAAAAAGTCTTAAAATTTTGATTGAAGGCATGAAACATAAAAAGCACAAGCCGCTATTGTTGTTTGTCTATTAGCCAAATATTTGGGAAAATATTGCCTGAGAACCAATTTTCTTAAAATCGTAAAGACGTCGTCTTAAAGACATTATACCTGTTGTCTGAATGTTGGATGACAAGTGTCAAACTGGCTACTAGTTTTTGGCAGCTTATGAAAGGTAATGAAAAAAAAAACAATATCCTATTGAGATGTTAACTAATATAGAAATATGGTGTTACAATCCCGACATTTTAGTAAAGGTAACGGGCATTAGGCTATTACTGTTTTGCGATTTCACGAAATTTGTCGTTTATATTGACGATAAACAAGTTTGTATTAAACTCTTGGCTAACGCTAGGTACATAGCTTTACTGTCTTGAACAATTGGTTTCAGATTATAATTAAATGTGCTAAATTCTAAAATTGCCTCAGTATTCATGACTTGGCTGTTCCCGTTATCGCTGAAACACTAAGCACAATGATTTGTACAGAATGATGGCATCATCGGAATATTTGCAAATTTATTTTAAATTCTGGTATCGAATTTTGTACTGGCCACCATTGTCAGTCACAGCGTAAGCGGGTTTTGCTACGTCAAACTTCATCCAAAAAGTATTTTGGAATTCCTTCAACTGATTTTATTTCTCTAATTACTCCTAGGCTATGAACGGATAGCTCTGAATCCAAGAACTCTGGTATTATGTTTATGACTGTACCTGGTTTGTTTCAACAATGATGCTGATTAACAACTCCTCTTGGCGTCCTTCTCTGACCAGAATTGTTAAAATAATTCCTCCGCAGAACGGGTCACGAACTCATTCGACTTTTCATTTATGTTCTGCATACTTCTTTATACTGCATACTTTATTTTGGTCATCGACTACTTCTCGAAGAAACTACATAAAATTGAACATATCACGGTTCAACGGTCAAAATGTTACACAGGAAATCGCATGTGTATTAAGGTAATTTGGGGGGGGGGGGGGCACTGATTACTAATCTGAGCTCGAAATAGAATTTTTTATGCAACAGCAGGTGGCTTCTTTCCAGAAATATCCAAATTATCGGTATACATGCAGTGTTTGTTTTCTATATTTTTGTTTGATGTTTCAACGCTCTAATCATGAATAGGAAACGTTTTATTAACAATCCAGACAATTTTTGTTACATTTGGGGGAAAATTTATCACCAGTGCCCAAAGCAGAAAGTTATGTAACGAAGTCAAAATAGCATACAAAGTTTACTTTGGTTGTAAGGTTGGAGATCAAGGCAAAAAATTATGTATAATTGTATCATAAATGGTAATTCGTTTTCCGTGTAGTAAAGGCAACCAAAAGGAATTTATAATTGTAGACCACAACGTAAATTAGCTGCTGTAATTTGTAGATACAAACCATTGTTTAACCGTTTTGTGTGTATTCATAGCCATTCTGATAACAACGTAACAAAAAAAGCGTTGAAGGATTATATTTGTTCTAAACACAAAACTAGGTGACCTGCTGAATATTTCCTACTTCAAGTAATCGCCTGAAAATATTTGTTCAGGCCGTTTGAATGATTGCATCGAACTGAATATTGATTTGCCAAAAGGCCTTGGAATCACAGTATCAACTATGAAATTTTCTCATTTTTCTGCTCAAAAATTAGCCCCATTGCAATTGAGAGATAGTATATACTTGTAAGAGAGAGAGAGAGAGAGAGAGATAAACAGGGAAAGAAAGGAGAGATAGAGAAAGAAACAGAGAGAGAGAGCGAGAGAGAGAGAGAGAGAGAGAGAGAGAGAGAGAGAGAAAGATAGATAGGAAGAAACAAAGGGAGAAGAGGACAGAGGAGGGGCAGATGTGTGCCGTACCTGCAAAATCTCAGTCGTGATAGATGTAAGCGTATATTTTCTGGCAAAATTGAATTGTTTTAGATGCACAGATGTACAAACAAGGCATAAGTTCTGACTAGGCGTTGATTTGTCTGCAATCATGAACCAAGTGGGAACAATAAAGAGTGATGACAACCACACCAGCAGTGATGACGACAATAGGGACCACACTCACAGTAGCTACGATGATGATGCTAATGACCATGAATACGATGGAGACGACGATATGATAGTAATGACTGCGACTAAGTAGCTAAATGATATTTTTTCATCGAGTGAGTTTTAAATTGTTTGTGATCATGTCATAATATTAGACATTTCGCCATAAAGGGATATGTTGAAATCTGCTCGTTGTTCATAGTCTTGCTATAAACGAATATGAAAATTCATTAGTGAAAAACAGAATTTGATTTTCAAGTGCATGTGTTGCGAACATTTGTGTGTGTGTGGGTGGGGGGGGGGGGGGAGGTTCAAACCGTTAAGTCACCACATAAGAATATTTTGATATCATTTTAAAGCCTTATGTCTCATAATTGTTCCTCGACCTTTCCGAACTTTTGATAAAATGTGCCATATATTCCTGAGCTATGGATGTGTTATATGAGTCATATATACAAACAAACAGTAATTTTGTCCTTCGAAAACGTTTGCATCGCTCGATGAAAATTGAATTTTGCCGTAAAGGTGACAGATACACCCCTTTGTAGTAAAGCCACGACTCTTGGACGTCACAAAGGCGATAGTATTATAGCTCTCTCAAAGGTTATAAAAGAAACAGATTAAATGAGGTAAACATCAGAATGACGTCACTGAAATGACTGAAAAGAGGTACACTACTTGCTGGTACATTACTTGCAGGAAGAACATTTTGAATAATAAATAGACGATGATATTGTATAAGTGTTGTAAGCTTGTACTCGCTGGGCATATTGTCGAACTTGTTTAGCTGATTAAAATCTTACCTGAAGCAAAGCATACAGTCATTTTGAAATTTTTGTCAAAGGTAGCCGGCATTATTACCAAACAGGTTCTTAAGTGTTGGATATTCGCAAAGAGTTGTCAGAAATATTGACCAAATTTAGAAAAAAAGTCTGAAAATTTTCATTAAGGTAGTAGTAGTGGTATAAATGCCTACTAAACTGTACCGTTTTGGTGATTCCTTCAATATTAGCTGAAATATTTACCATAATCTGATTTCGTTGAAAAAGTATCTTCTTTTTTTTGAAAACGTCTTAAAAATTTGATTGAAGTTAGGGGACTTAAGTATGTTCATGCCTTGTACATAATTGCCGAAAAAATAACACATTTTATTCTATAAAATCCTAACTGATACCAGTTACACAGCCTTATTGTCTTGGAATTTTAGGTTAAGGTGGCGAATATTAACACCTACCTGGCTTTTACTTTTTTCTGATAAATAGCTACAAACATATATACGAACATCAAACTTTTCAACATAAACCCTGTTGTGATAATGGAACGCTGTTGGATTGGTGATTTTAATGATGTTTATTTATTTCTTAGATATTTTTATGCTTCTGATAGAACTTTTAGCCAAATCAAGAACACAATATTCTTGCACGTCAGTGATGGCGTATTTCTAAAACTAGAGATAGAATGCGCTATCATAACAAAACTGAAGTCAGGTAGCAGACATTAGTACTTTCCTGGCTAGTATATTTCTTTGTTAATTTGCCAAAGATTGTCGCCTATACTACTATTGCTATTACTGGTTTTTGCCGAAATCAGCGGAAATATGAATCAACATCCAATTTCTTAAAAAACGTTTCTTGTCAGAAATTAAATTGTGATTCAAGATAGGGGAATAAGTGTTTACCTATACTTTGTTTGCAATATTAGTTTGTGCCAGATAATTAAATTACTGTACGATATTGCTAAAGCTAGCGAAATTATTCGCGAAAAATGATATTTAAGGGTAGCTAAATTCTATGTTTACATTGAAATGATAGTAGCCGTCAAGTTTTCCCAGTTGTGTCATTTGGAAATCTATCAACCGACGTAATTGTACGCAATCATTGAAAGGTAACCCGGAGTCTTGCCACGGCCAGAAGTAAGGCCTAGTTAAACACCTAACTGTACCGGGATTTTCGATGTGCTTAGAGTCCTGTTTGTCGCCAAGAATGATTCTATGACTGTGTCGTGACTCAGACGAAACAACTATGTGGGCCCAGACGAGCTCACTAACTGGATCAAGTGGACCACGGAGAGAACAGTGAGAGCAGATTTTCACTGAAACCGGTATTAATAAGCAGCTAGTAGCTCAACAAGCAGATCATGCAAACAACATAAATAGTATGAATCAAACTGGCTTGACAGATCTTAAATGAAGTTGGACAAACATTTGAACATTTAATTATCTTTCATTAGATTAGTAAAATTCAGGAATTCATGAAGCTTTATGTTTGATATCTCATACGTATCTGATTTTATTGTTTTCAAATTATAATAATGGTTATGCTGCATGACGTTAGAAAGATTTATTGCTAGAATAAATTAACATTGTTCTTTAAAGCAATTTCGGTAATAGGGATTTGCAACTTGCGGCGCTACTGGCTAGTTATAAGTGCATCGGAACAGAAGGCTGTGCTATTTGCTCATTTGCGACATGTACTTGTTTTCATGCACTTACTGATATGGTATTATTTTGGTTCTGACTTGTATAAGCCTGAGAGACGAGTATGTATTGTGAGAGCTTTACAACGAAGAGTCACATCTAATCATATTCGCATTTTGATCGGTTATATCGTGATTTATTTATACATTAGTAAAAATTAAGTTTTCAATGCAAGTGATTTGTTGACATTGTTTCTGCTGCGTTCTGTATCATACAGAAGTCAATGATCAGTATAAGGTATTTGTAATGAAAAATACAAAAATAACTACACGGCAGGGCTGAGGCGAAATTCCATCTCATAGCACCAGTAGTACTGATAGGGGAGTGCGAATAGGGAGCAAAGCGAAAGGGGTTTGGATTGGAATCAGCCCAAAAGCTAGTTTAATTCTTATTTCATGGTTTGGGTGCAAATATATTCTGGCACAATCTTTTGTACTCCTCTACCATGCTTCATGTCCGGTAGCTATGTTATTATGGCCATTCCGTTCACACACTTTCAGTAGTGTGTTGCCTGATTTTTTCAATACTTGGCGTCTCTACCAGTCAAAATACTGCTGTTTGCCTTTTACATTTACTGACAAATCATGAAATTGAGCCAAAATTCTTTCTAAAACTGAATGAAAAGAGAACATTGGAGAAAAGTGTTTCCCATGTTTTTGCTGTTTGGCATGTTTTTACTTTTGTCATGATATCATGAATGGTTCTGTTTTCGGAAGCGTCGCACTTCCGCTTGAAAATAATTGATTTAAAAATTAGTTAATTATCCTTGTCGATTCTTTAAGATATAGCTGACAGGTAAAAATTCGCAAAACGTATACTGATTTATTAACTGGTGTCATATGCTTTCGCAAGTATTAAAATGTGAACACTAAAATGTTTTATTGGCAAAGCTGTATTGATAGCAAATAGAGAAAGGGATTGTCTTGTAATAGCTTTTGCACAAAAACAAAATGATGACAATGCGGGCGGGGAAAAGAGCAATGCCATCATCATGTTGTATTGCGACAACAAACAATGCAGAACGACTACTGAATTCAAAGCCTAGACAATCTGTTAATTATAGATATGATTTGTTCTCACCTTTTAGGAGTAACAAATTGAAATTGTTTTAGAGTTTTGGATTGATTTTGCGTGTTGGGCTTGCTAAATATTTTAAAATTGATCTTAATTAAAATTATGTTAATTTGATAAATAAATCATGAGGGCTTTATTATTGTTGTATATTTTGGTCGGAAACAATTCAGGCCACGAACTGAAAACACTAAACAGTGGCTCCATTGATAAGTTAAAGATTAGAGGAATTATTACCGTGGATAGAAAGGTAACAATTCACAACGATATAACAATAAGCAGTTCACAAAGTGCTGGTGGGAATATTCCTAAATACGCGAAAGCAAACAGGTCCCCAACGTCGCGTGAAGGCACAAATTTGTTAAAATCAGTCACTGAGGATTTAGTCAAACTTGCACGATTAAATGAAAATCAAACGCCGGCCCCATTGCTGCGTGAGTTAGACGATGTAGGAGCTCTGGTTAGTCATGCCGAAATAAATCCACCAAGAAAGACTAGCGATAAAGTGAGACATACCGAGCCTGAAATTGCCAGTGTGGTGAGTGAGCCTGATGATACTTCCCAACTGACTAAGAGTGCCGATACCACAGAGCTGAGTGAAGGTGACGACCTTGTGGAACCGAGTCAGCGGGACTATACTCTGAAACTGAGTCAGCGAGACGATACTACCGGACTAGATGAACGTGACTATATTTCAGAACTGAGTGAGCATGAAGACACAATAGAGCTGCGTAAGCGCGACGCTACTCAAGAACTGAATGGGAAAGACGATGAAAGTGACATTAAAACAAAACTGAAAGAGATTTATGATAGAACAACAGTACGTCCGGTAAGTAACCTCTCCATTGTAATAAAACCAACAACCGAATCCACAGACAAAATTTGTTATAATTGGATTTAACTATCGCAACGCCTTGATTTTGTACAAATATTCTGCTTGATATAATATCGCTATTTGACTAAAGATTATAAGCTTTACAATTAACCTTTTTTGATCTAGCGAATGATAAAATGATAAGCAGTGTATGTTGGTTTTGTATACGTAATTTGTCATATCTTCGATTTTACGATTAAAACAGTTTAAAATTCCATAATTTTCATAAGTAATAAAAAATCTGTAGCTGTTGAATTTGTTCTTATTTTTTTTTAATCTTTGAATTTGTTTTTCAGTGCCTTAAATGTAATGAAAACGTCTCGAATGAACCCGCTGTTGTTGGAAATGATGGCAATTATTATGGAAATGAATGCTGGATGAAGTACGCCGCTTGTCAAACAGGAAAAGAGTTGCTCGTAAAGTGCTTCTCGTCCTTTATAACTTGCGGTAAGTACGATTATCCTTGTAGGCATTGGTCACTTTTATTCAATCTGTTCAGTTGTGAATGGATTTAATATTGTTATCCAGCCAAACGAAGTAGCATCATACAGCAACAACATTTATGCCTTTGTCAATGGCTTTAAAATCTTCAGTAATATTATAAAGTAAATTTAAGTAACATATAAAAACAGAACTCTTTGAATACAACTTTAAGTGGTAATTGCAGTTTTCGAAATATTATTTAAGCACTTTGAGCTTCATGACGTTGGTCGAATAGAAGGACATTAAAAGATTAGCTTATAAGTATATCGAATGTTTACAGCAGAATAGTGCAGTAGCACTATATCTCGAAAATGCGTATTGTCTATAAACGCGTACACCAAATGCATATAATTTGAGGTGATGAATAATTTATGTTTAAGTGGGGGATTGCTCAGGTCCAGTTTCTGCATGTAAGTGCTATGGGGACACACTTCACTGTGACGGCGAGACCACTGTTGAATTTTTTCCAGCGTTACCATACAAAACACTAACAAAATAGTAAGTTATCCATGTATAATTTACTGCATTAAATCGTTGCAAACATACTGGATATTGATTTAATTCAATAAGTTAATTAGTTTAATGCCTGCCTCGACCACTATTTATTTTTGTTACAAACAGATTAAATTATTAGAAAAAAGTTAATTATCAGACAATGTATTTTGAGGCCAGTTGTTGGAAATATCAAGGTTTTTGTCTCTGTGCAAGGATCAAAGGGTACCAATAGCAGCCGCATTCCATTTTGGCAGACAAAGTTTCAGTTAAGTTGTTCAAACCACCAAAACCCAAATTACTGCCAACTTTCAAGACAAAGTTGGTTATTAGCTTGATGCGCAACTATGATATGGCAGAAACATTAAATTAACCCAATGCTGAAATTCGACAACAACTACATTTTTCTATATTCAAGCCGCTTATCAGTGATCAGCCCACCGAACAATTATGTGGGCCACAGAAAGTCTTGAAACAAACGGAATTGAGTTGACATGGTAGTTTCTCTAAACAACATTTTTGTAGAATATTTTGGTTTCATCATGGCATTCTAAATACGTCATACAAGTGGGGGGAAAACGGGTATTCAAAAACACTTTAAAGTGTTTTTAAACCCCCATGGGGTTTAAAAACAGTTTTAAAATGTGTTTAAACCCCAATGGGGGTTTTGGCCCAGATGGCTTTTTACAGAGCAGGTTGAACGGACGGGATAAAGGTGTTTTAGAACAACCATGGGGGTTTTGGCCCAGATGGCTATTCATAGAGCAGAGAGCGCGCCCGTCATAATGACGTCATAATGACGTCTTAATGACGTCTTAATGACGTTTTAATGACGTCTTAATGACGTCATAATGACCTCAGACTCCCCTAGGAGACATAACCCTAACTCTACCATCCACCACAAATGTCAATCACTGTTGGAAAAGATGGGGTTTTAAAAACATTTTTTGAAGTGCTTTAGAACCCCATGGGGGATTAAAAACACTTTTGAAGTGTTTTAGAACCAACATGGGGGTTTTGGCAAAGTTGGCTATTTATAGAGCACGCTGAGCGCGCGCGTCAAAATGACTTCAAAATGGCGTGACAATAACGTCATAATTACGTCAAAATGACGTCATAATGACGTTAAAATGGCGTCATAAAGACGTCATAATGACGTCAGAATCCCCTTGGAGACATAACCCTAATTCTAACATCCACCACATCTATCACTCATCGTGACGTCATCAGTCACGTGACCTGTCAATCATCAGTCATGTGACCCTGTCCCTATATGATGAATGTTTTCCCGAACATTAACCTTACGTCCAGAGTAGCTCACCTGGTAGGGCATGGGACTCGTAAGCAGAAGGTTGGTGGTTCGATCCCACCCTCGGGCAGCACTTTCACCATCTGTCTATCATACCGTCATACCATGGGGACCCCCCTACCCCAGGAGGCATAACCCTAATCCATACCATGGGGTCTCCCCTCCCCCCTAGGAGGTATAACCTTAACCCATACCATGGGGACCCCCCTAGGAGGCATAACCGTTACCAATACCATGGGGACCCCCCTTCCCCCTAGGAGGCATAATCCTAACCCATACTATGGGGTCCAACCATAGGACGTGATTCAGCAGCCTTTAAGAGCACATTGTGTGCGCACAAGTGTTCCGTTCTTGCTGTGGCTGTTTTTGGATGCACATGGAGAACAAGTGAAAGATTGACTTTTCTTGGAAGACACATAGGAGACGAAGTGAAAGATTGGCTATTCTTTGGAAGGGAAGTGAAAGACTGGCTGGAATACACATGGAGACGAAGTGGCAAAAGAGTCGTGGTTTTTTTTTACTTTTGTGACTATGTAACATCATGTGACAATATGTGACTCTGTGACATTATGTGACATTATGTGACATCATGTGACTCTGTGACATTATGTGACATTATGTGACTCTATGACTTTATGTGACTCTGTGACATCATATGCCTATATGACTATGTGACATCATGTAAGGGCTATGTGAGCATAATTAGTCTAACTATGCATGTAATTATCAGATCGTTCAATAGACCAGCCCTGTTAGCTCACTTGGTAGAGCATGGGACTCGTAAACGGAATATTGGAGGTTCGATCACACCTATGGGCAAAAATTTTTTGGGTTTTTTTTTGTTTGTTTTTTGTTTGTTTTATTTTTTTTTTTTGACACAGCGACCATAGTTCTATAACTATTTTCACCGATAATATTTAATTAGTCATATTTCAGTGGTTCTATTACAGTAACCACTCACACACACAGCGTAGGAATAAGTATATGAAAGAGCTCAGAGTGTGGGAACGATCAATAAATTTGAGAGCGAAAGACATCACAGCGTGAGAATGATCAATAAATTTGAGAACATCAAAGAACACAGACCGTGGAAACGATCAATAAACTTGAGGGATTAAGTGTTGCGAATGTTCATTCTTGTTTGTAGTGTGAATGCAACCTGGTCTGCAAAGTTCTATCTTTGTGAATGCGCCTCCCATTGTATCATGTGCGCTTGACGAGCAATATGACGTTTTGTGTGCAGATGTGTACTTCTTCGTTATGCAGTACATCTCCACTATATGCGGCCATGCATTTTTTAAGGCTGTTCGTTTTATTTTGGCGACTAATAGGTGGTCGTTATTGTATTTTCTGTGAGGTTTGACGGTAACTGACGAGAATTAAAATAATTTGTTCATGTCAAACATGGAGTAATTGTGAAACATTTGTGCTGTGATTCCATGCGTAGCTTGTGAACCGTTTGTGTTGTGATTTCATCCGTAGCTTCTTAATTGCATAAATACTTTGAAACGAGGAATAAATTTCACTTTTCGTTGGCGTTTGAAGCGAGAGAGACTGGAAAAATTAAAGGAACTAGGCACATTAAACGGTGAGTTTTATTAATCTTGACCTGAGTTTATGGACTTTATTGGAGATAAAATGTAATTGAAATTGAACTCAAGAAGTCGTAACAGGGATTTACTTAGAATGTAAGTAAAATAGAGTATATGAAATAAGGCTAGATTTCTGTCTTCTGCGACTAAATTTTATGGTATTTTGTGTGTTGACATGGCGCTGTGTGTGTTGACGTTCCGAATTCTTGCTGTCATCGAGCGACTGTTCCATGAATGTGGCGTTTAGGGTGGGACATTTGGTTAGTAATTTAATTTATGAATAGAAGTAAAGTGTCGTTTAATTTAACTGAGATTAAGGCAGCAGATTATGCATGTTTTTCATTGTAAATAATTTGTAAGACACATGCATTGATTTCGGATTTATGCCAGTATTTTGTATGGGTATTAAATATCAGGCATTTTTTCTGAAAGGGACACAAAATAAGTAAATTATGGCGGTATATTCGTATCGCTTTTCTGCCATAATTTCCGTGTAAATTAGGCGTTCCTATAACTGTGAGCTGTTATTATGTTATAATTTTATATCGTATTATAATTAATATTATTATTTAGTGTATTTTGTAATTTATGTATTAAAGTTTCACCGAATAAATCGAATAAAATCGCGTGAAAAACCACCCAAACCCGTTCAATCGTCTTTGAATTCGTGGGACAGTACAGTGAAACAAATTGCGAGGGATGACAGCTGGGAGCAGCATGCAGTAGAGGACGTCGCTGTTCTTCGTCGTGTTGACGTCAGCCGGGTGTCAAGGGGCCAGTGCATTCTAGAGGGAGCAGTCGTGGTTCGTAGCAGCTGGCGTAGTGGTCATGGTCATGTTGGCGCAGCCAAGCGCGGTCACGTGGCGCCATCGCACTGTGATCACGTGAGCGGTGACCGAGGCTCGTGGGCGCAGCGAACCATGATCACGGGGGAGCAGCAAGTGACAAACCACGAGGCGCAGCTCGGTGTCTGGTACTGTTTTCAGTTTCAAGCTGCCGTGAATGCCAACGTCAATTTTTTATATAAGGAACTTTTTATATAAGGAATTGTTTATATTGTTCATTTGTTGTGAGCACTTTGTTTGTTGTGGTTGCTCAAAGCATTTCAGCTGGTAATTTTGTAATCTAGAACTGAATAATTATCACAACAGCTGTTATTTTAAGTGTTTCTCAGTCAGTGTAGTAATTCAGGCAGAAATTTATCCGTATTCAGTAGGTCAGATTCTATTTTTACGGTTCATAAGTGCGCAGGTGAGGGCATTACTGCTGGCAGCACAACGTATTTATATTAGTGTCTGTTGCTTTTTGTTGTGCTGCTGATTATGAACCGATGATCTGACTTAAAGGTCTACTTAACCTAAGGTTTTTGTAGCGGGCAATTGCCATACCGTCCCCCGTTTGCGGTAACGATTTTAGCCTGAACTGCTTACTGAACAAAATATGAGGAGATGTAACACGCGTTACGAAGTATATGTTTAACTGTCGCGAGATTCCAATCATTCTAGTGTATTTCAGAGTAAGCGTCATTCGTGAGTTTGGGGAGGTCCCGTTAGGATTAGTTTGTTGTGAATGTGAACTGTAGAGTGTCGCTCCCAATCATGTCTGAAACTGAAAATCCTAAACTAGAGACCATATCTGAGCAAGAGATGCTTGGAGAAGGTGCAATAGCACCAGAAATCCCCTACCACAAGCGTCAAACCACGTCTCAAAAAAAATGACAGAAAATGGTGCTTCATATACCATTACACTCCTGACTAAAAACTTTAGGTCAAATGTGCGATTGTGGGGGAAAAGAGTGATGGAAGCTGAAAGTGTTATGTCTCAAGAGGCAGTTTACGTAGCATGATGAGCAAAGTTCAATTCGCTTTTGATGAGGTATTAGAGGCATATGAAAAAATAGAATCGCTGTGTGATCAGTTTGAAGAAATGCCTGGACAGTCTGTGCATTTGAAGTTTGAGAGCGTAGAATCAGAAACGCGTGCATTATTGAGTAGAATGAGTGCATTGTGTCAGGACTTGTGTTCTGAAGCCAAGTCTATTGCTAGATCTAGTGTTAGGAAGGCCCAATCAAAAGTCAGTAGAGGTCCTTCGGTGGATTCCGAAATGATGAAGGCAGTTTCTGAGGTGGCTAAAATAAAGGCGCAATTGCGTTTTGTTGAGGAGGAATCAAGGCTTAAAAAGGAGCAAGAAAAAATAAACCTACAAAAAGATTTAGCTGTCGCTAATTTCACACTAGAAAAAATGCAACAAGTCGATGGGGGATACGTTATGTCTTTGTGAGAGGCGACATATTGCCGGAAGAACCATTTACTAAAGATGAGGTAGTCAATAAATACTTGCTATCTGCTCAGCCCCAACTAGTTGAAATAAATCCTGATGTAGGTCCAACTGATTTTAGAATTCACCAACCAATTGATTCTCGGGTTGTTCCCAATCAGGCAGTTCATAGCGAAAACTTAGATACCACCAGAGAGTTGGTAAAACTAACGCAGTCTGTCTGTGATAAGTAGGGTGAAAATAAGAGTTTCACGCCACTTGATGACGTCATACTGTCTGGAAGTGACGTCATCGTGTCTGGACCGGAAGTGTTGTCTGGAGCGGAAGTGGTGTCTGGAGCGGAAGTGTTGTCTGGAGCGGAAGTGTTGTCTGGACCGGAAGTGCTGTCTGGACCGGAAGTGACGTCATGTCTGGAAGTGACGTCATCATGTCTGGACCGGAAGTGACGTCATAGTGTCTGTTTGTTTCTATCTGCTTCAGTTTTTTGGATGGAGCGCGCGCACGTGTTGGGATGACGTCATGATGAAGGGTAAACGTCACAGCAGAGTGTGCGTAAACGAAACGTCATTTTGTTTTCGTAATTTGAAATAACGGACTTCCGTTGAAGTGTGGAACTTATATTTGTAACATGCCGCCATTTAAACTGTGAAAAAGTGGGATAACTTTCGTTATAGTTGACCGATTTGAATGAAAATTTCACTGTTTGATTCAGTTTTATATCTAGTTTTGTTATAAAGTGGTCACAGGCTATTTACACCGGTGGCTGTATGCATTTTTGTAACATGCCGCCATTTTAACCTTGTAAAAAGTGGAAAATTAGCATAACTTCCGTTATACTTGGTTGATCTACATGAAAATTTCACTATTTGATTCAGTTTTACATCTAGTTTTGTTATAAAGTGGTTATAGGCTATTTGCGCAGCTGGCTGTATCATTTTTGTAACATGCCGCCATTTTAACTTTGTAAAAAGTGAAAAATTGAGATAACTTTCGTTATACTTGGCCGATTTACATGAAAATTTCGCTGTTTGATTCAGTTTTATGTAAAGTTTTAACATTAAGTAGTTATAGGCTATTTACACCGATGGCTGTATGCATAATGTGACATGCCGCCATTTAAACTTTGTAAAAAGTGAAAAAAATGAGATAACTTTCGCTATAGTTGGTCGATTTGCATGAAACTTTCACTTTTTGGTTCAGTTTTATATCTAGTTTTTGTTATAATGTAGTCATGGGCTATTTGCGCAGCTGGCTGTATGCATAATTTGACATTTGCCATTTTAACTTTTTAAAAAGTGGGAAAAGTGTAATAACTTTCGTTATGGTTGACCGATTTGCATGAAAATTTCACCGTTGGATTCAGTTTGATGTCTTAGTTTTACAGTAGTTTGTGCATAAGTGGGTTGTTGGAATGGCGCGCGCCCACCATTCAAACATGTGTTTGAATAAGTTTTACGTCAAACTATTGTTCAACAAGTTGTTTAGCAATTGTACAACAATTGTTTAACAAGCTGTTGTTCAACATGTTCAACATGTTGTTGAACATGTTCAACATGTTCAACATGTTCAACATGTTCAACAACATGTTTAACAAGTTGAACATGTTCAACATGTTCAACATGTTCAACAACATGTTCAACAAGTTGAACATGTTCAACATGTTCAACAACATGTTCAACATGTTCAACATGTTCAATATGTTCAACAACATGTTCAACAACATGTTCAACAAGTTGAACATGTTTAACATGTTCAACATGTTGTTGCACAAGTTGAACATGTTCAACATGTTCAACATGTTCAACTTGTTCAAGCAAAGAAAAAACAAGACATATTTTGAATAGGTTTATTAATACATTTAAATACACTTAAATACACTTTAATACACTTAAATATATTCAGCTTAAATCTATAACAATATTATAACATTTATTGATTTACAAAGTCTTTATTATAATGTTTAGTCAAATAAGTCTATTTTTCTTCATCTGCTTCACTCTGTTCACTGGCATCCATATCACTTTCTTCGTCACTGCTTTCATCTTCCTCCTCCTCATCTAGAAGCTCTTCAAAGAATGCATCGTTTCTTCTTATAGCCGCCTTTAGTGCCTTTGAATACTCGTAATGTTTTTCATCAACAAAGTAATTGAAGTCTTCTAAAATGGTTTCATAATGTTCGTTTTGTTGTAGACGTTGGGCATATTTGAATAGTCTCATAAACAGTTGTTTAAGTCGACGCTTATAAATGGGTCGAAAGTCATCACTTGCTATTTCACGCGCATCTTCAAGCCCTTGTTCTTCATATTCTGAAACCTTTTCTTGAAATTTGGTATCATATTCATCGTAGACTTCTTGAACCATATCATGCCAAACAGAGTCTGTTTCTGACTCACTTTCAGAGTCTGTTTCTGACTCACTTTCAGAGCTGCCGTCATCATCACCCTCAACACAATGTTCCATATGTTTGAACAAAGCTTCTTGACTGTTGTATAATGCACCACATTCTGTACAAGCATGTGCATTCTTTTCAGTCATGTTGACGCTTTGACTTTCCATAGAAGACTCATCTAAAGTTTCAGTGATAGGTGGTTTTACAGGGTTTTCCACATCTATCTCCAATTCTTCTTCTTCTGAAGTGTGAGCATTCTTTAAGTGCCTTTTAAGACTTTGTGGCCAATTGTAAGATTTCAAACAAATGTTGCATTTATACATCCTTTCGGTTCAACATGCACTTTTCAAATGATGAAAAAGCCTTTAAACATAGCCTTATATACAACTTGTTGAACAACATGTTGAACATGTTCAACATGTTGTTGAACATGTTGTTGAACATGTTGTTGAACATGTTGTCTATGCCTAGGGGAGTTTAACGTTACGTCATAATGAGGTCATTGGAACAGGCGCATGCTTTATCAAAAACTGACTCAGCAGAATTTATTGCTGTTTGATATGGATGAAATGCATGTCTCACTCTTCCTTTTATGCTACTTAGATGTAATCAAAATATGGTGTGTAACTCGTCAAAAATGCCAAACTTGTAAAAATTGCTGATTTTGACTACAACTTGTTGAACAATTTGTTAAACAGCATGTTGTTGAACAAGTTGAACATGTTGAACATGTTGAACATGTTGAACATGTTCAACTTGTGCAACAACATGTTGAACATGTTGAACATGTTCAACTTGTTGAACATGTTGTTGAACATGTTGAACATGTTGAACATGTTGTTGAACATGTTGAACATGTTGAACATGTTCAACTTGTTGAACATGTTGTTGAACATGTTGAACATGTTGAACATGTTCAACTTGTTAAACATGTTGTTGAACATGTTGTTGAACATGTTGAACATGTTGAACATGTTCAACAACATGTTGAACATGTTGAACAACAGCTTGTTAAACAATTGTTGTACAATTGCTAAACAACTTGTTGAACAATAGTTTGACGTAAAACTTATTCAAACACATGTTTGAATGGTGGGCGCGCGCCATTCCAACAACCCACCTATGCACAAACTACTGTAAAACTAAGACATCAAACTGAATCCAACGGTGAAATTTTCATGCAAATCGGTCAACCATAACGAAAGTTATTACACTTTTCCCACTTTTTAAAAAGTTAAAATGGCAAATGTCAAATTATGCATACAGCCAGCTGCGCAAATAGCCCATGACTACATTATAACAAAAACTAGATATAAAACTGAACCAAACAGTGAAAGTTTCATGCAAATCGACCAACTATAGCGAAAGTTATCTCATTTTTTCACTTTTTACAAAGTTAAAATGGCGGCATGTCACATTATGCATACAGCCATCGGTGTAAATAGCCTATAACTACTTAATGTTAAAACTTTACATAAAACTGAATCAAACAGCGAAATTTTCATGTAAATCGGCCAAGTATAACGAAAGTTATCTCAATTTTTCACTTTTTACAAAGTTAAAATGGCGGCATGTTACAAAAATGATACAGCCAGCTGCGCAAATAGCCTATAACCACTTTATAACAAAACTAGATGTAAAACTGAATCAAATAGTGAAATTTTCATGTAGATCAACCAAGTATAACGGAAGTTATGCTAATTTTCCACTTTTTACAAGGTTAAAATGGCGGCATGTTACAAAAATGCATACAGCCACCGGTGTAAATAGCCTGTGACCACTTTATAACAAAACAAGATATAAAACTGAATCAAACAGTGAAATTTTCATTCAAATCGGTCAACTATAACGAAAGTTATCCCACTTTTTCACAGTTTAAATGGCGGCATGTTACAAATATAAGTTCCACACTTCAACGGAAGTCCGTTATTTCAAATTACGAAAACAAAATGACGTTTCGTTTACGCACACTCTGCTGTGACGTTTACCCTTCATCATGACGTCATCCCAACACGTGCGCGCGCTCCATCCAAAAAACTGAAGCAGATAGAAACAAACAGACACTATGACGTCACTTCCGGTCCAGACAGCACTTCCGGTTCAGACAACACTTCCGCTCCAGACAACACTTCCGCTCCAGACACCACTTCCGGTCCAGACAACACTTCCGGTCCAGACACGATGACGTCACTTCCAGACAGTATGACGTCATCAAGTGGCGTGAAACTCTTATTTTCACCCTACTGTGATAACTTAGTTACGAATCGCTTACCAGTTCCAGAGCCTGGTGTTTTCTCTGGGGATCCCTTGCTTTACATGAGCTGGAAAAGTTCCTTCAAAGCACTGATTTCCAACAAAGCGATTCCTTCGGATGAAAGATTGTACCATTGCAAATGATCCAGTTATCTCTCTGCAGTCACTAAGGAACTTAGATGGTGATTCTAAAACTCAGAAAGGCAAAGTTGCAGTCGGTTCTGGAAAATCGTTCTGTACAAAGTCAAAAGAATACTCCTGCGTTCTGTGTAAAGGTGAACACTTCTTAGATAATTGTCCACAATTCCGAGAAAAGACAATGGCTGATAAGAAAGAATTCATTCTCAAGAATGGTCTCTGCTTCAGTTATTTGATCCATGGTCACAGGTCTAAGGATTGCAAAAACAAAAGGCTATGCAGCATTTGTTTCAAACCCCACCCCACGTCCTTGCACGATGAAAAACGTAGGTCTTCTGCTCCGGCTCTTACAAACATACAAACTGATTCACCTAGTGTTTCCGTTTCTGGGGTATCGCATTTGAGTGGTGTTAACGGTGTTGCAAAAAGTTCTATGATAGTGTCGGTCTGGATATCTCACAATTCCAATCCAAACTCCGAACGCCTTATATATGCTCTGTTGGACACTCAGTCTGATACATCCTTCATTCTGTCAAACACCAGTCGTGAATTAGGTATCTCTGGAATTCAGACCAGTCTTAACCTTTCTACAATGTCGACAGCGAATCAGGTTATCCAGTGTGAAAAGATCTCTGGTTTATCGGTGAGAGGTCTCCATTCCAGTACCAAAGTTGATCTGCCGGTAGTGTTCTCCAGGGACATTATGCCCGTCAATAGAAATCACATACCTTCCAAAGAAATGGTTCAAAACTGGCCTCATCTGCAAAGTCTTAGTCATCGTCTAATGCCTCGAAGTGATTGTGAAGTTGGATTGCTAATTGGGTATGACTGCCCGCGAGCTGTTGTTCCAAGAGAGGTAATACCTCCAGTTGATAACGGCCCTTATGCGTTGCGAACCGATTTGGGATGGAGTATAGTTGGTGTAGTCGATCATAGTGTTAGGTCGGACAGAGATGAATTTCATCTATGCCATCGAGTTTTCGCTTTTGAGTCGCTTGATCAGGGCAAGTCTGTGAAAATCGCTTTCAAAGTTCAAGCAAAAGAGATTATTTCTCCGAGAGATGCATTGAGGGTTTTGGAATCTGATTTTTCGGATGTTGCCGAAGGTTTTGGTATGTCGCCTTTTAGAGAGAACGCAAACAAGCTCTTTGACAACAAAGATTCCGTTCTTAAAAGAACCAACCAACTTAGGTCAAAATTTGAGAAGGACCCAGACTTTCATTCGGAGTATCGCAGAAGAGGTTCCTGCTTCAGAAATTAATAGGAAAGATGTGTGGTATATTCCACATTTTGGGATATACCATAAGGTTAAGAAAAAACTCCGAGTGGTGTTTGACTGTAGTGCAAAATATCATGGCATTTCTCTCAACAATACGCTGTTACAAGGCCCAGATCTTGCGAATCAACTTTTTGGTGTTCTGTGTAGGTTTCGAAGAGAATGTGTTGCTTTCACTTGTGATGTAGAGAAAATGTTCTACAACTTTAAAGTCAATCCAGAGCATAGAGACTTTTTGAGGTTCTCCTGGTGGCAAGATGGAAATTATAGGACGCCTATCAAATCCTATCGTATGACTGTGCATATCTTTGGGGCGGTGTCGTCACCTTCGTGCTCCAATTTTGCTTTTCGGCAAATTGCTGAAGACTACGCTGACGAATTTGGTCAAGATGTTCGCGAGTTCATATGTCGAGACTTTTATGTTGATGATGGTCTTAAATCAATCGAAACTATTCAAAGAGCTTCCGATTTGATAGCCAGAGCTAGACATCTTTGCCAGAAAGGTGGTGTTCGTTTACACAAATTCGTGAGTAATTCTAAGGAAGTCTTTCAAAGTCTTCCAGAGGAAGAAACGGCTAAATCTGTGCAGAAGGTTAGCTTACATTTCGAGGATCTCCCAGTTGAAAGAGTTTTGGGTGTGGAGTGGTGTGTAGCTTCAGACGAATTTCAGTTTCGCATTATTGTGCATGACAAGCCATTTACAAGAAGAGGATTGCTTTCCACAATAGCCTCAGTGTACGATCCTTTGGGTTTTATTTCCCCGTTTGTGCTGTTAGGGAAAAGAATTCTTCAGAAACTCCGCATTCTGAGCTACTCATGGGATGAGGAAATTCCAGAAGAACTTCTGTTTGATTGGAGAAAGTGGTTGTCTAACCTTGGCGAGCTAGGACAGATCCACATTAGTCGTTGTATCAAGCCTGCGAATTTTCAAATCTCCAAGGTAGAGTTCCATCACTTCTGCGACGCCAGTTGTGTCGGTTACGGTGTTAGTTCCTACATTCGATTAGTCGATCCGGAAGGAAAGTTCCACGTAACTTTGGTCTTTGGGAAGTCAAGAGTAACGCCAGCAAAACCTGTCATAATACCAAGATTAGAATTGACCTCAGCGGTGTTGGAAGTTCGTGTTTCGCTCCTCTTAGAGTCTCAATTTGGCTATGAAGATGCAAATCATTTCTGGACAGATAGCCAAGTGGTCTTGAGCTATATTTCGAATGAAAGCAGGAGGTTTCATGTCTTTGTTTCGAATCGTGTAGGATTTATCCAATCGCACACGTCCGCCAGTCAATGGAATCACGTTAAAGGAAGCCTTAATGTAGCAGATATAGCATCTCGTGGCATGACTCCTTCTCAACTGCTTCAATCCAACTGGTTCAGTGGTCCTGAATTTTTGTATGAGACAACTTTGCCTATTTCAAATTTGAGTTTGGCCTTAGGCGATTCTGATCAAGAGGTAAAAGTTGCAGTATCTCACGTGTCAAAAGTTAGTGCTTTGGGTTTTGAGGTTGAAAGATTTGCCTACTTCTCGGATTATCAAAGATTGAAGCGTGCAATTGCTCTTTGCTTGAAGTACAAGAGGTTGTTGGTATCTCTCGTGTCAGGCATTCTGAGCTACCTTTCCAAAATCGTCGACCTGCCAATTCGCTCTCTGTAGAAGATTTGTGTACAGCAGAGCGAGAGATTATTTAAGCAGTGCAACATGATGCATTTTGTAAAGAAATCAAAATTTTTTCGAGTCAAAATACGGAAGAAATCGTGCCAAGGTCTAGTCCACTGTACAAATTGGATTGTTATGTCGACCGAATGGGTGTTCTACGCGTCGGTGGCAGACTTAAGTTTTCAAGTTTGAAAGAGACAGAGAAACATCCAGTGATTTTGCCAAAAACTGGCCATGTCTCTATGTTGGTAGTTCGGTATTGCCATAGCCTAGTAAAACACCAAGGTCGAGGAATGACCATGAATGAAATCAGGTCGCAAGGATTTTGGATAATTTCCATGTCATCTCTGGTTAAGAGTTATGTTCGGTCTTGTGTTGTTCGTCAAAAAGTACGATCATCTCTTCAAACACAGAAAATGAGTGATCTGCCTCCAGATAGAATTCAACCTTCACCCCCTCTTCATTGCTGTGGTGCGGATTTTTTCGGGCCATTCATAATCAAGGACAAACGAAGAGAAGTGAAGAGATACGCTGTTCTGTTTACATGCTTAGTCTCTCGCGCAGTTCATATTGAGGTCACATTCTCACTTTCTACAGACTCGTTTATCAATGCATTGAGAAGATTTTTGGCCCTACGAGGTCCGGTACGGTTGCTCAGGTGCGACAATGGAACCAATTTCGTCGGTGCAAACAATGAGTTGAAACAAGCCTAAGCTTCAGTCACTTCAGAGAAAGTCCGCAATTTCCTTTTAGATTCCAATTCGGATTTTGAGTTCTGTATGAATCCACCTGCAGCAACTCACATGGGAGGTTCTTGGGAACGGATGATAAGAACGGTTAGGACCATTCTTAATGTGATTTTAGATCAACATGGATCCCGATTAGATGACGAATCTCTCAGAACATTCGTGTACGAAATTCCAGCCATAATTAATACCCGCCCTCTGTCTCTCGATCATATCAATGATGCTTGTCATTCAGAACCTCTTTTCCCGAACCATCTTCTCATGATGAAATCCAAAATAGTGCTCCCTCCCCCGGGTCAGTTTATGAGAGATGATGTTTACAGTGTGAAAAGGTGGAAATGTGTGCAATATTTGATAGACCAGTTCTGGTCGCGATGGAAGAAAGAATACGTTCAACACTTGCAAGCGAGAAACAAGTGGCACGGAGTGCAGAGAAATTTAGCAAAGAATGATATTGTACTTATTAAGGATGAAAACGCAGTTCGAAATGAATGGAAATTGGGAAAAGTTGTAGAAACATACCCCTCCAAGGATAACAGAGTTCGTAGTGTAAAAATTTTGACTGGTGACTCTGCTTTAGCTGCTAATGGAAAACGGTTGAAGCAAAAATCGTATTTGGTTCGCCCAACACACAAACTTGTTCTACTCGTAGAAGGCAAAAATGGGGAAGAATAGTCCAGAGATTCCCCTTCAAGGAGCCAGCTTTATTGTAAATGTACAAAGATATTTATAGCATATGTTCGGATATTGAAATCAGAAATTTCTAATTTCGAGGAGCCATGTTGCGAATGTTCATTCTTGTTTGTAGTGTGAATGCAACCTGGTCTGCAAAGTTCTATCTTTGTGAATGCGCCTCCCATTGTATCATGTGCGCTTGACGAGCAATATGATGTTTTGTGTGCAGATGTGTACTTCGTTATGCAGTACATCTCCACTATATGCGGCCATGCATTTTTAAGGCTGTTCGTTTTATTTTGGCGACTAATAGGTGGTCGTTATTGTATTTTCTGTGAGGTTTGACGGTAACTGACGAGAATTAAAATAATTTTTTCATGTCAAACATGGAGTAACTGTGAAACGTTTGTGCTGTGATTCCATGCGTAGCTTGTGAACCGTTTGTGTTGTGATTTCATCCGTAGCTTCTTAATTGCATAAATACTTTGAAACGAGGAATAAATTTCACTATTCGTTGGCGTTTGAAGCGAGAGAGACTGGAAAAATTAAAGGAACAAGGCACATTAAACGGTGAGTTTTATTAATCTTGACGCTAGTTTATGGACTTTATTGGAGATAAAATGTAATTGAAATTGAACTCAAGAAGTCGTAATAGGGATTTACTTAGAATTTAAGTAAAATAGAGTATATGAAATAAGGCTAGATTTCTGTCTTCTGCGACTAAATTTTATGGTATTTTGTGTGTTGACATAGCGCTGTGTGTGTTGACGTTCCGAATTCTTGCTGTCATCGAGCGACTGTTCCATGAATGTGGCGTTTAGGGTGGGACATTTGGTTAGTAATTTAATTTCTGAATAGAAGTAAAGTGTCGTTTAATTTAACTGAGATTAAGACAGCAGATTATGCATGTTTTTCATTGTAAATAATTTGTAAGACACATGCATTGACTACGGGTTTATGCCAGTATTTTGTATGGGTATTAAATATCAGGCATTTTTTCTGAAAGGGACACAAAATAAGTAAATTATGGCGGTATTTTCGTATCGCTTTTCTGCCATAATTTCCGTGTAAATTAGGTGTTCCTATAACTGTGAGCTGTTATTATGTTATAATTTTATATCGTATTATAATTAATATTATTATTTAGTGTATTTTGTAATTTATGTATTACAGTTTCACCGAATAAATCGAATAAAACCGCGTGAAAAACCACCAAAACCCGTTCAATCGTCTTTGAATTCGTGAGACAGTACAGTAAGACTTCAGAGCGTGGAAACGATCGATAAATTTGAGAAGGAATGAGATTTTCCCCACGCTGTGTTTTATGTTATAGTAGTGTGTTTTATGTTATAGTAGTGGGAAAATGGTGGTTCTAAAGCACATTTAACAAGTGTAGTTTTTAAAAACATATGATGTATAAAATAAGTTTGAACATTTTACCATGCTACTAATTCGAATGCTTTGAAGTCATAGTAGGGGAAAAACGATGCTTCTAGACCAACCTTTATAAATTTAGTTTTTGAAAAACATATGATGTATAAAATAAGTTTGAACATTTTACCATTCTACTAATTCGAATGCTTTGAAGTCAAAGTAGGGGAAAAACGATGCTTCTAGACCAATTTTAATAAATTTAGTTTTTGAAAAACATATGATGTATAAAATAGGTTTGAACATTTTAACAAGCTACTTATTCGAATGCCTTGAAGTCATAGTAGTGGAAAAATCAGGGTTCTAAACCAACTTTAACAAATTTAGTTTTTTGAAAACATATGATGTATAAATAAGTTTGACATAAGACATAAGTTTTTTTTGATGAGAAGAGCACACCATTCAAACATTTATTCCAATAGCAGGCCCCAATCGAAACACGTGTTCGAATTATTTTTCGAACATATTAGGTCATGGTATTGTTCAACAAATTGTTCAACAAATTGTTCAACAAGTTGTTCAACATGTTCAACATGTTTAAAATGTTCGACATGTTCAACATGTTCAACATGTTGAACATGTTGAACATGTTGTTCGACATGTTCAACATGTTCAATATGTTGTTCAACATGTTGTTCAACACATTCAACAAGTTGTTGTTCAACAAGTTGAATATAAAGGTATGTTTAAAGACTTTCTCATCATTTGAAAAGTGTAGGTTGAACCGAAAGGATGTATAAATGCAACATTGTTCGAAATCTTACAATTGGCCACAAAGTCACATATGGTTAAGTTATTTCTAAACATATTGGGACATAGTGTGTCCAACCTCGAGTGTGACAACTCCCTATGGAGCATAAAAGGCACCTGCCCTCAGACGTAACACACATTCTGTATCAAGATACTGAAGAGTGGACATGTCTGCAGTGAGTGAACAACAACTACCATCTATGGCAATGCCTGCAGAAAATTTTATAGCAGCGACCACATTTTAGAAAGATAAAAATAGATGAGTTACCAGCTAAGACGGCGCCGTGTAAAATGCGAAAAATTAAGACAGAGCCTAATGTGAAGCGAGAACCTGAGCGTAAAGCTGATACCACCATGAGGAAGATGCGTGTAGACGATTCACCGGTTATGATACCCATTAATGGAGAAACATATATTAAATTGGTGAAATATCAACAGAAAGTGATGGTTAACATTCGTAAATATATTACGAATCATGCATCTGGGAGGTTATATCCTACCAAGAAGGGAATTTTGTTGTCATTGAAAGACTGGCAAATTCTGAAGAAGCAAATGACGTCAGTGGATCTCATGCTTCAGAAAATGGATGTGTATAAATGTAGTGACTGTCAGAAAATGGTTGAGTAGAAAGTCATATGCGACTCTATGCAATTTTAACAGTATGACTATGAAATGAATTAACATTATTTATGTTGATGTAAAGTCAGTTTTTACAAATTTGTAAACTTATCAATTTAAGTTCTTATGAGAGGGTACATGTATTAGCATAATGTGAATTTGAAATATTTTTGTTTTTTTCTCATAATTGTAAATATTTGGAATATTTAATATAAGAAACACATATGATGCTTTTCAATTTATTTTTCTCATACAATACTTGAATATAATACGTAATAATAAAATACTTGCATGTAATACATAATGATGCAATACTTGAATATGATACATAATAATACAAAATTAATTATAATACATAATATATGATATAGAATATATGGTTTACGGGTGAATTCACACCGCACCAGGGACCTTAGCCTCTCGCGACTTCATATGTTGCAAAGCAAGACATATATTACACAAAGCTTAATTTAATAAAATATTACAACATTTATGAAGTCTTTATAACAAAGTTTAGTGAAATAAGACTATTTTTCTGCATCTGTTTCACTGTCTGTTCACTGTCCATGCCACTTTCTTCATCACTGCTGTCATCCTCCTCTTCCTTATCTAGTAGCTCTTCAAACAATGCATTGTTTTCCCTTATAGCCGCCTTTAGTGCCTTTGAATACTTGTAATGTTTTTCATCAACAAAGTAATTAAAGTCCTCTAAAATCTTTTGATAATGTTGGCTTTGTTTTAGACGCTAGGTATAGTTGAATAGTCTCATAGAGAGTTATTTTAGTCCATGCCTATAAATGGGTCGGAGGTTATAACTTGCTATTTGCATCTTCAAGTCCTTGTTCTTCATATTCTGAAACCTTTTCTTGAAATATGGCATCATAGTCATCGTAGACTTCTTGAACCATATCATACTAAACGGAGTCTATTTCTGACTCACGTTCAGTCTGTTTCTGACTCACTTTCAGAACTCCTGTCATCAGCATCCTCACCACACTTCTCAATAACCTTCTTCGCTGTTGTATAATGCACCACATTCTGTACAAGCATGTGCATTCTTTTCAGCCATGTTGACGCTTTGACTTTCCATAGAAGACTCATCTAAAGTTACCGTGAAAGGTAGTTTTACAGGGCTTTCCATATCCGATTCTTCATCCACTTCTGAAGTGTAAGCAACCTTTAAGTGTCTTTTAAGACTTTGTGGCCAATTGTAAGATTTCGAACAAATGTTGCATTCATACATCCTTTCGGTTCAACCTACACTTTTCAAATGATGAGAAAGCCTTTAAACACAGCTTTATATACAACTTGTTGAACAGCAACTTGTTGAACATGTTGAACAACATGTTGAACATTTTGAACATGTTGAACATTTTGAACATGTTGAACATGATGGACATGTTGAACAACTTGTTGAACAATTTGTTGAACAATTGTTGAACTTGTTAAAAAAAATTGTTGAACAATACCATGACGTAATATGTTCCAAAAATAATTCGAACACTTGTTGCGAATGGGGCTTTCCATTCGAATAAATGTTTGAATGGTGTGCTCTTCTCACCAAAAAAAAACTTATGTCTTATGTCAAACTTATTTGATACATCATATGTTTTCAAATATCTAAATTTGTTAAAGTTGGTTTAGAACCATGATTTTCCCACTGCTATGACTTCAAGGCATTCGAATAAGTAGCTTGGTAAAATGTTCAAACCTATTTTATACATCATATGTTTTTCAAAAACTAAATTTATTAAAATTGGTCTAGAAGCATCGTTTTTCCCCTACTATGACTTCAAAGCATTCGAATTAGTAGCATGGTAAAATGTTCAAACTTATTTTATACATCATATGTTTTTAAAAACTACACTTGTTAAATGTGCTTTAGAACCACCATTTTCCCACTACTATAACATAAAGAACAACATTAGACTTAGCGTGGGGGAAATCCCATTCCTTCTCGAATTTAATGATCGTTTCCACGCTCTGAAGTCTTACACTCTAAAAACTGGCTTAAGATTAGAAACTTCAAAGCGAAGACATCCATGAAAAACACATAGAAAGATGTCCAAAGAATGCATAAAATAAAACGAACATCTGGAAAAGTATCTTAATAGACCAAAATTACTTCTGTTCTTTTCATTGAATTTTCATAAGTTTGTCTACTTTTAGGAAGACCATTGTGAACAGTGCCATAAGATAAGCTCCTTTTTGTTTGCTTCGTTTACATGAAACCTATGAAGGGGGGGGGGGAATATTACAATTATCATTTCATTAAAAAATTGAAAAATATCAGGATATGTATGTGTATGAGTAGGGGGAAAATGGGGATTCAAACACATTTCAAAGTGTTTTTAAACCCCCATGGGGGTTTAAAAACAGTTTTAAAATGTGTTTAAACCCCCATGGGGGTTTTGGCCCAGATGGCTATTTACAGAGCAGGTTGAACGGAAGTCATAATGACGTCATAATGACGTCTAAATGACGTCTTAATGACGTCTTAATGGCGTCTTAATAACGTCATAATGACGTCATAATGACGTCAGACTCCCCCAGGAGACATAATCCTAACCCTAACATCCACCAAACCTGTCAATTATCGTTAGAAAACGGGGGGGTTTAAATACACTTTAAAGGTGTTTTAGAACCCCCATTGGAGTTTAAAAACACTTTTGAAGTGTCTTAGAACCCCCATGGGGATTTTTGCTCAGATGGCTATTTATAGAGCAGGCTGAGCGTCAAAATGGTGTCAAAATAACGTCATAATCACTCATAATGACGTCAAAATGACGTCACAATGACTTCATAATGACGTCAGACTCCTCTAGGAGACATAAACCTAACCCTAACATCCACCACACCTATCAATCATCGTGTCGTCATCAGTCACGTGACCTGTCAATCATCGTTACATCATCAGTCACGTGACCTGTCAATGATCAGTCATGTGACCCTAACCCTATATGATGAATGTTTTCCCGAATATTAACCTTACGTCACGAGTAGCTCACTTGGTACAGCATGGGACTCGTAAGCAGAAGATTGGTGGTTCGATCCCACCCTCGGGCAGCACTTTCACCATCTGTCTATCATACCGTCATACCATGGGGACCCCCTCCCCCCAGGAGGCATAACCATAACCCATACCATGGGGACCCTCCCTCCCCCCTAGGAGGCATAACCCTAACCTATACCATGGGGACCCCTCTCCCCCCAAGGAGGCATAACCGTAACCCATATACCATGGGGACCCCCTCCCCCTAGGAGGCATAACCGTAACCAATACCATGGGGTCCCCCTAGGAGGCATAACCCTAACCCATACCATGGGAACCAACCCTAGGACGTGATTCAGCAGCCTTTAAAAGCACATTGTATGCGCACAAGTGTTCCATTCTTGCTGTGGCTGTTATTGGATGCAGATTGAAAGAGGAAGTGAAAACATTTGCTCCTGCTGTTGTTGGATATACATGGAGAACAAGTGAAAGATTGACTTTTCTTGGAAAACACATAGGAGACAACGTGAAAGATTTACTATTCTTTGGAAAGGAAGTGAAAGATTGGCTGGAATACACATGGAGACGAAGTGGCAAAAGAGTCGTGGTTTTTTTTACTTTTGTGACTATGTAACATCATGTGACATTATGTGACTCTGTGATATTATGTGACATTATGTGACTCTGTGACTTTATGTGACTCTGTGACATCATATGACTATATTACTATGTGACACCATGTAAGGGCTATGTGAGCATTATTAGTCTAACTATGTATGTAATTATCAGATCGTTCAATAGACCAGCCCTGTCAGCTCACTTGGTAGAGCATGGGAATCGTAAGCGGAATATTGGTGGTTCGATCCCACCTATGGGCAAAAATAACTATTTGCTTTTTATTTGTTTTTGTTTGTTTGTTTTTCTTTTATTTTGTTTATTTTTTAACATAGTGGATATATTTCTATAACTATTTTCACCGATAATATTTAATTAGTTATATTTCAGTGGTTTTATTACAGTAACCACTCACACACACACAGCGTAGGAATAAGTATATGAAAGACCTCAAAGTGTGGGAACGATCAATAAATTTGAGAACATCAAAGACCACAGACCGTGGGAACGATCAATAAATTTGAGAACACCAAAGGCCTAGACCGTGCGAACGATCGATAAATTTTAGAGTGTAAGACTTCAGAGCGTGGAAACGATCATTAAATTCGAGAAGGAATGGGATTTCCCCCACGCTAAGTCTAATGTTGTTCTTTATGTTATAGTAGTGGGAAAATGGTGGTTCTAAAGCACATTTAACAAGACATCTTGAAAACTTACATTAGATCCTGTTAATGTGTTTTTATATAAATTTTTGGCAAACCATATATGTTACTACATTTTGTAACTACCCCCTAATTTCACAGTAATGATATAACAGATACGGTTATATGTCCCTTTTTTGGGTTGTACTTACACGTTGTCTGGTGCATCGGAGTCATAATACACTGGCTGGATTCAATAGCCAGTGGTATGTGCTCCGTTGGGATAATTAATATGCACGTTCACAGCAAGGTATTGATAAACCGAAATTAAAAAACTAAGGCACCTCCGCATCTTATCCTGTTTTGAAGTCGATCTCAGAATGAACACGAACTAAAAGTAGACCGAATTTTGCTACACGTAGCGAAATAGCACCCACTTGCAATGGTATAATACATCTGGTCAAAGACACATTTTTCAGTGTTTCGACATAATTATCAGCTTCCGAATTATTTGAACGAAGTGAACAGAATGTAATCTCTTTTGGGTACAAATAATCAAATTCAGTTATCTAACCGTTTTCGAAATAATGGTTATCTTCCGGTTTTTTCTTGACCATGACGGAGAAGGATGGGATCGAAAATAAGCTCTCTAACCATTTTTAAGATAATAGTCAACTTCCGGTTTTGACCTTGACCATGACGTAGGAGGTCAAGGTCACCGAGGAACCTCTTTTATAACGTCTTTTAGTTAAAGTATCGAAAATAAGCTCAAAATAGCTCTATCTCTAACCGTTTCCGAGATAATGGTCAACTTCCAGTTTTTGACCTTGGTCATGACGGAGGAGGTCAAGGTCACCGCGGTACCTCTTCTCTCACGACTTGTAGGCCCAAAGTGTCGAAAAAAAGCTCAAATACCTCTATCTCTAACCGTTTTCAAGATAATGGTCAACTTCCGGTTTTTTACCTTGACCATGACGAAGGAGGTCAAGGTCACCGAGGTACCTTTTATATAGCGTCTTTTAGGCCCAAAGAGTCGAAAATAAGCTCAAAATCTCTAACCGTTTTTTGAGATAATGGACAATTTTCTCTAACGGATTTCAATATACAAAAGTCACATGACCTTGACCATGACACTGAATGTCGAGATTTCATCCATGGTGTTACTGCCTACTGACACCGTACACGTGTAAAAACAAGGATTTGAGTGCTATTTCCAGCAATTTTTCGTGATGGAATAGGTTTTTTGAAAAATATTTGACCTCAATTTGACCTTGACCTTGAAAATCAAGGTAAAAAATTTTGCGTATTTCCCGACAACTCATTACCCTCTATGTCTCTGCCAAGTGCCGTCTTTCTACTGCAAACCGTGTAGGAGGAGTTTTCTGGAAACCACTTCGGTAAAAAAAACTTTGATCTCAATTTGATTCCATGGTAAAAAAATGCGGATAACACGACATCTCATCATCCTCTATCTCTCTGCCAAATTACATTGTCCTACGTCAAATAGCGTAGCAGAAGTTTTCTGGAAACCTCTGTGACGAAAAAAAAGGAAGGAATAAACAGCCAAATTCTTTGCAAAGCATACCCATTTGCAAACTATGTTTGCAAGTGGAAACAAGGGAGAATTCATTGAACAACAAAATATTAAACTCACTGAGGCGAGGTCAGCGTTGTATTTTAGCTATAGCTGTTCTTTCGACGAAAGTTAAAGTATATTCTAGCTTCTAAAGCTCAAGAAGATCTGCAACGTCATTATCTCATTTTCTCTTATCCAATGCTATCATATTATCACATTATATTATTTTATTTTGCATTATCATGTTATATCACTATGTTATTTGGCGTAGATGGAAAATCTTTCTATGAAGTTCATTAATTTTACAATTGTTGGATTTTTATAAACTGTGTTATAGAAAACACCTATTTTGGTTGGAGTGAAATGCGTTTTATTGCATGTTAATATTGAATTGTATTTTTATTTTATTTAGAAAAAGGCATATGCATAATATTTAAGCATGTATATCGTCAACGTTTGCTTAAAGCAAGTCTGCGTTTGAGTCTAAAATTTACCATGATGTCAGCGTTTGACTGGGCTAAAACATTAAGGGTTTTTAATTTAAATGGTATGATATGTGATATTTGATTTTGCATATTATATCTATAGTTGTAGCTCCTAATTTTGTATCCGGCACAGTCGTCTTGCAATTTACAAAGGTTAAATAAAAAGCATTTTCTTTAAAAATTCAGTCGGAATCGTTTATTTGGAATAAACTTCTGTAGTTAGCTAGTGAGGTGTAAAATTATACAGGATTATATATTTGTCTGTTGTCTGTAAAGGCAATCAAGTTACTTTTTTTGTTTTGCAGTCGGTTCCCACGGACAGGAATAAGAATCAATCTCAACAGCTCGTCACTGAGAGGATTACAGCATCTCAAAGAGCTGTGAGTATGAAATATCTAACAAAAATATCTTGAATGGAAATTCAAACCGGAAAAGGTAAGTAGCAAACCAGGATCTGTTTACAACAGTTCTTCATTGTTCCAACTTCCTTCTGTGTTTGCCTCATTCATTCAATTTCAATTTTCGTTCTGTGTCATATTTGATAGCCCTTCAAACATCAATCTGTCTTTCTGCCTCTTCTTTCGTTGTGTCACGAGTGACAGTTTTAAAGCGGAAGACTCAACAAATTGATTTTCGATGAGAAAAATAGACTTTCTCAATATTCTACTATTTTTATTTCATCATATAGGAAAGCAACATAAAACCAACATGTAGCTTGATATTGTGACGGGAAACCACTGCGAATAGCAATGAAAATGAATTAATGAATGCAGTAACTTCAGGCGCATATATATCGCGAAAAATATTCCATCTGTTATATGTTATTTATCTAGATGAAAAGGACCATTTATGGGATAAGCGTAAGTTTAATGAAATCAGATATAGTAATTCACAGTCTTTTGTCCAAGCCACTCAATATTTGTTATTTACTGTTTTAGGAATGTTGACCCAATGTTTGAAATTTCAGGTATTAAAATGTTTCATTAAACGTTAGTTTGACAAATGCTGGCATGTTATCATTTAACAGTTACGAGAGCTGTTTATACCGTAGAAACCTTCCTATACACCAGTGTTCTCTCTGCATAACAAGAATATTGACATACCTGTAGCATTTTATATGCTACCGTTCTCTAATCTACATATTTTCTCAAGTTATCGGACAGCCATGAGCTAACAAATTCTCATATCCCCAAATAAAATTTCTATAAATATAAAACAAGGTCCACACAATATAAAACTCTAAGAGTCGATATAAATGATTATATTATATAAAACTTCTAAAGGTCAAAGTAACCACCCAACGTCTATAACACATGGGCTTTCTAAATGTCCATACATGTAAAACCCTAAACATTAATATTTTGGTTTTCAGACCCACTTATGGGTTTTATTGTATAACTAACCAGTGTAACTTGATCAAGGCAATTGCACAGTCTTTGGGTGCTGTTTGTATATGACTTACAGATAATCTCAATAAGGTCTGACTACTTTTGTTTTCGAATTGTTTGACACTTGTAAAGACCCAAATAGTGCACATTGGAAAGTATCTGATATTTTCTATTCAGAGAAATTAATTGTATGATATTATCAATCGAAATCGGAAATAGGAACCAATTGGAAATACAATTGTTTAAATTTCGTCGAAGGATCTGTAAGGAAATTATGGGATACATCGCCACTACCGCATATAAAAACTCACTATTATTATTACCTCTTACGTTTTAACATCAATAAAGGTAAACATAATATGTTTTTTCCCGAATGCTTTCACTGTTAGGCGTTAGATTGTATGGGTCGGGATAGGTTCGCGAAGAAGGGTTTTGCCAACAGATATATATATATATATATATATATATATATATATATATATATATATATATATATATATATATATATATATATATATATATATATATATATATATATATATAAATATTGCTATTTTATTGAACAAATACAAATGGGTGATTACTCCTGAAAACAAGAGATTGACAGTTTCTTCTTGAATGTCTTTAGAACACTCAATTTATCAACCTCACGGGAAGTAATGTCTGAAATCGGGAATAATTTTATGTTTTCAATTCATGTTTACAAGTTTTCACTGCAATTCATCATCAGTTAAATTAAAAGTAGAAAAAATATTTTGTTATGGGATTCAATGACGATGTCATAAAATATTGGGCAACTGGTGCTGGCGATATTTTAGCATCTTTGCAAAACCAGCACCATTTAAGCACATTCCGTGGGTGTGGGATAGGGGGTGGCTTGCCACAGTCAGTAATCAGCTTTTAATTCAAATTACAGTGTCATAAATAAAACTTAAGTGGGCGCTGTAATGTAAATATAATAGCTTTTCTCGGTAATATTGTAATGAATTACGAATAACAATGAATCACGACGGTAAACTCTAAAAATATTTTATCACTCAAATTTGTTTAGATTACCGTTTATCTCACGATAAAAGTCATATATATCGTAAATACAAAATTGTATTCCGGATATTTAAGCAAAATAATTTAATTCTCTGATTGATTGAAGTCATATGTTATTGAAATGAATCACATTACACTTTTGTGTTCCTTATAAAAAAAGACTGAAATGTACTGTAAGGAATGAGAAGCGAAATAGGCAAGGGTTAACGAATAGAACTGCGCTCTCATTCACTTAAAATGTAAGAGTCGTAGATTGTTTATGTACTTTGTATCGTCACTAACGTTAATCAGACATTCAAAAGCAAATACTATTGCACTTGCAATGCATAGCAAACTTATTCAATTCCTTACAATAGCTTTTCTACATTACTTTTATGCCTTTCTTTAAACCTTTTATACCGGAAAGGGATCCCTCTGTTTTTCTTTGGACACATAGAACATAACCTTAGAACGCAATATACCCCTCAACAGGTAAAGCATATTATGAATACTAAGATGACTATAAAACAGTTTTAGAACCTATCGGAACGAAATTCAAAGGATTATATTAAGCAACGCAGGTATCAGCAAAATATCTGTAATACTTGAGCTTCTTTACAGACAACAGATAAAAACATTAAAAGCGTGAATTGAAATAGCCAGTTAAGCAACATCGACCGAAAAAATTGAAAATTAGAACACAGCAGTCGTTTTAAGCAGATACACTATATTTGTAACAGATTAATGCAATACTGCAATTAAGAGCTGCAATAGCATGAAACTTTCAACACACATACTATTCACTGCTCACAAGCAGAAATATCAAGAAGAAATAGCATATAATCGAAGTTTCTCTAAATAAACCTAGAGTCTATGGGGACACAACAACTGCAGTCAGTCGCCAACATGAAGAAGTACAGATTAAACAAATTATCTCCAGCAATAAGTTCTATTTTAAAGACTTGTGGTTTGAGCTTTAAACTGTGGTGTGTGTGACATAAACCTGACGAACTCTTATTTCGTTGTGTCTACAACACCCATCAACTCAATTCATTAACTAGATAATATGCCTAATATGTCTTTCTTTTTTACTGACCAGATATTGTGTCTAAGGATCCTTTATGAGGCCAGTAAAAGTGCCCAAACTATTTTATGAGTGAATAGATAATGTGGCTAAAACTCGGGAATTATGTCTTTGAAAGAAACCCGGAACCGGTATATGAGAACCATGACTGACTTCACAAAAAGTGTCTGGACGTGATTGTGTTGACGAAAATTGAGAATATCTGTTAGAAATCTTTAGCAGCATCTGCTCCTTACAGCAAATCTTAAACTAATGAAGAAAACAGTTCTTATGGATGTGCTATTTCACCAAGGCAAGGTCCGTCATGTAGGCTTTAATATTTTTCCGTTCGAATCTTATTCTTATTCAAAAGTAGTCTGAGGAATAGTTTAACGCTTCTGTTCACTTATGCTAAATTGAGAATCAGTGTATTTTATAAATTCATCTGTAAAATAATATGCGCGTTTCAAAATCCAAAACAGCTGAATTACAAACATGCATGAGGTTTCGAAAATTGCTGCTGTATGACTTTTCAGTTAGATAAAATTATATATGACTTTTCACTTAGACAAAATATTATTTACAGGATCATATGCCGCACATATGTACCTTGTTCTCAGAAAGTCTTTTGGAAACCTATAAAATGTATGATATTGTTTCGTGGAACTCATTTGTTTACATTTTTCGTGAGTAGTATTTACCTCTATCAATGCTCAATATTTTAAAGTTACACCATTGGATATTTTCATTACTACAAATATATGCACTGTCCATGTGTAGAGGATCTATTCCCTCTTGGCTTTTTTTGTGAAAGCGCTGAAGGATTTCGTAGAAACTTTCATGGTTTTGATTCGCTGTATGAAAAATTTGAAATGTTTTGAAAATTTTCTATATTCTTTGATTATAACAGGTGGATAAATAGTATGTTATGATAACCTCTGATAACATTGGGGTTTTTCGTGTACATCTGATATCATTGACACTAGTCCAACTAGTCATGACATCTAGTTTTTCGAGACTTGATGCGTCTCTGGATTCATTTTGCTAATTACTTCTAGGAGTACTTTTCTTACTATTGTGGGTTCGCGCAAGCGGGCTACAGAAGAGAAGCATGATGGGGCCTCAGCAATAACAACAAGATCTTGCTATCCGGTAGACTCGAGTATCTGTGCAATAGTCGTGTCTCCTTAAGGTTTAGAGCTTGACCTAAACGTGGTCATTTGAATGTTCTCGATGTAGAATAACGCAAACAATTTATGTTTTACATTGGGTTACAGTACATTTTTATATTTTAGGTTCTCCACTCGTCTTGCATATGCAAACCAGATGATATGTTGGAGATTTGTAAGATCTAAGTGGTGAATAAAAGTCTACAAATTTAAAAACACAAATCACATTTCTTTTAAATTGCTGCTACAATAACCAGCCGCCATTTTCATTTTGAAGGTCTTTAACAAGCAAGATTCCTTGTTAACAATGAATTAGTCTTGATGAATATCAAGCCACCTTTGCAATATTGTCACTGTACCAGAATAGATAAACATTTGCAATATTAATATTCAATCTCCACGCATCAGCAAATTCTATGGATTTTAAAATTTGACTTACCTATTATGTAAACTTGAGTTATGTATATTTACATACAAATATATACAAAACCAAAAGTTATAAAATTCTAATCACGTACACGGATTCGACATTGGTGTTTGCTACAGATATTCCTTGTGGCACGAATCTGGTATTACTGAATTTCAATGTCCTTCAATTATGACAAAAGATACGATGCTTTCTCAACTTTTGCTCACCAGTCTTATTAGACTGTACCAATTTTGCCTTAAAATCACATGTCTCATCACATGGTTTGTCCCAAAAGTGCATATTCAGTGGGCTTTACAAACACCAATGTTATAGTTATTTATCAACTTTCACCACCCCCGATTGGCCAATTTGTCCATATGTCCTTCATTGATAAACCCTTAACCACCTTGCTACATATATAGAAATGTAATGAAATAGAAATATCAATATAGTGATGCTTGCAGTAGTTTGACGCCTATTTTTTAATTTCAAGTAGATATAAATCAGCTTTTTACACTAGTGTGTTTCTTTGTTAGTTATGGTAAATAGTTACTGAGTTTTTATATAACTGTACATATTTTGCATAATTTTATGTTTCAGACAATTCTGAAAATTGTTCATTTTTGGAGCCCCCCTCCCCCCACCCCCTCTGGTGAAGGCTTGACCTTGGACCCCCATTTCCTCCAGGATGAAAAAAGAAAAATCCACAGGTTTTACGAAATCCAAAACCATTTGGAAATCAAAAATTTTCCTTTTCTATCTTAAAAAACTAACATTCATACATCATCACTCATAAAGCAATGACAGATTTTTGCGTTTATTTCGTATCAGTTGGTGTCCTGTGAAGGACCTTGTGTGTTTATTTTGTATCATCATATGAAAAAGAGGAGCTTTGCTTGTCTGCATTTCCGATTATGGAAATTTACAGCGAGTTAATTTTGTCACAGGGGCAATTAGCTTTAATAGTTTCCATTGCCGCTGCACAGACGTTCATAGGTGTCAATTTCTCCTGTGGGGTAGAGTTTTGGAGTGACACAGGAGGGACAGCTTATCTGTGAAGGCCCAGGTTGTTGTATGACCGCCGACTTTGGCTGAGTCTGAAAAATCTCATGATCTCTGACACAGCCTTAGCTGAGACCTCATCAGCCTGCAAAATGTATTCATCAGGCAGGATTGGTGATGGTACAGATGATACCACTGAAGCTTGACTCGGTTTAGCTTTCTTTGCAGGTGACTGTTCCATTGGAACTTGACGAGGTGGCTGATCAGTTTCAATATGTGATCACTTGGACACGTTCACAGAAAACGAAAAGCGATCAGCATTTTTTCACATTTACTGATCAATCACATTTTGCGCTTCCTCCATAGCCATCCTCCATTTGCTTTAAGCAGTTCATACTCCCCACGGACAAGGCCCAAAAAGACCTTATCCCGAGGAGAGAGTAGATGTTTAGTGCAGAAGTTGTTGATCAGGAATTTACTGATTATTGAATCCATTGCTGTGAAGCGAGCAATGATAATATCAGTGGAACAGCACTGCACTTATTAAATGACGAAATGACTCTAGACATGTGTGAAGAGTGTAGGCGGATGATAACATTATGAGACATGTTCGGATGTTGCCGACTGCCGAGAGCTGATTGGTGTGCAGGTTTATGCTGTTTAGTTAATGATTTCAAATCTCACGACAGAATAACTAGACATGAATCACGTTAAAATGAGTGAATCCGTTATATGTAACATGTATGTATATAATTTCGCAATATTGGTAATATCTCATAGGTTTTTCACCGATCGAACCCCCCCTCCCCCGTGGGAAATTTTTTTATTTTTGCGTATTTGTCCGTTTCAGACAATTCTGAGCAACTTTGGTTTGTTACCACCCATATATGGGAAAATTTTTGATTTTTGCTTATTTATCCGTTTCAGGCAATTTTGAACAACTTTTGTGCACCCCCTCTCCTTCTCCATGACTAGTATATAAGACATGCTAACTTCAACAGCGAATAACTTTAAAAACACTTGACCAATGTGTTTAAGACAATTCTGAGCAACTTTGGTTTTTTACCACCCATATGTGGGAAATTTTTTATTTTTGCATATTTATCCGTTTCAGGCAATTTTTAACAACTTTTGTGCACCCCCTTTCCTTCTCCATGACTAGTATATAAGACATGCTAACTTCAACAGCGAATAACTTTAAATACACTTGACCAATTTGAACCATTTTTGCACCAAAATGTTCAAAAAGATTTTATCTTTCTAAGTAATGTAACGGATCTATGTGTGGACTTTCATTTTTGCTAAACTGGCAGTCTTTGAATCTGCGGCAGAACAGATTTGTCACTTACATATTTTTAGGGAAATTAAACTAAAACATTAATTAAATTGACTGATACAACAAGTTTATTCGAAACTGTTGTGAAACTGGAATAGAAGATGTAGAGACTTTGATCTCCTTCTTCAATGATAACGACACAGATCACGTCTTTTTCACAGCTATTACAATTTTTCATTATTTCCCATCAAGACGGTAAAGTGATAACTTGAATATCCCAAATGAAGAAGTGAAATGTACATAATATCATGCATTACTCTCACACTTAAATTAATTTGAGAGACATTTATGTGAAAAAGAGGACTTATCACGTGTCGCGTTTGCTTCGAAAAAGTCTTCAACATTGTTGAACAATATGCAGATCACGCCTGTGTGATACTCACACAACACCAATGCAAAATATATTTATTTGTAAAAAGATTAACTGATGGGTCAGATCAATCTCCAGCAAAAAAGGAAAGAAGACAAAACCTGAGACAGAAAGTAAGACACAAAGAAAGAAGCATATAATGCAGTGGGTAAAAGAATAAGCCTTGGTGGACATACAGATAATGATTTGCTAAATGCATTCAAGGATTTGTTCAACAAATTTGATGAACATGAACGTCAAGGATCTGGATGGGTGTTGGATAAGATTCTGCAAATCCTACATCTACCTTAGATCCCTTGCAGGTCTCCAGCTACACTGAGTTGCCAAAGAAGATAAAGAATAGCAAGGTTGTTGTCAACATCAAGGACACAGACAATAAGTGTTTCGTATGGTCTATATTAGCTCATCTACGTCCGATGCATGACGATGTAAGTTCGGTATACAAGTATAAACAGTTTGAACATGAGATGAATGTGGAAGATAGAACATGTCCAACACCAATTCATCAAATTCCTAATTTGAGAAGATGAACAATATTGCCATCAATGTTTTTGGTTGGAAAAAGTTGGGAAGGTTGTAATACCCATCCATATGAGCCGACATGAGTGTTATACTGAAATCAACTTACTGCTTGTCAGTGACAATGAGAAGAGACATTACTGCCTGGTTATGAATTTTAGCCGACTCATGGCGTAGCGTACAAACCATAATAGTAAAACGTTTTACTGCTTCAATTGGCTGCATGGATTTATGCAACAAGAACTTTTGGACAAACATCGTGAAGTTTGTGGGAATCATGGGGCGCAGCGTTATCACTTGCAGAGGATACAATTATTCAATTCCAGGGCATTACAAAACAACAAAAGACACCCTCATTTATGCTGACTTTGAATGCTGTACAGAAAAACTTGAGGGTGATCAATACCAACATCACAAGGCTAATAGTTTTGCCTATGATGTCGTCAGCGAATATGAGAAGCTTGATCTTGTGCTTTGCCGTGGATATAATGTTGTTCATCAATTTCTAGTGTGTATATTAAAAGAACGTAATGAATCAAAGTATACACGGTCACTTTCAATTAAGACGTCATCGAATCAATAAGTTTCGCATTACTTTACCTAGCAATACTAGTAAGAACAGTTATCCAAATATTATCGATTCAAATAGGTATGTATAAAACGATTTTGTTGAAAAATAAATTTGAAATAGCATTAGTAGAAATTCAACAACCTCACACCTGGGGCACGTCTGAAAATAAAATGGAGATTATATTCTTTGGTACGGTATAAGCGAAGAGTTAGTTAAAAATCCGTCGAGGACATTATAGGGCCGTGCAAGGATAAGTAGATGGCTCGAAAAGATAACTGTTTATAGAAACGACTATTACGTCATTCGAACTACAATTAAATTCAAATTAACCACTATCACACCACAACCCGAATTACTATGAAAAAGGGACCTCACGTATCTCAAAGCCAAGGTTTAACTACCTTGTAAGAATTTCACAGCACAGGAGTATTCAATGCTGGTGGGCAGCGAACGAATGCACAAGTCCGACTATACCTCTGATATTAAGCGTGATTTTACTCCTTATATGTATACTGTAGTATTTGTGATCCTAAGGTTGTTGGTGATTGCTATGTTTCTTTATTAAGTGCAGTTTCCCTTCATCGAAATGATGGTGAGATAATAACCAAATCTTATGGACAGCTCCAGTTAGTTTTTGTAAATACTACCATTAACAACGTACCGTTTTACAGCAATGTAGAGCCATTTCTAAATGATCGCCTTATTTTACATAGCAACAACACCCATGGATATACAAGCATTCTTTCACACCTAATCCATGACTCAGACGAAAGCCTCAAGCTAGAGAGAACGAGGCAGCTCATTTACAAAGATACGGCAGGAAAAATAAATTCTGTAAATGTGAAGAAAACTAATCTGTAACAGTATACTGCAGTGTTCGTCATAGGAGAAACTGGGCAAATGATATTTCTGAAACCCAAAGAAACCATGGCTTACACTGTCGCTGCATATACACACGCAAGAGACAGCCGGTGAGCGGCATTGGCTCATTGATATGATTGAGCAAAAAAGGTACCTTCCAAGCGGTATCAATGTAAAATTTCGCTTCCATAGAGAACAGGATAGTTACACGCTGATTACACCTACTGATGAGTATCTGAGTTGATTTGATGGAATGGGTCTTGATGAAACAAAAAAGTTCGAGCAAGAGCGGGTATAGGACATGCAAATGCATTATTGAAAATGCTCATTATTCATTATTACACGTACAGAATCTAAAGTAGTTGCTGTACCGGCTAGGTTTTGCATATTTATGACAGTCAACCATTATGGTATTACAATACATGGAAATTTAAGGTTGGAAATGAATTTTGCTGAAGGGTTGTGGTATCGGATGAATAATATAAGTTATGAGAAGCTTAACCACGTTGTTGAAATTAGAGGCAGCCGGAATATTCATTTTGACTACAAATAATAAACAAGCACCGGATGAGAGCTACTTTTAAAGCAAGACTATAAAACTGTAGATATTTTAAAGGTGTATTTGCCATTGATCAGTTACCAAAATGGCAACCGGGAGCTTATGTCATTCATATGGATGAGCAGAATAAGCCTGCAAACTTTGGTTGGATGTGTATAATAAAGAGTATTTTGATTCATGTGGTATAGCACCTATAGATAAATGCTAAGTTAAATTTTCTAGGAAAGAACTTTATAATAAACAGGGTACAATTATCCGTTGTGGAAATGGAATGCATGCGGATTTTACTGTGAACTGTGTGTATTATATTTCCCAACGGGTTCGAACGGTGACAGAGACTTTGTTGTAAATCATATGATTTATGATCGCTAAAAACCGTCGTTTTAGTATTAATGGTAAAATTTGTGAGTAACTTTAGTTTAATGTTCTTAGTTAAGTAAAGTTCTGTAATATCAAAAATATTGTAACTTATTAACGAAAACATGAAATATAGCAAACGAGTATCAAACATTATCTTCATATAAAATTTAAATACAATTAAACGTAAACTCTCACCAGTGATAACAAGTGTGTTACATTTCTGGCAAAATTTGTCTGTTTAACACTCTTTACAGTTATAGCGGTGACAACGATAATTTTACCTCCAAGCAGTAAACAGAGACAGTATTCACACTTCAAATTATGTTCGCTCTCTGCAGTTTTATTATATTTCAGAACCTCTTGAAGTTTTTTCACATCCAGTTTGGTTTAGTTCTTCTATGACTTGCTTAGCTTTCGATTTTTACGAAATATACTTTCTGAATGAATAACGTCAGCCATTTTGTTTCGAAATAACTTGCAATCTTCTTCAGTCAATTCTGTGGAAAGTCATTTACTCGGTGAATTCTGTGGAAAGTCACAAGCAGCCGGTCCCTGAATCTGACGACTTTCACATCCTTTCCATTATTCAGTATCATTTCCCAACTCTCTTCCTTCAGTGGTGTACTTGTTTTCTAGTTGGTTCCCACGGCTTAAACGAATAGGTAATATATTTTACTGAAATTGTCCTTCTGCATTCTTCTTCACTGTCAGCGTTACGGTGGTACTTGCATGAAGTACTATCATTTTGCGTGTTCGTACTGGTTTGCATATATTTGAGGTTTTTCACAATATGTTGCTTATATGCTCACTGCTTACGTCATCATAATGCCGTATGCCCATACCTGAAAGTACTGACGCTTTCATTCGACACATACCCCTTATCGTTAAATAGGAGGCAGGGCTACTTCTTTAACTCGTTCTGCATAAACTTCATGTTCATGGCTTCAAAGCTTGACGCTATGGTCTGGTTTTTCTCTCAGAGAGTTCTTTTGTAGTCCTCGATTTGGTGATTTTCTTTTCTATTCCATTATACGAAAAAACTGCTCATTTTGATTGCCGCCGACCGCAAACTCTTCTATATATAGACCTATATCTTCATCTTTCATCTTTGTTATTACTTTTTTGTTTGCAATGGAGTGGAGTAATTGGGATGTATCGAAGTAACGCACATCTTGCAAACATCTTGATACACGTCGGTTGTCTTAATACCCTAATAAACTGGCTGTATTACTAAAAAAAGTTTTGCTTTGGGTTACTTGCCTTTTATAAAAACATACTGACAGTCACACTCTAATGTTTTGCTGAGATCCAAGATACTGAATCAGTTTGTTCAACAGAAATAGAGTGTGTTTCAAGTAAATTGCAGTTAAATGCTAGTTAAATATTGTAAATCAATGGAATGTTGGTTTTGCTACGAGCTTTTAAAAAGCGTTTCACATTTTCTCCAATATAATTGAATGCACTTACGCATATTTTCCATTGTCTTTCCAAATATTGAATTGTTTATGAATTTGTATAAGTCTTCCTCAAACGGAATGTAAATAGTATAAGTCCACTTCCAACATATAACCTGTTCCTCTATCTTTAGGAATACCCATGTAAAATTTTCTGCTGGAAGGCACTTGCTTATTTACCCAACCGTATAAACTATTTGCCTAAGGATACATTCTGTTGCTAACGTAAATATTTATTTTTTGACTTGTACTTGTGACTGACCTATCATAGAGATTCCACGACGGATGCCATGTAGTATCATTTGATCAATGTCCATGATAACCGACAGTTATCGTCGTCAACACATCGTCTCTCTACAGCTACTAGTCACTATAAAGTGCATGAAAGTAATGCGGATCAATTATGTTCCTGTCTGGTTGTGTGGAATCATATGTACTTAAATATTTATTATTTTCTTTAGTGTACTTGTGACTTACAGACTGTCTTAGACAGTGCACGACGGATACCATGCGCTATCATTTGACACATATCAGTCCTTGATAGCAGATAGTGCAACATTTGTATGTCGGAGCATATCATCCTATGAGAGTTCAGGGCTTTATATTAACGTGCTGTATCTAAGTATTAAGTGGATCTTAACGTATTATGACAAACAAAACAATGGGTTGTAGCTTCACAACCATATGTGTTTTCGGGTGTCATTTCCAATGGTTTAGTCTACTCAGCACTAGTGGTCTTGACTATTGGTTATCGATACTGAGAACAACGCAAGCAAAATTGTTTACTTTATAATGCTGACGCTAATTATATTTATATTTCTTTATGCAACTAAAACTGAAAAATTATGGATACCCTTCAACTCGAGTGAAGTTTTATATCATTATGAGAAAGTAGGTTTTCATAAGCGTCCATGTATTACTTTAGCTATTGCTTCATGCAGAAATAGATATAGCTAAAGTTATAAAACCATATTCCTTGTGGCATGCAGTGAATATAATCGATATGAGTTACGTTTTGTATATAAAATTAAATTGTTGTGCGTTATTTCATAAAAGGTTAAAAGACTGTAAAGGCAACATCTAAGTTGAAGCAACGTATGATAAATAGTAGGGAGGAGGTGTCAAGCAATTATCATATCCAAATATCCTGGAAAGAATATTATGGAAAATGTATTATAAGAGCTCTCCATGTGTTTTTAATCAGAGGGGCACACTTTCATCAAAGTACACAATACTTTTATCACTCCATCCAGGCAGGTTCGTCAAAGTACACATGTACTTCGTCAACTGGTATGTAAGAACATGTAAGGGGTAGACAACAACCATGACTTAACGCAACGAAGTCATTGTAGAGTATTACGATAGAGAATATGATTTTATACACCAAATTAAGAGATGTAAAGAAGCAGATGAACCGACCAATCTAATTGATTTAACGGAGTAAAGGAATGACGATACAATGCTGTTTCTAAAGAAGACGATGTTTTAATTTTAGTATACATTAGAGGAAAGAGTGAAGTTCAACTTATCCGAACGTATTTCACAACAATTTAGATTTCACTCTAATAATTCAGAAATCCTGTGACTAACTGGAGAGAATTAAAAAAGAAGTCTGTATAGAGAAAGGAGAGTAGCTGCGCGTCTTTCTGTTTTACATCGTACTTGCCATGGGAATACCATGTAAACAAACAGGAGACGAATATTCAGGATAGGCTAAGCAGTGTGAGGTATACTTGAGTGAAAAGTGATTCATAAGCAATAGTAGTATGGGATTGAATCGAGCATATACCGTAGGTTGTATTCACTACTGTTGTTTAGACTGTGCGTACAAGTGGAGTAAGTGATCTTCAAGTAACGGAATACAACAATTTTCATAGTGCCTGACATCCGATAAATGTACACTTCTACATCAGGTGCAAATGTTAGAGTTCGTAAAGCAGACTGTTAATCTCTAGTACTTTTAGTACATACAGAGACAATGCTGTTTATCATTTTGATAGATGCATTGAACTGTTGCACACAAAGAAAACAAAATTCTGATTAAGTTATACAATGGATGACCATTTAGCTGAAATTAACCTTGTCAGATGAGATAGAACGTGCGGCACAGGGGGAGTATGCTTGGTCTCCCTTGCCATTTAATGAGGATGAGCTTAATGACATACAGCGTACCGTGCAGGATGATACTTATTCAAATGAAGAAAAAAAGAATGCAGTAGAACCTGAACCATGGGATAAACTGCACATGCACCAGGTGCCACGTGGTAAACTGCGCGCACATTAAATGCATTATGATAAAATATAGAAGACGAGATGGATGACAAGCAGACAATAGTGATACCTCAAAATACAATGTGCGATTTTCCAAGTGTGATGAAAGGTATATCCATTGCACTCGGCGCTTTAACTCTCCTCAAAGGCTGCAGCAATATCATAGCACCAATCGCCAACAGATTACGCTTGTGTGCACAGACTGTAGTAAAACGTTTAATAAGAAGTAAGAACTGCAACACGTCTCACAAATGCAAAACCATATGAGAGAAAGGGTCTTTAAACCCAAGCATGATCAAGATATTTTAATGGCTTTGAGGAATTTGAACCTCATATTGAACACCATTTAAAGGAACAAATTCAAGGAGAGATAAAATGGTATGTCAATCTATACACAGTATATAGCAAAATTGGGAAAGTGAAGAAAGGAATATGCAAGCAAAATATAGATGCTACTGCTACATATGATCCACTGGCATCTACTTCCTGTTTGCCATTACCTAAACAAATAGCATCTCCATAAAAAACATCACAATCTGAAACCTCTGAGTCAATACAGAGGATATGCAAATGAACTCAATGTAAAAAGGATCTCATTTTCAACACCTTTACATGAAGTACGAACCTTTAAGAAGAAGAACAGCTTATCTATAAATGTGTTTGGGTATGAAAATAATAATGAGGTGCCTATTTATTTCAGTATATATAATTACGAAACAAATATTAATTTATAATAATCAGCAAAGGACAGCACACCAATTATTATTTTATTCGGGATTTTAAAACACTTACGTATAGACCTACAAAACATAAAGTACACCGGTATAAGTGTTTTAAATGTCTTAATCTATTTAGTCGAGAAAATTTGCTGGATGAGCACAAGCTTGTCTGTAGTAAAATAAAACACGATTGACTTTTCCCAGGAAAGAAGAAGATTTAGTGGTTTGCTTAAAAGGAATTGCAAAAAAGCAAATGATTGACGAAAATAACAGAAATAGCATCATGAATCAAACAGTTTTGCTTACGTTGGTGTCAGTACCGATACCCAGTACTCAAGACCACAAATATGGTTGTGAAGCTAGTACCCTTTGTTTTGCTTGTCATAATACAGTAAGATCCACTTAATTATTGAATCGAGCACATTATTATAAAGCCCTGGGCTCTCATGGGACGCTATGCTCAGACATACAAATGTTGCACTGTCGGTTATCATGGACATTGATCAAATGATACTACATGGCATCCGTCGTGGAATCTCTATGATAGGTCAGTCACCAAGTATACCAAGGTAAACAATAAATATTAAGATAGCAACAGAATGTATCTTTAGGCAAATATACGGTTGATTAATGAGGAAGTGCCTTCCAGCAGGAAATTTTACCTGGGTATTCCTAGTAACTGTAGAGCGACGATGTGTTGAAGAACAGGAACTGCCTCCCTTAAGAATGGATTTTAATTGAAGGGTAAACCATATGAGCAACTGCTCTCTACTCTATTCCAAAACAGTTATGTTGTACATTACCGGAATTCACAACAGTGTTTATGATTATGTTTGACACCGACAAAACTCCATATAGCCGTTATGTCCAAACAGAGTAAATGGTCAGAGTCATACATTATAATGAATGCATACAAGCGTAAAGAAGCCAAAAATCCGTTTGAGAAAGACTTTTACAAATTCATGAACAATTCAATATTTGGAAAGACAATGGAAAATGTGCAGATGTGCATTAAATTATGATTCGTGAATAAAGAGAAACGCTTTAAGAAGCTCGTAGCAAAATCAACACTCCATTGTTGTACAAATTTTAACGAATATTTTACTGCAATTAACCTGAAACCAATTCAAATCCGTTAAACAAACGGATTCCGCATCTTGGATCTCATCAAAATGTTAAAATGTGACTTTGACTGTATTTCGTTATGTGTTGGGGGGGGGGAGCGGCAAGTACCCAAAAGCAAAACTGTTGTTTACTGACAAAAACAGTTTGTGTTACTGTATTGAAACAACAGACATGTGTCAAAATGTGTTGCAAGATGTGCGTTACTTTGATAAAGTAATTTCTCTACATCCCAGTACCTTCATTTTACTGTAAACAAAAAAAAAGAAATTGAATAGATGAATTGCAAAGCATATCTCTTTGGGAAAACCAGACCATAGCTACAAGAAATGAATCCATGAACATGAAGTTTATGCAGAACGTGTTAGAAAAGTAGCACTGTCTCCTATTTAACTATAAGAGGTATGTGTCCAATGATGAGAATATAAGTAACATTATGTGAAAAACCTCAAACATATACAAGCGAGGACGCGCACGCAAAAAATGATAGTACTTCCTGTAAGTACCACCGTAACGCTGACAATGAAGAAGAATGCAGAAGGACAATGTCAGCCAAATATATCACCTATTCGTTTAAGCTGTGCGAAACAACTAGAATACAAGCACACCACAGAAGGAAGAGAGTTTGTACTGGGTAATGGAAAGGGTGTGAAAGTCATCAGGTTCAGGGACCGGCTGCTAGTGACTTTCCACAGAATTCACCGAGTAAATGATAACATGTATAACACATACATCAACCTGACTGAAGACGACTGCAAGTTATTTCTGAACAAAATGGATGACCTTATTTATTCAGAATGTAAATTGCGTAAGAAAAGAAAGCTACCCCAAGTCATAGAAGAACTATTCCATGAAACAAACCAAACTAAATAAGAAAAACTGCACGAGGTACTGAAATATAATAAAATTGTAGAGAACGAACATAATTTGAAGTGTGAATACTGTCTCTGTTTACTGCTTGGAGGTAAAATTATCGGTGTCATCACGAAAGTATGAACCAGGCAATTTTTGCCAGAAATGTAACACACTTGTTATCGCTGATGAGAGTTTCCGTTTAAATGTATTTAAATGTTATATGAAGATAAGTTAGATACCCTTTGTGTGTGTATGTTTTTTTGCTGTTTTCATTAATGTGTTAAAAATATGTGTGATAATACAATACTTAGCTAACAATATTTAACTAACAACATTTTTCTAACGTTACTCGCAAATTTTACCATTTGTAATAAAACAATAATTTTCAGTCATATGATTTACAACAAATTCTCTGTTACTCTTTCGAAGTGCTTTTAGAATGCCTTCTTCACTCACATCTCGAACCCCTTGTGAAATATAATACACATAGTAAAATCCACATGCACTTGACAATGGATAATGGTACGCTATTTATTACAAAGTTCTTTCCTAGGAATTTTACCTTACCATTTATCTGTAGATACAATATGATTCAACATACTCTTCATTATACACAGCCAACCAATGTTATCCAGGCGTATTCTTCTTATCTATATGAATGACATGAGCTACCGGTTGCCATTTTGGTGACTGATTAATAGCAAATACACCTTTAAAATATCTATAGTTTTAGAGTCATGTTTTAAAAGTAGCTCTTATCTGCCGCGTATTTATTATTTGTAGTCAAAATGAACATTCCGACTGCCTGTGATTTCAACAACGTTCTCAAATCTCTCATAAATCATAATATTCATCCGATACGGATGTTATTATATTATTATTATTATTATTATTAATATTATTATTATTATTATTATTATTATTATTTTATATATATATATATAAAATTCGTGCAAATATCAATTTGCCAACATTTTCGAGACATATTTCAGCTTTTTTACAAGGCTATCCAATAAGTTGACACATATTGAGTCGCCTTATCATTTCGCACAGAATCAAATTAGATATTAATGAAAAGTGTACTTAAAATCAAAGTATATACATTGGTACTAGTGTATTCAGTAGTTTTGCTCTCACAATATTTTGCTCAATATTTTATGCCAACTTTAAAGTGGAATATACTTTAGTCATAACTCACCATTAGATATTTCAATATTTTGCGGTAAAACGCATATATTGAATTTGAATAAATTACTAAAGCAAACGTTGCATGCTCACGTACACATAAAATATATAAATAATAACATATACATATAAAATAACAAACATAGAGATATGATCATTCCTGAGTAGGGTACTTGGCCACAGTCGGTAATCTATATAATCCACGTCTACCACATAGAGAGTAAAATTGCATTTCTGAGGTCTTTAAGTAAGAAGCTTTAAATTCAACTTAAAACGCCATGAATACAACTTATGTGAGTTGTTTTGATGTAACAGGGTTTTGTGGATGAGATCACGATGAATTACGAAAATTATAAAATATACGCAGATAACTGTAAAGTAGTTGTTGATCACTCAAATATTTGGATAAACCGTTGAAGTCACGATGAAAATCAAACTCAACTTCGATAGAAAATTGTAATTCCGACATGTCTGAGACCCCGAAATATGCGGTGCATCCTATAAATGGTGGAATACTGATTTTGATTGATTTTCTTTGTAACATTGTTTCATATGACAGGTTTTCGTGGTCCCAAGGATTTCACATTAAACACGACCATGGACTAACTAAAGGGCCAGATCTCGAGACTGAATTTCAAAATTGCATTCGCATAGAGTGATACATCTGGAATTTAAGATTTTCAAATTTTTGTCCATTTGCTTTGTATCGAAAAGTAACAATAATCAGACATCCAAATGAATATGCTACTACAATTTGCCCTGTGCAGCAAACGATTCAGCCATTGAAGAGAATAAATATCGAGATGAGCTCCTCCATTCCGTATAGTAACATTTGTCTACTGGTTTTACATTTTTCTTTGAGCCTTTGTTTATACGGAGAAGACACTAGTCTCTACTGGCTGAATCTTTTTCTTTTGATACTCCTGAAAAATAAGAATATGATACACACCGACAGATAAAGCATATAATGAGTATGTAACAGAAAGTACTTTAAAAAGCAATGGAACAGTTTTAGAGATCTGTGCAGACAGAAATCCAAACTAATATACAACAGAAGACGTCTGGTAATGGAATCCTGTTATCAAAAGAGATTTCTTAGCTTTTGTAAGCTTAGCTATATGTGGTGATGGCTCGTTCTGATTTGACACATTGAATTCATCAGGCAATCCAGTGCACTGAAGGCATATCATAACATTTCAAGTGACTCAGCGTAATATATTTTGAATTTTACATTTGATTCAGGTTGAGGGAAACCAGTTTAAAACGTAATTTAAAATTGTCACTTGGTCAACATTCGACTGAAACTCCAAATTTCATTTGAAGACACGCAAACATACACGCAAACACAAACATTTACAAATAGGACCCAGAACACAGTTGTCTTACTAAGCATATTACTAAGCACACTACGTTAGTAATAGATCTATATCAGAGTCCACGTTTCTGCCTCTTTGAATCTGGTTATCCAAAAGCTACAAAATTGAAATAAAGAGTTGCAATACCACAAAATGCCATGTAATCCATGTCAACACCCATGCTCTTCGGTGCCTAGAAGCAGAAAAATCGAAAATGTTTATCATACATTTTAATCACACATTATCTCAATTTCGGTGATTATAAGTTATGTTTATGAATTCTCAAACACATGGTAATGTACGATATTTTCAGTGGTCTTCTTTTGCGCTATTGCCGTATACTTTATACTTTATATTGCCAGTATCTTCATGAAAACAGTATACCAGCATTACCAGATGGAATATTCACCAGTTTAGGCAATCTAAGGACTCTATAAGTTATACGTATCTTTACGGAGATAAACACTTAAAATCCTAGACAATGAGGTGACATAGGTCTTGAGGGATAGACAAACATATCCTGGGATCTTTTGTTGCTACTGTAAAAGTGTACATTCTTCCAATCAGTTCATGTGCAGGGTTTCTGTGTAGGTTTCATTTCCTTTTTATAATTCTCTCTTATTTTCTGTTTTATAAATGACGAATAATTTTATTTCTGAAAGGGAAGAGACACTAGAAAAATATTTGAATGTTTAGATATCTCATTGATCAGTCACAAACAGTTCAAATAGTGATCAAGCATTTTTCTAAGGTGTCATTTACTTAATTGACCCTAGCTGAAATAAAATGGACGTTTGTCATACATTTTAATTATACATAATTTTGATTTCGATGATTATAAGTTATTTTTATCAATTCTTAGACACATGGTGATGTACGATATTTTCAGTGGTCTTCGTTTGAGCTATTGCTAAATACTTTCTGTTGCAGGGGTCTCCATGAAAACAGTATATCCACATTACCAGTTGGAATATTCAGCAGTTTAGACAGTCTGTTGACTCTGTAAGTTATATGTGTCTTTATGGAGGTAAAAACGTAAAAAACCCTAAACATTGAGGTGACATTCATATGTCTTTAGTGTTAGATTATCATATGCTGGGATCACTTTTTGGTACTGAAAATAGTGTACATTCTTCCAATGAGTTTATGTGTAAGGTTCCCATGTAGGGTTTCATTTAATTTTTATAATGCTATTATTTCCTTTCTGTATAAATGAATAATTTCATTCCTGAAATTCAAGAGACACTAGAAAATATTTGAATATTTAGATATTTCATTGATTCGTCACAAGCAATTCAAGTATTGATCAAGCAGTTTTATCAGGTGTTATTTATTTATTGACCCTAGCTGAAATGCAATGAATGTTTATTATACATTTTAATCACATTGTAAATAACCGGGGCCGCCGATGGCCGGGTATACTATATGAGAGCAAAGACGCGTAGTGTAACTGTTGGAACGTAAAGAATTAACTGACCACTGAAGTTTACGTTTAGTCTTTTATTGACGAAATAACCTTTACATGGTAATTTACTGCTCACACGCTTTAACAACCAAGAGCGTACACAAAAAATAACAACTAGATATCGTTCGTAAAAAACAGACAGAAAACAGAAACAGAGCTAGCAAGGCGAGAAATGCGTCGCCATGGCTTTCTAACTGACAATAGAGAGCTCTTAAAGGTCCTCGTATACGCCTGATATAGCTGATCAGCGACGTATAAACTTTCGAGGATCACCTTCGACGATTCTCTGCAAGCAGAGAAACAAAATACCTGACGTTTAAAAACAGAAAACTGACATATAAAAACATAAAATTACTCACTCATTTAAATGCTGTTATCCTATTTAAAGGCGTTTAGAAACGCACCCATTGTCCGTTATTTTCACCATTGTATAATATCCCTTGAAATAATTACACGACGACTACATCAATATGGAAACAAACACTGTTTAAAACACTTCAAATTCACGATCTTCACAATTTAAACTAGCACAATAATATCCAAATTCTTCAGTATTCACAGACCAATCCGTGCCGCACTGCTCTTCCTTGTATTCCTAATCTTCTTAATTCCGCGATTAAGTACTCGAAAGCGTAGGGATTAAACCAAGTGATCGGCAAAAAGCTGCATTCTGACTGAACAACTTTCGCTCCCCTCGAAACTTCGGCCCGCTATATAAGCCGATAACCTCAGATGCTCATGAGGCATTTACCATAAGGGCTAGAGCAAGGTCTAGAGCGAAGCCACAAACAATTACCACCATACGATGACCCTGCCGCTAATTGCAATTAAGATGGAAAGTTTGGGCTTTGGCCTGACACATTGAATACACATTGAATACACACGCATATCAGGTTATGCACCACTTTCTGTGCATTAAAATAAAGGCAATAAATAAATAAGAGACAGCAGTAGAACTCACGTTTCAACAAAACCTCATTTAAACGTCGTGATAAGACAAACGCTATCGTAACAAAAAAAACATAAACGCGGGAGGCGTTTACACACACGTAATTTAGATTTCCATGATTATAAGTTATGTTTATCAATTCTTAGACACATGGTGATGTACGATATTTTCAGTGGTCTTCGTTTGAGCTATTGCTAAATACTTTCTGTTTGCAGGGATCTACATGAAAACAGTATATCAGCATTACCAGTTGGAATATTCAGCAGTTTAGACAATCTGTTGACTCTGTAAGTTATATGTATCTCTATGGAGGTAAAAACTTAAAAACCCTAAACATTGAGGTGACATTCATATATCTTTAGTGTTAGACTATCACATCCTGGGATCACTTTTTGGTACAGAAAAAAGTGTACATTCTTCCAATGAGTTTATGTGTAAGGTTCCCATGTAGGGTTTCATTTAATTTTTATAATTCTATTATTTCCTTTCTGTATAAATGACGAATAATTTCATTTCTGAAATTCAAGAGACACTAGAAAATATTTGAATATTTAGATATTTCATTGATTTTAATAACACGTAATTTAGATTTCCATGATTATAAGCTATGTTTATCAATTCTTACACACATGGTGATGTACGATATTTTCAGTGGTCTTCGTTTGCGCTATTGCTAAATACTTTCTGTTGCAGGGATCTACATGAAAACAGTATAACAACATTACCAGATGGAATATTCAGCAGTTTATTCAAACTGCGGCATTTGTAAGTCATATCTATCTTTTTTAGGTAAAGCCCATCATAAACCTGAGAACCCCAGTCTTTGAGACGACATTCATAAATCTTGAGTGTAAGATTATCAATTCCTGGGATCATTGCTTCTAACTATAAAAGCGTACATTCTTCCAATGAGTTTATATGTAATGTTTCTGTGTTGGTTTCGTTTCTTTTTTATAGTTCTCTTATGTTCTGTCTTTATAAACGACGAATAATTTTATTTCTCAAAGGCAGGAGACACTAGAGAAATATTTGAATATTTAGATACCTCATTGATCAGTCACGTGCAGTTCAAATAGCGATCTAGCATTTTTATAAGGTGTTATTTATTTAATTGATCAATTCTTAGACACATGGTGATGTACGATATTTTCAGTTGTCTTCGTTTGCGCTATTGCTGAATATTGTGTTGCAGGGACCTTCATGGAAACAGTATATCCGCACTACCAGATGGAATATTCAGCAGTTTACGCAAAGTATGGACCCTGTAAGTTATATGTATCTTTATGGAGGTAAAAATGTAAATCCCTAGACATTCAAGTGACATTCATAGGTCTTGAGTGTTAGACTATCACATCCTGGGATCATTGGTTGGCACTGTAAACTATAAACTCTTCCAATCAGTTTATGTGTAGTTTATTTGTGTAGGTTTCATATCCTTTTTGTAATTCTCGTATTTCTTGTCTTTATAAATGACGAATAATTTCATTTGTGAAAGGCAAGAGACACTAAAAAACTATTTGAATGTTTAGATATTTCATTGATCAGTCACAGGCAGTTCAAATAGTGATCAGTCATTTTTGTAAGGTGTTGTTTACTTAATTGACCCTAGCTGAAGGACGTTCGTCATACATTTTAATTATACGTAATTTTGATTTCGATGATTATAAGTTATGTTTATCAATTCTTAGATACATGGTGATGTACGATATTTTCACTGGTCTTGGTTGGTACTAATGCTGAATACTTTATATTGCAGGGATCTTCATAAAAACAGTATATCCGCATTACCAGATGGAATATTCAACGGTTTAGGAGAACTGGAGCATTTGTAAGTCACATCTATCTTTTATAGATAAAGCATATCATAAACCGGAGAACTCTAGTCATTGAGACGACATTCTTAAATCTTGAGTGTTAGATTATCAGGGATCATTGCTTCTAACTGAAAAAGTGTACATTCTTCTTATGTGTTTATGTGAAGGATTTCTGTGTAGGTTTCATTTCATTTTGATAATTCTCATATTTTCTTTCTTTATAAATGACAAGAAATTTCATTTCAGAAAGGCCAGAGACACTAGAAAAATATTTCAATATTTAGATATTTTATTGATCAGTCACGGGCAGTTCATCTACTGGTCAAGCATTTTATAAGGTGTTATTTATTTAACTGACACCAGCAGTTCATTTTCTGGTCAAGCATTTTATAAGGTGTTATATATTTAACTGACCCTAACTGAAATACAATGAACGTTTGTCATACATTTTAATCATATATAATTTTGCTTTCGATGATTATAAGTTATGTTTATCAATTCCTAGACACAGGGTGACGTACATATTTTCAGTGGTCTTCGTTTGTACTATTGCCGAATACGTTATATTGCAGGGATCTTCATGAAAACAGTATATCAGCATTACCAGTTGGAATATTCAGCAGCTTAGGCAAAATGTCGTTCTTGTAAGTCATATCTATCTTTATTTAGATCAGGAAAATCATAAACCCTAGTCACTGAGACGACATTCATAATCTTGACTATTAGATTATCAATTCCTGGGATCATTTCTTGGAACTGCAAAGGTGTACATTCTTTCAATGAGTTTATTTGCGGGGTCTCTGTGTAGGTGACATTTCCTTTTTTACAATTTTCCTATTTTCTTTCTTGATAAATGACGATTAATTTCATTTGTGAAAGGCAAGAGACACTAGAAAATATCTGAATATTTAGATATTTCAGTGATCAGTCACAGGCAGTTGAAGTGCTGATCAAGCATTTTATAAGGTGTTATATATGTAATTGACCCTAGCTGATATACAATGATACATTATCATTCATTTTAATTCTACGTAATTTTGATTTCGATGATTATAATTTACGTTTATCAATTCATAAACACACGATGATTTACGATATTTTCAGTGATCTTCGTTTGCGCTATTGCTGAATACTTTATGTTGCAGGGATCTTCATGAAAACAGCATATCCGCATTACCAGATGGAATATTCAGCAGCTTAGGCATAATGTGGCATTTGTAAGTCATATCTATCTTTATTTAGGTAAAGCATATCATAAACTTGAGAAACCTAGTCATTGAGACGACATTTATAGATCTTGAGTGTTAGATTATCAATTCCTAGGATCATTGCTTGGAACTGTAAAAGTGTACATTCTTCAATGAGTTTATGTGTACTGTGTCTGTGTAGTTTTCGTTTCCTTTTTATATTTCTCTTATTTTTTTTCTTTATAAATGACGAATAATTTTATTTGTGAAAGGCAAGAGACACTACAAAAATATTTGAATGTTTAGATACTTCATTGATCAGTCACACGCAGTTCAAGTACTGATCAAGCATTTTATTAGGTGCTATTGATTTAACTTACTACAGCTAAAATACATTGATAGATTATCATACATTTTAATTATACGTAATTTTCATTTCTATGATTATAAGTTATGTTTATCAATTCTTAGACATATGGTGATGTTCGATATTTTCAGTGGTCTTTTTGCGCTGTTAAATACTTTATGTTGTAGGGATCTTCATGAAAACAGTATATCAGTATTACCAGATGGAATATTCAGCAGTTTAGGGGAATTGGAGCATTTGTAAGTCATATCTATCTTTATTTAGGTAAAGCATATCATAAACTCGAGAACGCTTGTCATTGTGCCGACATTCATAAATCTTGAGTGTTAAATTATCAATTCCTGGGATCATTGCTTGGAACTGTTAAAATGTACAATCTTCCAATGAGTTTATGTGTAGGGTTTCCGTGTAGGTTTCATTTCCTATTTATAATGATCTTATTTTCTTTCTTTATAAATGACGAATAATTTTATTTCTGAAAGGCAAGAGACACTAGAAAATATTTGAATATTTAGATACTTCATTGATCAGTCACAGGCAGTTCAAGAACCGATCAAGCATTTTTATAAGTTGTTATTTATTTAATTAACCCTAGCTGAAATAAATTGAATGTTTGTCATACATTTGAATTATACGTAATTTTGATTTCGATTATTATAAGTTATGTTTGTCAATTCTTAAGCACATGGCGATGTACGATTTGTTCAGTGGTCTTCGTTTGCGCTATTGCTGAATACTTTATGTTGCAGGTATCTTCATGAAAACAGTATATCCGCATTACCAGATGGAATATTCAGCAGTTTAGACAGTCTATGGTCTCTGTAAGTTATATTATCTTTTTGGAGTTAAAAACTTAAAAACCATAAACATTCAGGTGACATTCATAGGGCTTAAGTGTTAGACCCCCACATCCTAGGATCATTGGTTGGCACTGTTAAAGTATACATTCTTCCAATCAGTTTATGTGTAGCTTTCTGTGCAGAGTTTCATATCCTTTTTATAATTCTCTTATTTTTTTTTCTTTATAAATGACGAATAATTTTATTTCTGAAAGCCAAGAGACACTAGAAAAACATTTGAATATTTAGATATTTTATTGATCAGTCAAAGGCAGTTCAAGTACTGATCAAGCATTTTCATAAAATGTTATTTATTTAATTGACGCTACCTGAAATACAATGAACGTATATCATACATTTTAATTACACGTAATTGTGATTTCGATTATTATAAGTTATGTTTATCAATTCTTAGACACATGGTGATGTACGATGTTTACAGTGGTCTTCGTTTGCGATATTGCTGAATATTGTGTTGCAGGGATCTTCATGGAAACAGCATTTCAGCATTACCAGATGGAATATTCAGCGGCTTAGGTACAATGTTACATTTGTAAGTCATATCTATCTTTATTTAGGTAAAACATACCATTAACTGGAGCAGCCTAGTCATTGAGACGGCATTCGTAAATCTTGTGTGTTAGATTATCGATTCCTGGGATAATATGCTTGGATCTTAAAAAGTGTACATTCTTCCAATGAGTTTATTTGTTGGATTTCTGTGTAGGTTTCATTTCCTTGTTATAATTCTCTGATTTTCTGTCTTTATAAATGACGACTAATTTTATTTCTGAAAGGCAAGAGACACTAGAAAAACATTTGAATATTTAGATATTTCATTGATCAGTCACACGCAGTTCAAGTATTGATCAAGCATTTTTATAAGGTGTTATTTATTTAATTGGCCCTAGCTGAAATACAATCAACGTTTGTCATACAATTTAATTATGCGCAATTTTGATTTCGATGATTATAAGTTGTGGTTATCAATTCTTAAACACATGGTGATGTAAGTTATTTTCATTTGTCTTCGTTTACGCTATTGCTTAATACTTTATGTTGCAGGCATCTTCATGAAAACAGTATATCGGCATTACCAGATGAAATATTCAGCAGTTTAGGCAATCTTTTGACACTGTAAGTTATATGTATCTTTATGGAGGTAAAACCTAAGAAAATCCTAAACATTTAGGTGACACTCATGAGGCTTGAGTGATAGACTATTACATCCTGGGATCATTGTTTTTCATTGTAAAAGTGTACATTCTTCCAATGAGTTTATGTGTAGGGTTTGTGTATAGTGTTTCATTTCATTTTTATAATTCTGTTATTTTCTTACCTTATAAATATCGAAAAATTTTATTTCTGAAAAGCAGGAGACACTAAAAATATTTGAATATTGAGATATTTCATTGATCAGCAACATGCAATTCAAGTACTGATCAAGCATTTTATAAGGCGCTATTTATTTAATTGACCCTAACTAAAATATATGATAGATTATCATACACTTTATTTCTATGTAATTTTGATTTCGATGATTATAAGTCACGTTTGTCTTTTCTTAGACACACGGTGGTGTACGATATTTTCAGTGGTCTTCGTTTGCGATATTGCTGAATACTTTATGTTGTAGGGATCTTCATGAAAACAGTATTTCAGTATTACCAGATGGAATATTCAGCAGTTTAGGCAATCTATTGACTCTGTAAGTCATACGTATCTTTATGTAGGTAAAATATATAGCGAACTTGAAAACCATATTCATTAAGGTGACATTCATAGGTCTTGAGTGTTAGATTATCACATCCTGGGATCATTGGTTGGTACTTTAGGGGTGTGCATTATTCCAATGAGTTTATGTGTAGGGTTTCTGTATAGGGTTTCATTTTCTTTTCATTATTCTATTATTTTCTTACTTGATAAATGACGAACAATTTTATTTCTGAAAGGCAAGAGACACTAGAAAAATGAATATTCAGATTTTTCGTTTGATCAGACACAAGAAGTTCAAGTACTGATAAAGCATTTTATAAGGTGTTATTTATTTAAGTGACCCTTGCTGAACTAGAATGAACGCTTATTATACAATTTCATTAGACGTAATTTTGATTTCGATGATTATAAGTTATGTTTATCAATTCTTAGATACATGGTGATGCACGATATTTTCAGTGGTCTTCGTTTGTGCTAATGCTGAATACTTTATGTTGCAGGGATCTTCATAAAAACAGTATATCCGCATTACCAGACGCAATATTCAGCAGTTTAGACAATCTGCAGAATCTGTAAGTCACATCTATCTTTATTTAGGTAAAGCATACCATCAACTTTAAAACCCTAGTCATTGAGACGACATTCATAAATCTTGAGTGGTAAATTATCAATTCCTAGGATCATTGCTTGGAACTGTAAAAGTGTACATTCTTCAATGAGTTTATGTGTAATTTTCTGTGTAATTTTCGTTTCCTTTTTATAATTCTCTTATTTTCTTTCTTTATAAATGACGAGTTATTTCATTTCTAAAAAGCAAGAGACACTAGAAAAAAAAATATATGAATATTTAGATATCTCATTGATCAGTCACAGCCAGTTCAACTATTGATCAAGCATTTTATATAGTGTTATTTATTTATTAACCCTAGCTGAAATGCAATAAAAGTTTATCATGCATTTTAATTATACGTAATTTTGATTTCGATAATTATAAGTTATGTTTATCAATTCTTAGACACATGCCGATGTACGATATTTTCAGTGATCTTCGTTTGCGCTATTGTTAAATACTTTATGTTGCAGGGATCTTCATGAAAACAGCATATCAGCATTACCAGATGGAATATTCAGCAGTTTTTTCTATCTGCGGTCTCTGTAAGTGAAATGTATCTTTATGGATGTAAAAATGTAAAACCCTAAACATTCAGGTGTTATTTATAGGTCTTGAGTGTTAGACTATCACATCCTATGATCATTGGCTGGTGCTATAAAAGTGTACATTATTCCAAAGAGTTTATGTGTATTAGTTCTGAATAGAGTTTTATTTCCTTTCTATAATTCTCTTATTTTCTTACTTTATAAATTTTAGAACGACAAGAGACACTAGAAACATATTTGAATATTTAGATATTTTATTGGTCAGTCACAAGCAGTCCAATTACTGATCAAGCATTTTATAAGGTGTTATTATTTAATTGACTCTAGCTGAAATACAGTGAAAGTTTATCATACATGTTTTTATACGTAATTTTGATTTCGATGATTACAAGTTATGTTTATCAATTCTTAGACACATGGTGATGTACGATATTTTCAGCGGTTTTCTTTTGCGCCATTGCTAAATACTTTATGTTGCAGGAATCTTGAAGAAAACAATATATCAGCATTACCAAATGGTATATTCAACAGTTTATTCTATTTGCGATCTCTGTAAGTGATATTTTTCTTTTTGGAGGTAAAAACTTAAAAAGCCTAGTCATTGAGGTAACATTCATAGGTTTTGCGTGTTAGACTGTCAAATCCTGGCATCCCTGATTGGTACTGTAAAAGTATAAATTCTTCCAATACGTTTATGTGTAGGGTTTCTGCGTAAGGATTCCATCCCTTTTTATAATTCTCCTATTTTTGTTCTTTATAAATGACGAATAATTTCATTTCTGAAAGTCAAGAGGCACTAGAAAATTATTTGAATGTTTAGATATTTCGTTTGATCAGTCACAAGAAGTTCAAGTACTGATAAAGCATTTTATAAGGTGTTATTTATTTAATTGACCCTAGCTGAAATACAATGAAAGTTTAGTATGCATTTTAATTATACCTAATTTTGATTCCGATGATTATAAGTTATGTTTATCAATTCTCAGACACATGGTGATGTACGATGTTTTCAGTGGTTTTCGTTCGCGCTATTGCTGAATACTTTCTGTTGCAGGGATCTTTATGAAAACAGTATATCAGCTTTACCAGATGGAATATTCAGCAGTTTAGGCAATCTGCAGAATCTGTAAGTCATATATATTTCTTTATGGGGGTAAAATATACAATAAACTTTAAAGCCCTAGTCCTAGTCATTTAGGTGATAATAATAGGTCTGGCTTTTTATTCTATCAAATCCTGGGATCATTGGTTGTAACTGTAAAAGTGTACATTCTTCCAATGAGTTCATGTGTAGGGTTTCTATAATTTCTTAGTTTAATGCTCAATTTCATCTACATTAAGCTTCTTAAGAATATTTTCATCATTTCATTTCCTCTGTATTATTCTCTTAATTTATTACTTAATAAATGAAGAATAATTTTTATTCCTGAAACACAAGAGACCTTAGCAATATATTTGAATACTAAAGTAATTTATTGATCTGAGCCATTTACCTCCATATTTTAGCAAACATTTTTAAACGGTGTTATCTATTTCAGTGACTCCATCTTAAATACAAAACAGCTTTGTCACATATTTTAATCATACGTTATCTCTTGCGTAATAAAGATGGTTATGGGTTATGTTTGTCAGTTGTCAAACAATTTATCAATTTTCAAAGACATGTTAAGGCATCACGTTGTCACTGTTTTCCTTTTGTGCATTTTTAGAATATTTTATATTGCAGGAATCTCAGTGCAAACAGTATATCGGCATTACCAGATGGAATATTCAGCAGTTTAGGCGGTCTGCAGACTCTGTAAGTTATATGTATGTTTATGGAAGTAAAATATTTTATAAAGTTGTAAACCCTAGTCATTCAGACGACATTCATAGGTCTAGAATATTACAGAATCAAATCCTGTTATCATCGCTTGCAGCTGTAAAAGTGTCCATTCTTCCAGTGAGTTTATGTGTAGAGTTTCTATATTTTCCACAGTTTAATGTTTTAATTTCATCGACTATAAGCTTTTTAAGAACATTTTCATCATTTCATTTCCTTTTCATAATTCTCTTATTTTGTAACTTAATAAATGAAGAATAATTATTATTCCTGAAACATAAGAGACCCTAGAAAATATTTAAAAACTAAAACGCTTAATTGATCAGGGCCAGGTAATTCAGATTTTTAGCAAGCATCTTTTATACGTTGTTATCTTTTTAAGTGACTCCATCTAAAATACAATACAGCTTTATCATATATTTTAATCACACGTAATCCTATATTTTAGTTCTAAGTAATCTCGTTTTCGTTGATTATAAGTTGTGTTTATCAGTTCTCAAACATATGGTTATGTACGATATTTTCAGTGGTCTTCGTTTGCGCTATTCTTGAATATTATATATCGCAGGGATCTCGAAGCAAACAATATATCGGCATTACCAGATGGAATCTTTAGCGGTTTAGGCAATCTGCAGTATCTGTAAGTCATATGTATCTTTATGGAGGTAAAATATGGCATTATTTAAAACCCCTAGTTATTGAAACGACATTTATAAACCTTGAGTGTTAGATTATCAATTCCTGGGATTAATGCTTGGAACTGTAAAAGTTTAGAAACACTAGAAAAATATTTAAATATTTAGATATTTAATTGATCAGTCACAGACAGTTCAAGTATTGATCAATCATTCTTTATAAGGCGTTATCTATTTACGAATGTCTAGCTCAAATACAATGAAGTTTCATCATACATTTGAATGTTGATATCTCGATTTCGATGATCATAAGTTATATTTATCAGTTCCAAACATATGGTAATATACGAAATTATCAGTGGCCTTCGTTTGCGCTATTGCTGAATACTTTATATTGTAGGTGTCTTAATAAGAACAATATATCAGTATTACCAGATGGAACATTCAGCAGCTTATGCGATCTACAGACTCTGTAAGTCATATGTATCTTTAGTGATCAGTCACAGGCAGTTCAAGCACTGATCAAGCATTTTTATAAGGTGTTATTTATTTAAGTGGCTTTTTGCGTCGTGTAAGTCATCTGTGGCAAGACGTGCATTAGGAATATTGAAGTATAAACGCAAATTTTATGAAGTTACTGATAACTTGGATACTTAGATTATATACCATTGTAATCAGTTTTTAATCAAGAATCAACTTTTATCTTTATTAGAGATTTTTAGTAAAGTTAAAACTTTTATCAGGATATTGATTTCAAGGATATATGTTTAGTAACTGTATTGTGGATAAGTATGCTAGAGTACATATGAACTAGATGAACTATTGTGTGTACTCTGCAGTATTAGTGTGGGAATAGAATCGATATAGCATATGCAAAGGTTGTGTTCATTTTAGGATATGAAGCCGTGTCTATTTTTAATTTTGCTTGGCACTGTCAAAATTGTTTGTAATACATGGAATGAATTCCAGCCTATCGAGGCACTTATAACACGACATACTGAATTACCATGTAAGAGATCTGGCCGTGGCACAAATTCACACAATCTCACCTATGTTAGACCAATTCAGCCAGTTAGTTCAAATCGTTCGGATAATCTGAGACCAAGGAATAAATATGTGATCAGAAGCAATTTAATTTCCCTTATACTAGAAAAACCAAAGCTCCACAAATCGAGGTTCGGTACAATAAATGCGAGATCAATTAGGAAACACATGAATGCTATCAAGTGCATAGTTCAACATGATCAAATAGATATCCTATCAATCACTGAGACATGGATACACCAGGATGGTGATCAGTATGAGTGCAAAGCTTTATGCCCATCAGGATATACACTGCTACACAAGGATCGTGCAAATAAAGCTGGAGGTGGAGTAGGCTTTCTTTTCCGTGAAGGCTATAAGGCAAGAGAGCTGAAGGCTCCACCATTTACTTCATTTGAGTATTTAGCAATAGCAGTATCAACAGCTCCGGACTGCGCAAGATTTGTAGTGATATATCGACCTCCGTCAACATCCCTTGCTATTTTCTTAGATGAATTTGCAATCTTGTTAGAAAATTTAGCCCTCGGCGGGTCTTCACTTGTACTTAGTGGTTACTTCAATTTGCATTTCGAAAACCAGGATGACCCATATGTTAAAAAGTTCACTCAACTCCGCGACACGTTTGGACTTGTACAACATGTTAAAAGTGCCACTCATGTCAAAGGTCATACGTTGGACCTCATTATGAATCGCGATAGTGACCCTCTAACTCTTGGAAACATTAAAGTAGTAGATATTGTGTCTGACCATTTTCTTATTAGTTGTGATATCGATATTCACAGGCCTCCAAAGGATAAAAGAATGATTTCTTATCGTGACATCCAATCTCTGGATATACCTACTTTTCGACAAGATATTCGTAGTCTACCTTTGGTGAAAGACTATGATAAAATGGATCTTCAAGAACTCACTAAAGCTTACGATTCAGAATTACGAACGTTGTTGGATAAACATGCGCCGATTTTAACTCGTATAGCTTCAATCAAAAAGCGTGATCCTTGGGAAACAGCAGAAGTTCTGGAAGCCTTAAAAGGCGAGCAGAACGTCGCTTTCGTAAGAAACAGTCAGACGAGACTCAAAAGGAATATTTTGAAAAGCGTGATGCATTTGATCAACTATATGAAGATTCCAAAATATCTCCCCTGTGCGGTGTAATCGAAGAGAACTCATGGGATTCTAAATCACTGTTTAGTCATATGAATGCCATAATGCACAAAACAGTCAGTAACCCTTTACCAGACCATGAAAACGCAAAAGAGCTTGCTGATGATTTCAATGCGTTCTTTCAAAACAAAGTCAGCAAGATACGTCATAATTTTGACGATGATGTCGAGTCTGCGATGGAGCACGATGTTGCTTTCCATGGACAAACTTTATCCGAGTTTAGATTATTATCCGAGGAGGAAGTTCGAAGTATCACATGCTCCAAGTGCAAATCGTGTGAGTTAGATCCTCTTACTGCTTTATTGTTCAGTGAGTGTATTGATGACCTTTTACCTGTTATAACAAAAATCGTGAATTTGTCATTGATGACTGGACAGTTTCCGGAGGAACACAAACTCGCTATCATCCGACCCTTATTGAAGAAACCAAATTTGGACACACATTTATGCAACTATCGGCCTGTATCAAATCTTTCGTTCCTAAGTAAAGTTATTGAGGAGGCAGCTAGTACACAGTTATCGACTCACTTAGCTACTAATTGCCTCAACCAACCGTATCAGTCTGCTTATAGACAATATCACAGCACAGACACTGCCCTTATTACAGTGCTTGATAATATTTTGTCTGGGCTTGACAATCCAGATTCCGCCTTTGCCGTTACGATGCTCGACATGTCAGCGGCTTTTGATACTGTGGACCACGCGGTGCTCCTCAAGCGTTTAAGCTACACTTTTGGTGTCTGTGGAAAAGCCAATGATTGGTTTCGATCCTACCTAAGCGACAGAAGTGTTTGTGTGTCAGTAGGGAAGACCTCTTCGGATAAGATCCATCTGGAATGTTCGCTGCCGCAAGGATCCAAATTAGGACCAAGGCTGTATTCTGGCTATACTCAGCCTTTGGGCAACTTGCTTCAGTTGCTCATACTCTTGTTTCACTGTTACGCAGATGACACTGGGCTGTCTAAGTATCTGTCACTGAGAGTCCCTGGTAGTCAGTATGAAACAATCTCGGACTTGAGTAAAAGTATTGTGTCAATAGAGAAGTGGACTACAGCCAACAAATTAAAACTCAACCCGGATAAAACAGAATTATTGATTATTTGTAGTGGTAGAAATAGGTCAAAAGTAGAAGTGTCTGAACTGGACAGGTCACAGTATTATCAGATCCTCAAAGTCTATAAAAAGGCTTGGAGTGACTCTTGATGATTCATTTTCCATGGACGTCCATATGAACAATGTGTGTAAAATCTGTATGTATAACATTAACTGGATACGCAAAATACGCCGCTATCTTACCACTGATGCAACCAAGTCCCTTGTTCAAGCCTACGTGATCTCTAGACTTGATTATTGTAATTCTGTGCTAGTTTCCCTACCCAAGTGTTTGATTCAACGCTTGCAGCGCGTTATGAACATCGCAGCCCGACTTGTGTTGCAGAGGAAGCGGGACTGTAGTATTTCAGAGGCACTTTTAGAGCTACACTGGCTTATGGTCGAAGACAGGATAAAGTTTAAAGTTTTGTGTGTAGTTTGGAAAGCTCTACATGGTAAGGCACCGGGCTATATTTGTGATAAGCTTGTGTTGTATTTCCCCCAACGGAATCTACGATCGACCGAATCCATGTACCTGTGTGTGCCAAAGTCCAGGACACGTTACGGTGACAGAGCATTCAGTAATGCAGCTCCTGTCTTGTAGAATGCTCTGCCTCCTCGCATTAGAACTCAACCAAATTTAGAAATGTTCAAACAACACTTGAAGACATATTTATTCAAGAATGCTTATTTCAGTTAACGATAAAGTTGTTTTTAGGGACACTCATGACTGCAACAATTTTAGCTGTGAGATAATGTTTTGGTCTATGTTATTATTTCTAGGATTATGGTTGACATTAGTTACTATTGTAGCACATAGTAGCTTGCTGAATATGCGCAATATAAATGAATCTTTGATATGATATGATATGATATGATAGGTGAAACACAATGAAGTTTCATCATACATTTTAATTATACTTAATCTCAATTTCGATGGTTATAAGTTATCACTGAAATACAATGAAGGATTATCATTTATTGTAGTAATGCGTAATCTCGATTTATGATTATAACTTATGTCTACCAATTCTCAAACACCGGGTAATATACGATATTTTCAGTGGTGTTCGTTTGCCCTATTGCTGAATATTATATATTGCAGGTATCTTTATGAAAACAGTATATCAGCTTTACCAGAAGGAATATTCAGCAGTTTAGGAAATCTGCAGAATCTGTAAGTCATATATATCTTCATGGAGGTAAAATATATAATAAACTTTAAAACCCTAGTCATTTAGGTGAAAATAATAGGTCTGGTTTTTTTATTCTATCAAATCCTGGAATCATTGGTTGTCACTGTAAAAGTGTACATTCTTACAATGAGTTTATGTGTAGGGTTTCTAAAGTTTCTTACTTTAATGTTTTTATTTTATCGACATTAAGCTTCTGAAGAAAATTTTCATCATTTCATTTCCTTTGTATAATTATCGTATTTTATTACTTAATAAATTAAGAATAATCTTTTATTCCTGAAACACAAGAGACTCGAGTAATATATTTCAATATTAAAGCACTTAATTGATCAGAGCCAGGTAGTTCGAATTTTTACCAAGCATTTTTATACGGTGTTATCTATTTAAGTGACTAAAGCTGAAATACAATACAGCTTTATCATATATTTTAATCATACGTAATCCCGCTTTATAACCGTGGTTATAGATTATGTTTATCAATTGCCAAACAATTTATCAATTTTCAAAGACATGTTAATGCATCACATTGTCACTGTTTTTCTTTTGCGCTTTTTTTAGAATATTTTATATTGCAGGAATCTCAGTGCAAACAGTATATTGGTATTACCAAATGGAATATTCAGCGGTTTAGGGGGTCTGCAGACTCTGTAAGTTATATGTATGTTTATGGAGGTAAAATATATAATAATCTTGAAGACTCTAGTCATTCAGACGACATTCATAGGCCTAGAAATTTAGACAATCATTTCCTGTTATCATCGCTTGTAATTGTAAAAGTGTACATTATTCCAGTGAGTTTATGTGTATGTAGAGTTTCTATATTATCCCACAATTTAATGTTTTAATTTCATCAACATTAAGTTTCTGAAGAACATTTTCATGATTTCTTTTCCTTTTTATAATTCTCTGATATTCTTTCTTTATAAATGAAGAATAATTTATTACTGAAACGCAAGAGACCCTAGAAAAATATTTAAATAGTTAGGTATTTAATTGATCAGTCACAGGCACTTCAAGCACTGATCAAGCATTTTTATAAGGAGTTATTTATTTAAGTGGCTCTATGTGAAATACAATGAAGTTTCATGATACGTAATCTCAATTTCGATGGCTATAAGTTATGACTCGAGCTAAAATACAATGAAGGTTTATCATATTTTGTAGTTTTACGTAATTTCGATATATGATTATAAGTTATGTCTATCAATTCTCAAACACTGGATAATATAAGACATTTTCAGTGGTGTTCGTTTGTGCTATTGTTGAATACTTTATATTACAGGTATCTCAGTGCAAACAGGATATCGACACTACCAGATGGAATATTCAGCAGTTTAGGCGATCTGCAGACTCTGTAAGTTAAATGTTTCTTTATAGAGGTAAAATATATAATTATTTCTTGAAAACCCTAGTATTCAGTCGACTTTCGTCAGTCTTGAATGCTAGACAATCTCTTTCTGGGATCATTGCTTGTGACTGTAAAAGTGTACATTCTTCCAATGAGTTTATGTGTAGGGTTTCTATAATTTTTTACAGTTTAATATTTTAATTTCATCGACATTAAGCTTCTTAAAAACATTTATATTATTTCATTTCATTCTATGTAAGGAATCGAAATCCAAAAAATGATTCGGCCATTTTGCAACGCTGTTAATTTTCTTTCAATTTTTAACGGCTAAGCATGAACATGAACCAAACAGTAAAATAGCACAGGCACAAAATAATTGACTTTCCGCAGCCAAACTTTTGCGCCGGAAGTTTGTTCGGCGGAAGCCAGTGATACGTGTGACTACACAAGTAAACCATACTAGTACAGCATAGGCTATAGGTATTGAAGTTGTGTGATTTACAGTAACTGGCCACGTGTTTCACCAACACACGTGGCAATAGCTTGCACTGACATTGGTCGTTTACGTAATGGACTTTATGTCATTTATTGAGTGAACTTTGAAAAGACAACATGTGTTTGGAACTGAAATTAGCTTTTTTCACCTGTTACGAAACAGATGAAAAATGAAATTAAATTACAGAGATCCATAATGAAAAGATATATTGAGATATATTAATGGCATAATAAAGAAACACATTACACAGTGATCTATTAAAGAAACCTACGGCCATAATTGGACATTTTAAAATAAAATTAATGTTCATTAGTGTCTGCGGACATCGCCTCAGCTGACTGCAAGATGCATAGCATGTAACCGAAGTATTAAGTTTATATTACAATATTCCATTTTGGTCATTTGAAATAAGAGAAGGGAGAATGTTTTGAAAACGATGAGATAGGCACATAGAGATAAGTTTTGCATCATAATTTTGTAGGCTTTTTGGTTCCCAGTTTTTTAGAAGAGTGGTGTATTTGTCTTTTTTTTGGAATTTTTGGAATTAATCTGATTATTCCTCTTCTTTATTCAACACTAAGATTTTCCACAAGGAAACTGTATTCGTATTATTTTAAGAAAGGATCTTTTATGCCGTGCCAGAAGTGTATATAAAATTCTTTAGTAGGACCATCAGTGCCAGGTGTTTTCTTATCTTTTTTTCCTTAGGGTTTTGAAGAGTTCTATTTCGGATATTTGTTGGCTTAGGTATTGATTGTCGTCATCTGTAAGGGTAGGTATATTCTTTGATTGAAAGCCGTAACTGTAGAAATCTTTTGCTACTTAAGGACCCACACTATATAGCTTTCCATAGAATTTTGCGGGTTTTTTTAAAGTAGGTCTTCTGAGTTGTGTATCTCTTGGCCTTGGGAATTTCGTATTTTTCGTAAACAGTGTTCATTGAAATTTTGTGCTTCTAGATTAAACAATAGTTTTGAGATTTTTTAGTCATATTCAATAAAGTTAGCTTTGCTTCTGATATAGTGTCCGTATGCTTCATGTTGCTCTAGATCATTTTTAGATCTGTTCTCGTTTTCAGTATCTCAAAATTCAATTCGCGTAAAGCTTCGTTGTCGATATCCATAGCTTCTGATCTGATTAAATTTTCATTAAGATTTTTCTATGGCGTTTTTGCTCTTGGGATTCTAGATTCTAGATATTAGTTGATAATCAAGACGAGATTGTGTTAAGAAGGGTTTTCGTCTGCGCCACGTGTAGGATTGTATATTGGGATTTTTTATTCTCCAGATGTCAACAAGGCTATAAATCTCCACAGTGTTTTGTAGTTTTTGTGTATCTTGGGACTTTTATCTAAAAATATATTTTAGTCTTCTCCTATTTTTAAGTTGTCCGTATAGGTTTTTCAATCTGATATTTTAATTCTTTGAAAAAAAAGACTTAGTTACTATACTATTTTCTTTGCCTTCAACATTAAGGTTGATAATTACGTACCTGCCTTGCGGATCTGTTGTATGTTTTGTGATAAACTGTGTGAATTTATTTCGTATAATTGTCAGTGTATCTCGACTTGCACTCTTCGGTTCACATATAATAACATATATATTTTAGTGTCTATTGTAGGCATTTTGTTCCTGCACACGTTTATGTTGGTTGATGAAACTCGGTGTCTTTGTTCACATTTTGCTTGAAACTAATTGTAAGTTCATTAAGAGACATTTTTTGAAAACAAAACGAAATATGTATAAGAATCGTCATATTGCGCATCATATTTTGATTAGTTCACTGGAAGTCTAAGTAAATATTCGGCAAAAATATCTCTTGACAGGGATATGACTTGACATTATCCATTTAGTGTTATTTACAAAAAAATAATTATTCAGTCTAATATATTTTAAAGCAATGGGATTTACTTATTTGAGACTTAGTTACTATTTTTTTATAATAAGATCCTTATAGAATCTAATTCTTGGCGGTTATAGCTTATATTTATGGGTTGTGTTTCCGAGAGTGAAACCGAAAAATCTATTTGTGAGCCAGTTTAATCAAAGTGTTAGCGCTATTGACTAATAAATATTCGGGCCGTGTGCCAGTGTAGACCCAAATCTTTTTTGGCACGTCCTATTCAATCAATGTTTCCAATATTGGTCAATTAATCAATTAATCAGTGGACAACATGCATTGAGCGAGGCGGATTAGTTATCTACATATAACGCATCATCAGTATTTATCAATACTGATCAAGTAATCAAATGGTCATATGCGTCTCTAAGCCTTTTTCGCATGTCTGTTTCATCTAGAGTCACAGGTTCGTGTATTTGGGGTAAGGCAGAATAATTATACACATACAGCCCAAAAACCTGTTAACCAGTCAGTAATGTCCTGGAGTGTATGTATTCAGTGTGTGTTTGTGAAGAAAGGGCAAAGCCAAAGTGTTTGTATGAGGGTTTGCATAAACAGGGGTCGATGCCAAAGTTAACATTGATTTAAACTTTATTGTATATATATGCACAGAACTTGTAGAAGCTGGCTGTCAAGGAAAAACGAGGAGATATGATTCAGGGCACTTGGAAGGAAAATGTTTCCAAAGCCCAAAACAGCAAATATATACTTTGTGACTGATATTTAGAACTGAAATATGTTTCTCAAAATTATACAAAGCTTAAAACATCCGTCTGGTATTCATATGTGCAAAATAATTCTTAACAATTGTAAGTTTTATGACTGTTGTAATAACAATAAACACAACAATTTCACATTATTAAACAATCCTGGCTGCATGAATAGCTAAACAAGGATAAATAATAATATAATGCTTATTGGTTGCCAGAGTGTATATCTCGTGTTGAAATGATACAATGATTAAAGTACATGCAAAAAATGGTAAAATAGGATTGCAATGAATAATTACGTCAAACAGCCTTTGAAGCCATAGCAACCTTAAACAAGCAACCATACCAACATAAATCTACGATATACACCAACAGTAACTTTTTAATCATCCAGTTCTTTACATATAGGCTCTTTAAGAGTACAATGTGTTCAACACATTTATGAGAATAGGTATTAAAAACTAAAATCACTCCAGCAAAAAGGCATTAATGGAACGAATAAAACATGAATAAAATAAGAATGTTCCTTATAGAAATGGGTTAGTTGCTAGGCCATTTTTGCGTTGTCAAAATAATTCTTTATTTAAGTTTGAAGGAACATGAAAAATAATAAAAATTGTTCTCTTTAGAAATTAAAGAATCTGTTAATTTTGTTATTTTATAAGTGCTGTATTTAATATTTTAATATTAATCTTTATCACAAAAATATCAATAGAGTAGAAATTATACGTTGACAGAGAAAAGGCAGAAGAACTACGGGCTTCACTGAAATCTCAAAATTCCGCAAATACATTATTTTTGCAGTCTACTTCATAGTTTTATATTCCCATTTATAACAAAAATGAATTTGATGTTTAGTAGAATATACGCTTTTAATCACCTACTTGAAGTTTAAATATATTTCTTCCAAATAGGATACTTCAAACATATTAAAATAGAAACGCGTTTTGTTATTGCTTCTGGTATGGCTTCACTTCAATCCACTTTTTTTCTTAAAGGTATGCTAGGATACAAACTAAATTGATGTTGATTACTCACAAACTTATTTAAATTATGGACTACCTTGTCGTGTAGCAAATTTGATAAATGAGTAGAGTAAAAACGAGTCTTCTGCGGCAGGAAGTGAAGTCATACTGACGTCATAGGTGCCGCAGAACTCTCACAGAGTTTCTGCGGCAGTTTTTAGGATAGAGCGCGCGTGTGTTGGAATGATTTCATAATGACGTAAAGATGACGTAAATATGACGTCATAAGTCACGTGATAAGTCACGTGATTATTTTTTTTCACACATCCATGCACACACATACCAAGGCAGGTTGTTTTGCTTATTCACAATATGTGGCTCTGAAAAGAGCGGCCAGGAGCCGAAGCTCCTCAGTGTTGGTTGCTCCAGGTGGTTCAGTAAAAGGTGAGCACGTCTTGGATTAGCCGTAGTGGTTGACTCATCTGCTAGCCAAAGTGAAGGCAAAGTGGCTGGTCTTGACGCCGCAAGTCATACATGCCAGATCATATTCACGGCACAGGGCCGTGTGATAGGCATGTATGCAGGAACACTGCAGACAGGCTTGATGACTGCAGGCAGACGCAACGACTTCTCCAACCAGACACCCACAGCCAACGCAGATATTCAAGTGATGGCGTAGGAAGTATGCAGACCATGTGGGGTACTCTTCTTCCTTTTGATTAGATGGCCAATCTTCCCCCAGCATGGTCATACGGAGATATGCCTCCTTGAACTGTCCTTGCTCCACGTTGAGAATCCTGTTGACTACAGTGACCAGACGATTTAAGAAGACTGGTATGCAGACTACGGCAGCATAAGCAGGATCTGGAAGCATCTGGAAGAAGTATTTCCTGTATGGAGTGCCGGTTCGAGCATGGACAGGGATGTCCATTTCCTTAACTTCACGTACTCTCAGCGGATTAGTAAGATCGAAGTTGGGCTCCACTCTGACAAGTGTGGAGGGAATATGAGAAGAGAACACTTATATAGCTTGGGAAATGAGGTCACGGGGAGAGGCAGCTTCCTCAAACTCCCCCCTCCCTAGGAGAGTAAGGTATGACCGACCCCCCCCCCACCCCCCAGGAGAGTAAAGTATGTCCGACACCTCCCCCCCCCCCGCTCCTCAGGAGAGGAGAGTAAGATTTAGCCGAATAAGCACAAAAAATCCTATATAAGTGCTGCGTCTCGGGGTTCAGCAATGACATTGTTAGAAACATCATGGACACGCTAACTCCATCGATCGGGCGTGACTGAAATATGCGGAGCAGCCTCATAATTGTCGCTGTGGAAATCCGACTTGCTGATGAAGACTTACTAAGGGCCATCCTATATTACGAAATGACGCTGAATCTGTGTGTGTGTGTGTGTGTGTGTGTGTGTTTGTGTGTGTGTGTGTGTGTGTGTGTGTGTGTGTGTGTGTGTGTGTGTGTGTGTGTGTGTGTGTGTGTGTGTGTGTGTGTGTGTGTGTGTGTGTGTGTGTGTGTGTGTGTGTGTGTGTGTGTGTGTGTGTGTGTGTGGATGCGGCTTCGTCGGGAAACAAGACGAATTGGTGTGTATCACGTTGAAATGTTAAAGTGAAACGGACCGAATTTCGGTCCGTTTGGCATTTTGGTCGGGTCGTCCGTTTCGCAAATCTGTGTAAGGGGCTCATTTTGCGAAACAGGACGTGCTCTTTCACCTGAGACCACATGCCTATTTCGCAGAAATTTACAGAGACCTTCAAAATTTCTGTGTAAAATAGTTCTCACACCAACATATAGATGGCTACCTACCATGAACTCTGTGTGAGAAAAGCACGTTGAACGAGAGCCAATCAGAAGGCGTACACGTCTTTCGATCTGTGTGAAATCTATTTTTATATCACATTTCAACCAATCAGGTGCTAGCACATGTGTCAGGGGAGCGCGACCACGTGTTGGAATGGACCCGCCCCGGGTGGTTGTCTACCTTTTGGCCTACATTTTAGTAGATTCTGGGGTGGCATATCCGTATAATTGTATTTAAAACAGGAAGAATAATATCGCAAATACGTTTTAAAGTTATTTATTGTTTTGTTTGTAGCCTATAAATCTCAAAAATCAAAGTTAAAGTTGAGGGTAAACAAGGCAACACCCCTTTTGGTAGTGGACGATAATACCAGAAAGTTTCCACTTCATTTTTTTAAGTACATATTTTTGTTTAACTGAAGCAAAGTGTCACATATTTTATTAAGCAATCGTTAGAGTTTGTTATTCTTCGTAGATTCTTGTTTTTTTTAACCAAGTCATTTGTTTCACATATTATTTTCGGTTTCTTAATGTAAGCCGGTCTGTTTCGCAAGCCTCATGTACGCGTGTTGTGTGTGAATTGCAGTCACTGTAAACTCTCAGTGCAATTTATAACTTTTTGTTGTGCGAACAGGCGTGTTTCGTGTCCGTACATGTCTTATTTACACTCAATCTTTCTGTGGCTAGCGCTGAAAGGACTTAATCTCTCATTACTTGATGCCATTAAACTTGAGTGCTGTGTTCTCCAAATTCTCCGAAGTTCGCCTGGTTTCGCTGTGTAGAGGCAGATTCTTGTGTGATGCCATTTATATTTTTGGGGTGTACGAGCGTGTGTCATGTGCGTACAAGTCTAATATACACTCAGTCTTTCCGTCAATATCACTTGAAGAACTGAGTTTTGTTTCTCACTGCTTGGTGACCGTAATCTTAACTGTGCTGTCTTCTTTTTCAAATTCTTCTTATTTCACTTTGACTGAATATAATACTTCAAAAGTGCATTGTCACTTTAGCGCAAGAAGAGGGGTGCACCGCCCCCACTCCCACCCCCTCCTATAACAAAAGCAAAATGCAATGGTACAGCCTGTTAGTTGGAAAAAATGTTAAAACCGTTGAACTTAAGATTTTTGTAGGCGAGAACCCCTCCCCCTCCCCTCTAATACACAACCACCGCGAAATTGGTAGCTGATAAACGCATTAAAATCGGTTTATTTTGCTCATTGCAGGACGCAATCCTTCAAAACTATATTGCTCCATTAGTGTAGCTAGTGGGAGACAATGACGTGCAACCCCTCCCCCCCTTAATAAAAAAATATCGCATTAACTGAGTTTCATATCTCACATCTTCTTGGCCTTAACTTGAGTGTGCTGTATTCGCAACATTTTCTCAAATTCGACTTCATTCGCCCAGTAGATGCAGTTATTACTCTGTGCCATTTGTATCTTTCTGTTGGGGGGGAGGGGTTTGCAAACGTGTTTTATGTGTTTCAAGTCAAATTTACCCCAGTCTTTCTGTTAATATCGCTTAGTTTAACTATCTCACTGTCCTTAATCTCGAGTGTGCTTTATTAAAAAAAAGCAGAGAGAGAGAGAGAGAGAGAGAGAGAGAGAAATCGATTCGTTTCACGTTGACTTTAGGTTTTGACACACCAAAACGGCTTGTTTTTTCGAGCCAAAAATTGTAGTATTTGTACTGTTAAATTGGCGCAACAACTGGGTGGGAGGGGGTGCATTCGGAGTAAACCCCTCCACCCTTTCCCCAAAAAGCGAAATGCACTGGTAAAGTCTAGAAGTGAAAAAAATATATATTAACACCGTTAAACCTAGACATTTTTCTCGCCAGATCCCCCCCCCCTCTTTCCTGCTCTCTTGCACACGCCAACTGCGAAATTGGTAGTTGATAAACGTACTAAAAACGGCCTGCTTTATTGACTGCAGGACGCAATCCTTCAAAAATGTTTTGCTCCATTGATGTAGTTAGGAGAATACAATGACGGGCAAATCTCCCCCCCCTCGTCCGTTTTTTTTCGGAAAAAAATATTGCATTATCTGAGTTTCATATCTGTTCATGTTAGTTTAGCAAGCGACATGTATGCGTGTCGCGTGTGAGGTGCAGTTACTGTAAACTCTCAGTACCATTCATTTTAAACTCTTCGGATTGGGGCCTATAGGTTTGGGCTGTCCGTCCGTCCGTCATCGCTTAATACCCCTATGAATTTGGGAGACGGTTGGGGCCTGCTTGTGTTTCACAAATATTACTTGTTTCTCATTATTTGATGCCCTTAAACTTGACTGTGCTGTGGCTACTAAATTCTCCCAAATTCGCTTGGTTACGCCGTGTAGAGGCAGGTTCTTGAGTGATGCCATTTGATATTTGTCTGGGGTGTAAAAGCGTGTGTCATGTGCGTACAAGTCTAATATACACTCAGTCTTTCCGTCAATATCACTTAAATTGAGTTTCGTTTGTCACTGCTTGGTGACCTTAATCTTGTGCTGTCTCTTTTTTCAAATTCGACTTATTTCACTTTGACTGAAACTAATACTTCAAAAGTGCATTTTTGTATTACCGCAAATAGAGAGAGTGCGCGACTCCCCCACTCCTCCCTCCGCCCACCCCCCCCCCCCCCGTCCCAAGAGCAAAATGCAATGGTAAAGCCTAATAGTCATAAAAAAATGTGTAACACCATTAAACGTAAGATTTTTGCGGGCGAGAACTCCCTCCCCCCTCTCCAATACGCAACTACTGCGAAATTGGTAGTTGATAATCGCATTAAAATGGGCTTATTTTATTCATTGCAGGACGCATCCTTCAAAAATATATTGCTCCATTAGTGTAGCTAGTGGGAGACAATGACGTGCAAACCTCCCCCTCCCTTTATCCAAAAAAATATCGCTTTAACTGAGTTTCACTATCTCACTGTCCTTAATCTTGAGTATGCTTTATTTAAAAAAAAGAGAGAGAGAGAGAGAGAAATCGATTCGTTTCACGTTGACTTTACGTTTTGGCACATCAAAACGGCTTTTTTTTTAGCCAAAAATTGTAGTATTTGTACTGTTAAATTTGTGCAACAACGGGGTTGGGGGCATTCGGGGTAAACCCAACCCTTTCCCCAAAAAAGCGAAATGCACTGGTAAAGTCTAGAAGTGAAAAAAAATCTGACGGCCAGATCCCCTTCACCCTTCCTCCGCCCCTCTTGTACACGCCAACTGCGAAATTGACAGTTGATAAACACACCGAAACGACTATTCGTAGTTGATTTGCTTGCATCTGTCAGCGGACTAAAGAGATTCTCACGCACATGTGAAAGGCTGATTGTGTATTATTGTGCGCTGTTTTATTTGTTTGAGCACTACTTTTAAGATTGGCTTGCCTTTTTACTATTAACACGCGAAAAATGTCATATTTATCTTCCATATATGCTTCTCAGATCCCTCCCCCCTCTCCATCCAGGCCCCCGTCCTCCTTCGGAATTGCCAATTCAAACACGTATCAGAAGCTCTATTTCGCAGTAGATTTGCTTTGATCTTTGAGCGGGCTAAATGCGAGAGGTTCCCACGCTCATGACAGGCTGACTGTATATCATTGAGCGCTGTTTTAATTGTGTGTGCACTACTTTTATGATTGACTTGCCTTGTTACTGCTTGCGCGCGAAATAATCCGTTATTTTGTCAAGGTTTTCTGCCATTAAAATGCTTGTTTGGTGATATTTTTTAGTTTGTGTTAGTTTATAAAAAATATTGTAAGGTTTGGAATGAAATTATCTGCGAAACACTACACTGTGTACATGAACTTGAATGTTTTTTTTACACAGTATGCAAATTAACCTGTCACGAGGTGTATGCGCGCGGCTTTGTTCTTGGTGGCGTCACTTTCAATGCAGAAAGCGTCCAGGTTACACGTGGATAATTTTTGAAAAATTAAAAGTGGATACAAAGTTAATAAGGATACGCCTGAAAGGTAAATACACAAATGTTAAAAGCGCGGTGATTTTGTGAATCACGAGAAAATGTTGTTTTAGCGTGTTTGGTGTGATTTGTGGCACTTTTTTGTGTAAGATGCTGCTGTAAAAATACATGCTTGATTGTGAGGACGGCACATTCTGAGCTAACATATCTTTTTATTTTACGGATTTATGTGTCTAGAAATGTTCGCTCAGAAAATTGTTGCTCACTTTCGCTTGAAAATGCTGTCGATGTTGTCTTTTCTTGGATTTCTTGGTTTACAAAAAGCGAAATGCACTGGTAAAGTCTAGAAGTGAAAAAAATATATATTAACACCGTTAAACCTAGACATTTTTCTCGCCAGATCCCCCCCCCCTCTTCCCTGCTCTCTTGCACACGCCAACTGCGAAATTGGTAGTTGATAAACGTACTAAAAACGGCCTGCTTTATTGACTGCAGGACGCAATCCTTCAAAAATGTTTTGCTCCATTGGTGTAGTTAGGAGAATACAATGACGGGCAAATCTCCCCCCCTCGTCCGTTTTTTTTCGGAAAAAATATTGCATTATCTGAGTTTCATATCTGTTCATGTTAGTTTAGCAAGCGACATGTATGCGTGTCGCGTGTGAGGTGCAGTTACTGTAAACTCTCAGTACCATTCATTTTAAACTCTTCGGATTGGGGCCTATAGGTTTGGGCTGTCCGTCCGTCCGTCATCGCTTAATACCCCTATGAATTTGGGAGACGGTTGGGGCCTGCTTGTGTTTCACAAATATTACTTGTTTCTCATTATTTGATGCCCTTAAACTTGACTGTGCTGTGGCTACTAAATTCTCCCAAATTCGCTTGGTTACGCCGTGTAGAGGCAGGTTCTTGAGTGATGCCATTTGATATTTTTCTGGGGTGTAAAAGCGTGTGTCATGTGCGTACAAGTCTAATATACACTCAGTCTTTCCGTCAATATCACTTAAATTGAGTTTCGTTTGTCACTGCTTGGTGACCTTAATCTTGTGCTGTCTCTTTTTTCAAATTCGACTTATTTCACTTTGACTGAAACTAATACTTCAAAAGTGCATTTTTGTATTACCGCAAATAGAGAGAGTGCGCGACTCCCCCACTCCTCCCTCCGCCCACCCCCCCCCCCCGTCCCAAGAGCAAAATGCAATGGTAAAGCCTAATAGTCATAAAAAAATGTGTAACACCATTAAACGTAAGATTTTTGCGGGCGAGAACTCCCTCCCCCCTCTCCAATACGCAACTACTGCGAAATTGGTAGTTGATAATCGCATTAAAATGGGCTTATTTTATTCATTGCAGGACGCATCCTTCAAAAATATATTGCTCCATTAGTGTAGCTAGTGGGAGACAATGACGTGCAAACCTCCCCCTCCCTTTATCCAAAAAAATATCGCTTTAACTGAGTTTCACTATCTCACTGTCCTTAATCTTGAGTATGCTTTATTTAAAAAAAAGAGAGAGAGAGAGAGAGAAATCGATTCGTTTCACGTTGACTTTACGTTTTGGCACATCAAAACGGCTTTTTTTTTAGCCAAAAATTGTAGTATTTGTACTGTTAAATTTGTGCAACAACGGGGTTGGGGGCATTCGGGGTAAACCCAACCCTTTCCCCAAAAAAGCGAAATGCACTGGTAAAGTCTAGAAGTGAAAAAAAATCTGACGGCCAGATCCCCTTCACCCTTCCTCCGCCCCTCTTGTACACGCCAACTGCGAAATTGACAGTTGATAAACACACCGAAACGACTATTCGTAGTTGATTTGCTTGCATCTGTCAGCGGACTAAAGAGATTCTCACGCACATGTGAAAGGCTGATTGTGTATTATTGTGCGCTGTTTTATTTGTTTGAGCACTACTTTTAAGATTGGCTTGCCTTTTTACTATTAACACGCGAAAAATGTCATATTTATCTTCCATATATGCTTCTCAGATCCCTCCCCCCTCTCCATCCAGGCCCCCGTCCTCCTTCGGAATTGCCAATTCAAACACGTATCAGAAGCTCTATTTCGCAGTAGATTTGCTTTGATCTTTGAGCGGGCTAAATGCGAGAGGTTCCCACGCTCATGACAGGCTGACTGTATATCATTGAGCGCTGTTTTAATTGTGTGTGCACTACTTTTATGATTGACTTGCCTTGTTACTGCTTGCGCGCGAAATAATCCGTTATTTTGTCAAGGTTTTCTGCCATTAAAATGCTTGTTTGGTGATATTTTTTAGTTTGTGTTAGTTTATAAAAAATATTGTAAGGTTTGGAATGAAATTATCTGCGAAACACTACACTGTGTACATGAACTTGAATGTTTTTTTTACACAGTATGCAAATTAACCTGTCACGAGGTGTATGCGCGCGGCTTTGTTCTTGGTGGCGTCACTTTCAATGCAGAAAGCGTCCAGGTTACACGTGGATAATTTTTGAAAAATTAAAAGTGGATACAAAGTTAATAAGGATACGCCTGAAAGGTAAATACACAAATGTTAAAAGCGCGGTGATTTTGTGAATCACGAGAAAATGTTGTTTTAGCGTGTTTGGTGTGATTTGTGGCACTTTTTTGTGTAAGATGCTGCTGTAAAAATACATGCTTGATTGTGAGGACGGCACATTCTGAGCTAACATATCTTTTTATTTTACGGATTTATGTGTCTAGAAATGTTCGCTCAGAAAATTGTTGCTCACTTTCGCTTGAAAATGCTGTCGATGTTGTCTTTTCTTGGATTTCTTGGTTTACAAAAAGCGAAATGCACTGGTAAAGTCTAGAAGTGAAAAAAATATATATTAACACCGTTAAACCTAGACATTTTTCTCGCCAGATCCCCCCCCCTCTTCCCTGCTCTCTTGCACACGCCAACTGCGAAATTGGTAGTTGATAAACGTACTAAAAACGGCCTGCTTTATTGACTGCAGGACGCAATCCTTCAAAAATGTTTTGCTCCATTGGTGTAGTTAGGAGAATACAATGACGGGCAAATCTCCCCCCCTCGTCCGTTTTTTTTTCGGAAAAAATATTGCATTATCTGAGTTTCATATCTGTTCATGTTAGTTTAGCAAGCGACATGTATGCGTGTCGCGTGTGAGGTGCAGTTACTGTAAACTCTCAGTACCATTCATTTTAAACTCTTCGGATTGGGGCCTATAGGTTTGGGCTGTCCGTCCGTCCGTCATCGCTTAATACCCCTATGAATTTGGGAGACGGTTGGGGCCTGCTTGTGTTTCACAAATATTACTTGTTTCTCATTATTTGATGCCCTTAAACTTGACTGTGCTGTGGCTACTAAATTCTCCCAAATTCGCTTGGTTACGCCGTGTAGAGGCAGGTTCTTGAGTGATGCCATTTGATATTTTTCTGGGGTGTAAAAGCGTGTGTCATGTGCGTACAAGTCTAATATACACTCAGTCTTTCCGTCAATATCACTTAAATTGAGTTTCGTTTGTCACTGCTTGGTGACCTTAATCTTGTGCTGTCTCTTTTTTCAAATTCGACTTATTTCACTTTGACTGAAACTAATACTTCAAAAGTGCATTTTTGTATTACCGCAAATAGAGAGAGTGCGCGACTCCCCCACTCCTCCCTCCGCCCACCCCCCCCCCCCCCCCCGTCCCAAGAGCAAAATGCAATGGTAAAGCCTAATAGTCATAAAAAAATGTGTAACACCATTAAACGTAAGATTTTTGCGGGCGAGAACTCCCTCCCCCCTCTCCAATACGCAACTACTGCGAAATTGGTAGTTGATAATCGCATTAAAATGGGCTTATTTTATTCATTGCAGGACGCATCCTTCAAAAATATATTGCTCCATTAGTGTAGCTAGTGGGAGACAATGACGTGCAAACCTCCCCCTCCCTTTATCCAAAAAAATATCGCTTTAACTGAGTTTCACTATCTCACTGTCCTTAATCTTGAGTATGCTTTATTTAAAAAAAAGAGAGAGAGAGAGAGAGAAATCGATTCGTTTCACGTTGACTTTACGTTTTGGCACATCAAAACGGCTTTTTTTTAGCCAAAAATTGTAGTATTTGTACTGTTAAATTTGTGCAACAACGGGGTTGGGGGCATTCGGGGTAAACCCCACCCTTTCCCCAAAAAAGCGAAATGCACTGGTAAAGTCTAGAAGTGAAAAAAAATCTGACGGCCAGATCCCCTTCACCCTTCCTCCGCCCCTCTTGTACACGCCAACTGCGAAATTGACAGTTGATAAACACACCGAAACGACTATTCGTAGTTGATTTGCTTGCATCTGTCAGCGGACTAAAGAGATTCTCACGCACATGTGAAAGGCTGATTGTGTATTATTGTGCGCTGTTTTATTTGTTTGAGCACTACTTTTAAGATTGGCTTGCCTTTTTACTATTAACACGCGAAAAATGTCATATTTATCTTCCATATATGCTTCTCAGATCCCTCCCCCCTCTCCATCCAGGCCCCCGTCCTCCTTCGGAATTGCCAATTCAAACACGTATCAGAAGCTCTATTTCGCAGTAGATTTGCTTTGATCTTTGAGCGGGCTAAATGCGAGAGGTTCCCACGCTCATGACAGGCTGACTGTATATCATTGAGCGCTGTTTTAATTGTGTGTGCACTACTTTTATGATTGACTTGCCTTGTTACTGCTTGCGCGCGAAATAATCCGTTATTTTGTCAAGGTTTTCTGCCATTAAAATGCTTGTTTGGTGATATTTTTTAGTTTGTGTTAGTTTATAAAAAATATTGTAAGGTTTGGAATGAAATTATCTGCGAAACACTACACTGTGTACATGAACTTGAATGTTTTTTTTACACAGTATGCAAATTAACCTGTCACGAGGTGTATGCGCGCGGCTTTGTTCTTGGTGGCGTCACTTTCAATGCAGAAAGCGTCCAGGTTACACGTGGATAATTTTTGAAAAATTAAAAGTGGATACAAAGTTAATAAGGATACGCCTGAAAGGTAAATACACAAATGTTAAAAGCGCGGTGATTTTGTGAATCACGAGAAAATGTTGTTTTAGCGTGTTTGGTGTGATTTGTGGCACTTTTTTGTGTAAGATGCTGCTGTAAAAATACATGCTTGATTGTGAGGACGGCACATTCTGAGCTAACATATCTTTTTATTTTACGGATTTATGTGTCTAGAAATGTTCGCTCAGAAAATTGTTGCTCACTTTCGCTTGAAAATGCTGTCGATGTTGTCTTTTCTTGGATTTCTTGGTTTACAATTTTTTGTAAGTGGCCACTGCTGGAAACTAGCTTCTTTTGGTCCGGGTCCTTGGGACCTAGGACTTTGAAAAAGGGTCCAAAGCTATTTAGGGAGGATCCGAACCGTGTTAAGATAACATAGGGCGCAAGAAGACCTGATTTTTTGCGGCTGAGTCGGACTCTGGGTAGCCAAAAAGGAGGGTCTCTGATCCCCGTCAATTTCCAGCCCTGTTAATACGTACACAGACTTTTGCCAATTTTAAACCCCTACCCTGAACGCAGTCCGGATGCTTTGTCTCCCCCTCCACCTTGAACGCTTAAAAGAATAAGCCAATTTCGGCTGAATTCAGGTGGGGTTAGGATGTAATGATAGAAGAAAAAGCGGCATGGATGATCTCTTAGAATGTAAAAAAATAGGTCAATTTCGCGCAGTTATAGCTCATGCTGTCGGATCATACCTAAGATTGAGATTCCTTCTTGCTACTCCGTGAGGGACTCCACGGTTAGAGAGATTTTGAATGCCCCATATCAGAATAATGTGGCAGGGGGCCCCGATATGGCCACAGCAGTAAAAAAAAAAGAAAGAAAAAGAAAATCACAATGCTACACCAAATGTATCCGGTCACTTGTCGGTTAGTTTCGCTAAGATTTATGGATTGTGTTGTCGTTATTTCAAATTCCCAATATATTCAGCTAATGATCATTCTCTTATTGCTTTCACAGATGCCGCGGAAAAAAGGGTGGATTAAAAAGACCAAGGTCCTAGAACAGTTCGTTGATCTGCAGCGCTACAGAACAGGTGACGTTGTGCTTCACATGTATAGAAGGAAGTGGTGGCCTGCACGTATGGAACGCCGGGACCCTGACGGAAGTATAGAAGTCTCGTTTTGCGGTTTTGACTTTGCGTAAGTTCTTAAACTTTTTTTTCTATTGCTTTCCTTTTCAGGTCGTGGACGTCCTGTACAACCAGTTTGATTTAGATTCCCTTTTGTTTTTGCGTGTTCTTGTGGAATGATGACGTCCTATTCGCAGAAATTATACTTTTGTAGAGTTGAAAGACCAGTGTATCGTAACATTTTTTTTTGCTCCTGTAATAACTGAAAAAAAAACTTGACAAGGACAGAAGTGACGTCTTTACAGCAGCTGAGAGTGATCCATGATTTCAAAACATTCTTTCATTTTAGTCCGGAGAAAGTTTCCGATCCCAGGAAGCTCAAACCGTTTCCTATGGCTGTGGGAATTGGTAATATGTTATTAAGAAATGACAGATTTTTTCCTTCCCTGTGATTGGGTTAAATGTCTGTTTTGTCGGTTTGCAAATCTCCGTTTTGCATGATAGTGCTTCATAAGTTTGCAGGTTCGATTATCTAGCCGGAAGCATCAGACTCAAAATGACTTGTATTTTTCAGTATCTTAGATGAAATACTTATTCCATTTTTTTCCTTCCCTGTGATTGGGTTAAATGTCTGTTTTGTCGTTTTATGGTTTGCAAATCCCCGTTTCCGTTGAGTTTTGCATGCTAATGCTTCATTAGTTTGCAGGTTCGATTATCTAACTGGAAGCATCAGACCCAAAAGGACTTGTATTTTTCAGTATTTTAGATGAAGTGCCGAATCCCTGTATTGCCAGTTGCACGTTCTCATTGCTAAACGGACTGTATATGCGAGATTGTACTTATTCGTATAACACCTATTTTTAAATTTTCTCTTCGGTATCTCAAACTTAAATGACTATTGTGTATGTGTAATTTTTGTGCTCACGCCTTGGAATGATAAAAAAGTATCGTGTTCCTTTACGCACAGTGTGTTTTCGCATGGTTTTTTGGAATGATTTATGTGCGTCTAAACTTGTATGGAATGAAATGTGGAATGATTAAGTATTCCGTCATTTTTTTCTGCAGAAGAGGTGTTTAAAAACCCCAGGAAGGGATATATCAAGGCCTGGGCAGAAGCCGCAAAGAGGTTATGCCGCAAGGATCAGAGCCACTTGACCCATTTTGTGGGTGAAATTGTTGGGGGACCGGTTAAAGATAGTGATGACAGTTCGGATGTTAACCAAGCCTGTAGCCAGATTAAGAAAGCAGCGGAAAATATCCCTGCGCCGATTTCAGGTAATAACAGATGGACGAATATACAACATATATTTTGCTTGACGCGTATTTCTCGTTTCATTCGACATCTTTTTTTGTGTGTCTGTGGGTGTGATCCGAAGGGCAGTTTCGTTATTTTCCTGAACCGGAACTTGTAAGACTGGAGCGAAACGGACTGTTGTCAGAATTTTGAACATGCATGTCCTGTGCGGCTAAGCTTTAAATTGTTCAAGGATGAAATAAGGACGTCATAGTTTATGACTCGGCTGTTACATTAGAATAAAACATTGGCATTGGAAGAAATCACAGAGTTCAAATTAATTTTAAAACATGTGTTCATTTCGCTTGCACAGAATAAATAGTTTACATTTTCATACAATATCCCCGTTGCAGCGATCGAAAGCCATGAGACAGAAGTTACGGCCACCGTTGGGGAGGGGGTGGCGCAATCCGAAGAACGTAGTTCGGGCAGCGATTGCGTCATTCAAGGCGTTAAAACCATGTCAAAAGAGCTTTGTGAGAGACCAGTGAAAAGCGTAGAGTCGGCTAACACACATTCATCGCAGGGCGAGAAAGACACAAAACTCTCAGCGAATGCGGAATCGTCTGTTGAAGGGGCGTCGTCTGAGAAGTCGCTGGGTAAGTGATGCTTTTGCATTTATAAAGGGTAAGAATTGTTGCTGAGATGTGTCGGAAGGTGTATCGGGATATATGTAGCACTAGTGCAGATTTGGTCAAGCCAACCAGGTGCTGACGTTTCAAAGAATTCAAAACATTTTTCGTGCGTTGTGGTTGTCGGCGAAACGGACTGCTTATCGGTGCCCACTGCTAAGATTGTAAGAGTTTTGTACAGTTCAGCTTTGAATTGAAGATGAAATGTGAAGGTTATTCCTGGGCGCTTCATGGTCTCTTCAAATTTAGTTGCTGTTTTGACTTGATGTGAAGTTGTCAGTGTCTCTGTCGTACGAATTCAGTGATTTAGCGTTTGTAATTCCAGTGTTATACTGTTTCAGAAAATGTCCCCGTTGCTGCAATCGGAAGCCGTGACACAGACGTTACGGTCACCGTTGGGGAGGGGGTGGCGCAATCCGAAGAACGTAGTTCGGACAGCGATTGCGTCATTACGGGCGTTGATATCATGTCAAAGGAGCTTTGTGAGAGACCAGTGAAAAGGGAAGAGGGGGCACACACACATTCATCGCAGGGCGAAAAAGACACAGCGAATGCGGAATCGGCTGTTCAAGGGGCGTCTTATGAGACGTCGCTGGGTAAGTGATGCTTTTGCATTTATAAAGGGTAAGAATTGTTGCTGAGGTGTGTCGGAAGGAGTATCCTGACATATGTAGCAGTAGTGCAGATTTGGTCAAGGGAATCAGGTGCTGGCATTTTAAAGAATTCAAAACTTTTTTCTTGCATTATGGTTGTCGGCGAAAAGGACTGCTTATCACTGCTGTGATTACGGAAGACCTGGGGGAGGGGGGCAATTACTGCTGCTATCCTATTTGGATTTTGCATGTGAAATCCTGCTTAGGCATTGCTTAAGCACTGCCTTAGCAGGATGTCACGTGCAAAATTCAAGTAGGGCAGCAGCAGTAGTGGCCCTCCAGGTCTTCCGAATGTGATTGAAAGAGTTTTGTGAGTACAGCTTTGAATTGAAGTTGAATGTAAAGGTTATTCCTGGCCGCTACATGGTCTCTTTAAGCGTAGTTGGCATTTTGATTTCACGTGAAGTTGTCAGTCTCTGTCGTGCGAATCCGCAGTGGTTTAGAGTTTGCAAAACAAATGCAATCCAGGGTGTCCAGCTTTGATGTGCTGCTCATTTCGCTTATGTAGTTAGAATGTGATACATTTTCAGAAAATGTTCCCGTAGCAGCAAGGGGAAGGCGTGAGACAGAAGACAGGGACACTTTTGAATGTAGTCCGGGAAGCGATACCGTTATTACGGGCGTTGGTGCCCTTTTACAAAAGTTTGCTAGCAAGTCAAAGAAAGAGGGGGCAGCTACACATTTTAGTAACACAAAACTGGCTGAAGATGCGAAATTGGTGGTACAGAGTCGTTTGAGGGCAAATTACTTGGTAAGTATATTTTTTTTCAACTATTGAAGCATAAGATGTTCTGTTGCCCCGCTGTGTTTAAAGTGGTCACCTCGTGTGTTGCTTATTTTTGTTTTTAGGGTTTGCAACTGCAGCCCATTTCGCTGTTCCAAATAATTTTGTGTTTGCGCCCACGAAAAATGCTCGGAAAGAAACTAAAATATGACTTAAATTCAAAATCCTTTTAACTTTTTTAGGAGTGGTGAAACCTGTACCTCAACCAGTCAAGATCTTTGAGTTGTCCCACAAGACGGAAGGTAATTACACGGTCCAACCAGGGAGTACCTACCTTGCAAATGCAATGGGTAAGTCGTATTTAGCTTTGTTATCAATTAAAATACAGCGCTTTTCGCCTTGCTTTTTAATCAACAAGGTAACTCAGAGTTATTTATTGGCTTTGTTTCTTTCTCATTTTAGATGTGTTATCAAGTAAGTTGAACATAAAAAAAGTGTGCAGTGCATCTGGTTTCGCGTATATCACATAAATGCATTTACCATTTGCTTGTGTAACTCTCATGTCTGTCATTTTGTTTTGTTGTAGAAGCTGCCGGACTTGTTTACAGGATGGTACAGAGGCCTGGAGGGGTAGATGCGGAGGTATTTGCGGGACAGGAAATTGCGACATGTGTTGTGAGGGATGTGGTAGAGGGACTGCAACCTGAAGGCATAACTTTTTCCCACAATGAACCCAGGTCTTCACTGCAAACAGTAGATACAAGTGCTATTTTGGGTAGGTTTTACGTATTTCATTTTTTTTTTGCTGTATGCTTTAATACAATATAATACATTTTACGGTATGGTTGTAAACTGATGAGGACGTCAAGCAAGCGAAACCATCCAGGTTAAGTGCAAGTCTAAAACATAACAATATCGCGTTTCGCATGTTGAGTGTGTTTTATATGGAAAAGATATTTAGAAATGCATTTTGTTTTTATTTCTTTTGTTTCAGCAGATGTCTTGGCCAAAGCAAGTGATGAGGGGGAGGGGCAGGAGCCAACTAGCCATGAACTTTGTCAGCCACAAGCTACAACAGCACACGAGCAAAACTTTTTTCCAAATTTATCATTTTCTGAGATGTTGCCTGATGACGCCGAACCTGTTCCTGAATTTCTAGAGCACTTGACGACCTGTAGTGCACCCGTAACATCTCGGCAGCGGTCTATTCCATCAACAGCTGTAAGGGAGGAAGATCTTGTGCAAGAGCAACAGCACCATGTCTTGGAAAGGTTTTGCGCGCTGACAGAAGAAACAAAAGGTGGTAAGTAAAATAGTTTTTATGCGATGTCCATTTCGCTGGTATTGAGCATTTGTGCAGTGGTAAAGTGTAGTGGTCAGAAAAATATTAATACCGTTAAACGAAGACATTATTGCTGGCGAGACCGCCCCCACACCCAAACGGCTTTTTTCACAAAATCGCAGGACGTAATATTGGTGTTAGTAGGGAGCTATTGCTATCGGTCTGTCCGTCCGTCTGTCCGTAAATTTTTTTGTCTGGGCGATATCTCAAAAACTATTTATCGGAGCTTCACGAAACTTTGCAGGAAGAAAGTATATATAGTGTAAATGTGCAAAGACCCGTCCGCCGCTTCATCCGTTGCACCTTGTATGTTGTTTTTATCCGGGCGGTATTTCAAAAGAGTAACTGGACCACAGTGATGTAGCTGTTATTGGCTGAAGGCTCTGCATCTCCGATGCCTATGTTTATTATTATTCAAAATTCAGTTCGTTTCACTGCAACATGTTGATACACCAGAATGAAGAAAGTGTCCTTGGTGTAATTAGGGAGCTATGATGGGTTGCAACCTTCCCTCTCCCCCCTCACCCCGCCCCTTTCTCAAAGAAAAAAAAATAGATTGAACTCAGTTTCAGCGCTCACCACTTGGTGCCCTTAATCTGGAGTCTGCTGTGTTTTTTTTTCAAATTTCAGTTAGTTTCACTGCAATATGTTGATACACCAGAATCAAAAATGTGTACTTGGTGTAATTAGGGGGCTACGATGGGTTGCAACCTTCCCTCTCCCCCCCTCACCCCGCCCCTGGGTTGCAACCTTCCCTCTCCCCCCCCTCACCCCGCCCCTTTCTCAAAGAAAAAAAAATAGATTGAACTCAGTTTCAGCGCTCACCACTTGGTGCCCTTAATCTAGAGTCTGCTGTGGTTTTTTTTTTCAAAATTCAGTTCGTTTCACTGCAATATGTTGATACACCAGAATCAAAAATGTGCACTTGGTGTAATTAGGGGGCTACGATGGGTTGCAACCTTCCCTCTCCTCCCCCCTCAACCCGCCCCTTTCTCAAAGAAAAAAAAATAGATTGAACTCAGTTTCAGCGCTCACCACTTGGTGCCCTTAATCTGAAGTCTGCTGTGTTTTTTTTTTCGAAATTCGGTTCGTTTCACTGCGACATGTTGATACACCAGAATGAAAAATGTGCACTTGGTGCAATTAGGGGGCTACGATGGGTTGCAACCTTCCCTCTCCCCCCTCACCCCGCCCCTTCCTTAGAGAAAAAAAGATAGATTGAACTCAGTTTCAGCACTCGCCACTTGGTGCCCTTAATCTGGAGTCTGCTGTGGTTTTTTTTCTTCAAAAGTCGGTTCGTTTCACTGCGACATGTTGATACACAACAATGTTTATTTTTCAACCAAAAAGTGAGATATGAGGTTTAGCAGTTGCAGTTAATGTTATTAACAGCTCATGATGCAAACATATGAGACGGGATTACATTCGCTGTGGTATGGTAGTATTTTGTCCTACTTGTGTAAAAATGACTTGCTTTGCATTTGCCATTATTTCTTTGTCTGAATTTCAGTGCTATTTTAGGTTAATATATTTATTGCAGAGGCGGGAAAAGATTGTGATCCTGAGGTGTTCGAGGTGTCCCTAAGAGAGGTCATTCCGTTAGAAACGAATGTTGAACAACACGTCTCAGATTCATCGGTATTAAGCTCTCCCGTACCGATGGCTCAGATAGAAAACAGTTCTCCCGTATCAGTGGCCCAGATAGGAAAGCCAAAGAGTTTCTCACTGCGAATTCGCCCTAAACAGAAAAAGCTACGGCCCCAGTCCGATGAAAGCTCTTCCGTCGATCGTGGCCATGATTCAGACTACGTACCCACTCCAAAAAAGAAAAGGCTCTCAGGAAAACAACATAAATTTACTTCAAGTAGCAGTGATGAGGAGTCTGATGAAGCCCCTATCACATCAACTCCACGAAAGGCAGCGAAAGCAACGGTTCGCAGACCAGCAGTGAAAAGTAGCCAGAGATCAGGTGCAAAAGCAATGGTTCGCAGACCAGCAGTGAAAAGTAGCCAGAGATCAGGTGGCAAACACAGTCAATTGAAAGCCTCGTCGGCGCCAGAGAAAGACAAAAGAGGGAGACAAAAATATCCTAAGTCGGAGTTACAGCCCAAGTCCGTCAGAAGCTCTGGCCACGCTCATGATGGTGATTCAGACTACGTACCCACTGCGAAAAAGAAAAGGTTACCAGGAAAAAAACATACATTTACTACAAGTAGCAGTGAGTCTAATGAAACTCCTGTCACAACTCCAGGAAAAGCGGATAAAGCAACGGTTCGCAGATCAGTGAAAAGAAGCGATATCTCAGGCGACGAACACGGTCAGATGGAGGACTCATCGGTACCTGTTGGAGAAAAAGACACAACAGAGGGACCGATGTTTAGTTCAAGTACCGACAGATCCGTAACTACGCCCGTCACATCGACCCCAATGAAATCACGTCGCAAGTCAGCGAAACGAACGGTTTCAACACCATCAGCTTTAAGAAGCGAAACCTCGGATACAGAACCAGCTACTGCAATTGAATCTTCAACGGTAGCAACTGCGGATAGTGATTTCGATCTACCAAGACTGGACCCAGCCAGTAAAAAAAACATTGTTGTTTCTTCTGTCACAAATTGATTGCACGTGTAGCCGAACATTGCACAGGCATCCATCGAAACGAAGACGAAATAAAGGTTATAAAAGAAATCAAAGACAAGCGTTGTCGTGCATTGGAATGGGATAGAATTCGAAAATTGGGAGATTATTGGTACAACAAACAGGCCAAAAAGAAAGGGTTGAAAGACTTAATTGTCAAATACCGAAACACCATGAGGAAGAGGGAGGAGAGAGCGACTGAAGAAAAAGAGTACCTATTGTGTCCATACTGCAAGGCAATGATAACGAAAGAAAACTTCGCACGTCATCAAAGGAGGGAATGTAAGCAAAATGCAGATCGACGGGAAAAAGGAGAGAAAATTGATACGCCCGAAAAAACTACGCGAAAACGACTTGTTCCTGAGGCAAGAGCTAAAATGATGCAAGTGGACACCCAGTCTGAAGCTGTTAAAAAGGCTTTGGCACGCATGCACCCGTGTCATACGACGGAGATCATAAAGAACGACAAGTTGCTGCTAGAGCTGATGGAATTTTTATCCGATAAACATGGTCATATGTCGAAGGCGCAAAGTATGATAACACAACCCGTCATAGCTTTGGCAAAGTTACTTAAGCTGTGTCGCGAGAAATATCCCGATGTTTTCGTAAGCAGTGAAGACCTAGTCCACCCTGGCCACTACAGGCTAATGGAGAGCGTTATTAAAATGTCCCAGGACGAAGGACCAGCATCACAAAAAGAATTCAGCCATTAATCGGCGGTTATGAGATTAGGAGGAACTCTAAGAACCCTTGCAACCGAATACGAGATGCATTGCCTACGAAATGGAGACTACTCGAAAAACAAGATTGCCTCTGTGTTCCATTCTGTGCTCGATCGTTATTACACATGTTTGTCCAGACGAGCTAACTTCCTGCTAAAGCGACGAAAATTAAACAAGAGAAAAATTCTGCCAATGTTTCAAGACATTGACAAGTTCTTCCAACACATATCGAACAGAATGAAGGTACTTCATACGAAACCGGCGAAAGAAGACATCTATAGGGAAGTCGTGGTGTATACCCTCGCACAGGTGATAATGTTCAACAGAAAACGCAGTGGTGAGGTCGAAAGGTTGCTATTGAAGGATTTAACTGACGGTCTGAAAATTTCATCAGAGCCAGATCCCGAATATCTAGCGGGAATGCAGGAATTCGAAAAGAAGTTGGCAAACAAATTGATCAGGATTGAGTTCTTGGGGAAATGCTCTAGACGAATATCGGTGCTGTTAACAACCGAAATGCACGAAAACATCAAGCCGCTGCTGAAGCTACGCGAAAAGTACGTCCACAAGAACTCGGTTTATGTCTTTGCACGTCCTGGAAATTATAACACACCGATGGAGGAGCACGTCGCGGTAAAAAAGGTAGCAGTGGAAGCAGGCCTTACCGACTTGAACATTTTTAATTCAACAAACATGCGAAAACACCTTGCAACCATGTCGCAAGTGTTAAACTTGCCGCACGTAGAGCAGGACTTTTTGGCAAATTTCATGGGTCACGACATAAGGGTTCATAGGGACTACTACAGATTACCGGTCGACATTGTCGAAAAGAGTAAAGTGGCACAGGTCCTCATTGCCATAAACAGTGGGAAGCCAAGGGAACCATACCAACAAACGGGCTACGAAGCGTTGCCGGATGTGGAAATTGGCGAGGTGACTGCACAGGGTGGACCAACGGAAAGTAGGTTTATGTTGCACTTTACGTGCGAAATGTACTTCAAAATTTGTAAGAAAATTTGAAAAATATAGTTAGCTGACTTTGTAACAGGGAGATGTTAAAAAACCCAAAAAATGTTTTAAGATGTGTGTATTTCAGTACGTTTATTTTCCTACTTTTTTTCGACCCCGTTCCCAGTATGTTTTACAGCTGAGAAGATTTGAAGTAACACACAGTCCAGTTTGGTGCGAAAATGACGTGTATATGTAATTGGGAGTTAATTTGATACCCTATGCTGTTCGCAGGTGATGTTGAAGAATCAGACGGAGAGGGAGAAGTGGACGTCATAAGAGAGACGGAGCAATGACTGCTGGGTAAGAAACCTATTAATCGGATTTCGCTTGAATTGTGCGTACACAGTCAGGAGTAAAGTTGTGTAAGATGATAAAGGGGTGATATTTGTAATGCCTATTTCATTAAACGTTTTTTTTTATTATTTTTTTTTTAAACATTGTTCAGAATGTAATTATCATTTACAAGGCTGTACAAAACATGAGACAGTAGTAATAAAATGTGTGACCTTTGAATTTCGCAGGTTTTTGGTACTGCTGCAACTCTGCCAATGTTATTTATAACAAAGTGGCATTTTTTTTATGTTTTTACAGGCGATCAAACAACTCGTCCCCACTTCAGTGAAGTTGAAGTGGCTCTCATGAAGACCATATTCAAGAAAGAATTACCACACAGAGGTAGTCTTCCAACGTTAGATGAAGTGGAGGATCGAGTTCGAGACGAGGAAATGTTATGGGTCGTTCTGTGAGAAAAATCTTCAATTTCCTGAAAGCGCAGAAGAAAAAAAGTACCAAAGCAAAAAAAACAACAAACAGCAGCTCCTTCCGCTCCTGCTCTACCGACCGCTGATGCTTTAGACGATACTTCAGGTACAAGCATACAAGCAAAAATATTAAAGAAAAACGTACTGCACATTTCGCATGGAGTGAGAGACTAAGAAAATTTTAGTGTAGATGAATATTTAAAATTGTTTTTAATTGTATGTTGTTGACCGTTCACTATGTATAATTAATTTCTCTTGCATATAAGCAAAAACATTGCATTTAGACATGTTCATTTATGTTTTTCTTTCAGACGAGGTGGAATATGAAATTCCTTTGCCTGTCACCTCAGTATCATCACTTATGAAAAAGAAACGGAAGAAATCCGGTCACAGCCGCAGGTCAGAAAGTCCCAAGAAAACTAAAGGTAGGATTTAACAGAAAGCATTCGGTTCACATAAATTTTAGGTGGTACATTTCGCGTGGTTTTGTTAATAGCGTTGCGAAAACTATATTGAATGTAACGTTTGCTTTCGCAAGAATTGACAGCTCATTGCACTTAGATTTTATAATCTCGCCTTATCTTTTGCAATACTCGACACTTCAATGTAAACTCACAAATTTATTTTGCTAGATACACATGCTTTACACTTGTGCAAATTATTTTACAGGTTCGAGTAGGCCATGGACCACAGAGGAAAAAGAGGCGGTGCATAAACATTTCCAAGGCCACATTGACCGATACAAGCCGCCAACGATGAAAGAAATCAATTCCTGCCTTTCAGAGGAAAGTGATATTTTAGGACACAGGAACAAAGTTCAGTTGCGGGCATACCTTTCAAATTTGTACAAGAGAAATAGAAAGGCGGAAGAAGCCTCAGATCCGTTTAAAAAATAAGAAAATATTTCGGGGACATTTCGCTGTGATATCATGTTTGTGGTATTCTGTTTTGGTTTACACAAGTGCGGGGAGTTTTCTTTTTATCAGGTTTTCCATGCAGTTCACTGTTCTTGTACGAAGTGACTGACTTTTAATTTATGAACGTCACGGGTCTACGTAGTACGGACAATTTTCATGTAACGGGATCTCAAAACCTGCCAAATTTGCCGAGATATTTAATAAGAAGTGTTTTGGTTCGTACATTTCGCATGGTTATGTGCGTTCGTGTATCAGTTTGAAAGTTTCAATGTGTTATTTGCATTTAATTTTTCTCGTATGAGGTGACCGACTGAAAATTTATGAAAGTGGCGGTGATGGGTAGTACTGGCAAGTTTCATGTGACAGGGTCACAAAAGCTGCCAAGTTTGCCGATGTGTTTAAAAAAAGAAATACTTGCGTCGTAGATTTCGCGTGGTTGCACTACATTTCGCATGGTTGTGTATGAGCGTACATTTCGCTTGTCAGTTCGAAAGTTCTCTGTTCGGAGTGACCAATTTCAAAGTTTTTGAACGTTGTGAGATTGGGTAGTACGAGTAAATAATATGTGACAGAGTCTCAAAACTTGCAAATTTTGCTGATGTTTCTGTGAGTAAGAACATTTTGGTGTTCGCACATTTCGGATAGTTGTGTACGTACATTTCGCTTGTCAATTCGAAAGCTTTAACTGCGTTATTTGCAGTTCTTTTTTTTTTACACCAAGTGACCGAATTAAGTACGTACAAAACCATGCGAAATGTGCAAACACCAAAATGTTCTAATTCACAGAAACATCGGCAAAATTTTTTTTAATTTGTTTTAAGTTTCGCTGTCAGAAAGCGTACTTGTTAGAAATGAAAGTAAGGGAGGGGGGCTGTGCTGTGACGTTCAAGTCTTACCTTGGCACGGGGTTGTGTGGGACTAACTGTGTAACTTGAGTGGGAAGGGAAAAATGTTGAAGACGCAAAGCGCACGGTAGCGAAATAGAAAGGATAAATATACACTTCCTTCGTTGCTATTCATTGTATAACATGTTTTTAATGCTTATGTTTCTGTCCTTGCATTTTCTGGCGGAGAAACGTGATGTCTTCCATGGTGTTAGTAATGTCAGTGTTTTCATGGTAACACTGGACGTAGTGTTGTAAGTCGGCATCGGGGGCCATCGGTTGTGGCGTATTTTACTTAAACTCGTGCGGTTGGTTTAAACAAAGCACTTGCTGGGTAGACAGGAAAAGGTGTATTGCCAAACATCCTCATTTAATATTGGGGGTGGGTGGGTGGGATTGGTGGTAGGGAATTTTCGATTTATCAAGAGCTTTCAAAAATTACGGGGCAGGTTTTTTCGTTTTCCAATATTAAGTCAGGACACCTGTCTTATTGAAATCATGCTGTTTGACCAAGCGAGTATTTGTTTTAATTTGTTTTTAGTTTCGCTGTCAGAAAGCGTACTTGTTAGAAATGAAAGTAAGGGAGGGGGGCTGTGCGGTGACGTTCAAGTCTTACCTTGGCACGGGGTTCGTGTGTGGGACTAACTGTGTAACTTGAGTGGGAAGGGAAAAATGTTGAAGACGCAAAGCGCACGGTAGCGAAATAGAAAGGATAAATATACACTTCCTTCGTTGCTATTCATTGTATAACATGTTTTTAATGCTTATGTTTCTGTCCTTGCATTTTCTGGCGGAGAAACGTGATGTCTTCCATGGTGTTAGTAATGTCAGTGTTTTCATGGTAACACTGGACGTAGTGCTGTAACTCGGCATCGGAGGCCATCGGTTGTGGCGTTATTACTTAAACTCGTGCGGTTGGTTTAAACAAAGCACTTGCTGGGTAGACAGGAAAAGGTGTATTGCCAAACATCCTCATTTAATATTGGGGATGGGTGGGTGGGATTGGTGGTAGGGGATTGTCGATTTATCAAGAGCTTTCAAAAATTACGGGGCAGGTTTTTTCGTTTTCCAATATTAAGTCAGGACACCTGTCTTTATGAAATCATGCTGTTTGACCCAGCGAATATTTGTTTTAATTTGTTTTTAGTTTCGCTGTCAGAAAGCGTACTTGTTAGAAATGAAAGTAAGGGAGGGGGGCTGTGCGGTGACGTTCAAGTCTTACCTTGGCACGGGGTTCGTGTGTGTGACTAACTGTGTAACTTGAGTGGGAAGGGAAAAATGTTGAAGACGCAAAGCGCACGGTAGCGAAGTAGAAAGGATAAATATACACTTCCTTCGTTGCTATTCATTGTATAACATGTTTTTAATGCTTATGTTTCTGTCCTTGCATTTTCTGGCGGAGAAACGTGATGTCTTCCATGGTGTTAGTAATGTCAGTGTTTTCATGGTAACACTGGACGTAGTGTTGTAAGTCGGCATCGGAAGCCATCGGTTTTGGCGTTATTACTTAAACTCGTGCGGTTGGTTTAAACAAAGCACTTGCTAGGTAGACAGGAAAAGGTGTATTGACAAACATCCTCATTTAATATTGGGGGTGGGTGGGTGGGATTGGTGGTAGGGGATTGTCGATTTATCAAGAGCTTTCAAAAATTACGGGGCAGGTTTTCTCGTTTTCCAATATTAAGTCAGGACATGTGTCTTTATCAAATCATGAGACCTTGTTACATACATGGTTTTGGACGTACATGTCGCATGTAATATTTTAGGAAACAGGGACAAAGTTCAGTTGCGGGCATACCTGTCAAATTTTTACAAGAAAAATAAAAAGGCGGATGAAGCTTCAGATCCGTTTTAAAAAAAAAGAAACTATTTCGGGACCATTTCGCTGTGATGTCATGTTTATGGTATTCGGTTTTGGTTTACACAAGTGCGGGGAGTTTTCTTTGTATCACTTTCACATGCAGTTCACTGTTCTTATACGAAGTGACCGACTTTTAATTTATGAACGTCATGGGAATGGGTAGTACGGGCAATTTTCATGTAACGGGGTCTCAAAACCTGCCAAATTTGCCGAGGTATTAAGAAGTGTTTTGGTTCGTACATTTCGCATGGTTATATGCGGTCGCGTATCAGGTTTCAGTGTGTTATTTGCATTTGATTTTTCTCATATAAAGTGACAGACTGTAAATTTATGAAAGTGGCGGTGATGGGTTGTACGGATAAGTTTCATGTGACAGGGTCAGAAAAGCTGCCAAGTTTGCCGATGTTTTTAAAAAAGAAGTACTTGTGTCGTAGATTTCGCGTGGTTGCACTACATTTCGCATGGTTGTACATGTGTGCGTACATTTCGCTTGTCAGTTCGAAAGTATTAGCTGTGTTATTTGCAGTTCACTGCTCCTATAAGAAGTGACCGACTTTAAATTTATAAGCGTTGCGAGATGATGTAGTACGAGAAAATGATATGTGGCAGGGTCTCAAAACTTACACATTTTGCTGATGTTTCTGTGAGTAAGAACATTTTGGTGTTCGCACATTTCACATGGTTGTGTACCTACATTTGACTTGTCAATTCGAAAGCTTTAACTGCGTTAATTGCAGGTCACTTTTCTCACCAAGTGACAGCCTTTGGTACATACAAAACCATGCGAAATGTGCGAATACCAAAATGTTCTAATTCACAGAAACATCGGCAAAATTTTTGAAGTTTGAGACCCTGTTACATACATGGTTGTGGACGTACATTTCGCATGTGATATTTTAGGACACAGGGACAAAGTTCAGTTGCGGGCATACCTTTCAAATTTTTACAAGAAAAATAAAAAGGCGGATGAAGCTTCAGATCCGTTTAAAAAAAAGAAACTGTTTTGGGGACATTTCGCTGTGATGTCATGTTTGTGGGATTCCGTTTTGGTTTACACAAGTGCGGGGAGTTTTTTTCCATGCAGTTCACTGTTCTTATACGAAGTGACCGACTTTTAATTTATGGAGGTCACGGGGCTGGGTAGTACGGGCAATTTTCATGTAACGGGGTCTCAAAACCTGCCAAATTTGCCGAGGTATTAAGAAGTGTTTGGGTTCGTACATTTCGCATGGTTATGTGCGTTCGCGTATCAGGTTTCAGTGTGTTATTTGCATTTGATTTTTCTCGTATAAAGTGACTGACTGTAAATTTATGAAAGTGGCGGTGATGGGTTGTACGGATAAGTTTCATGTGACAGGGTCAGAAAAGCTGCCAAGTTTGCCCATGTATTTAAAAAAGAAATACTTGCGTCGTAGATTTCGCGTGGTTGCACTGCATTTCGCATGGCTGTGTATTAGCGTACATTTCGCTTGTCAGTTCGAAAGTTCGGAGTGACCAATTTCAAAGTTTATGAACGTTGCGAGATTGGGTAGTACGAGTAAATAATATGTGACAGAGTCTCAAAACTTGCACATTTTGCTGATATTTCTGTGAGTAAGAACATTTTTGTGTTCGCACATTTCGCATAGTTGTGTACGTACATTTCTCTTGTCAGTTTGAAAGTTTTAATTGTGTTATTTGCAGTTCACTTTTCTCATACGAAGTCACCGACTTCAGTACGTACACAACCATGCAAAATGTGCGAACTCCAAAATGTGCTTATTTACAGAAACATCGGCAAAACTTTCAAAAGTTTGAGACCGTGTCACACACATGGTTGTTATACGTTCATTTCGCATGATTGTGTATAAACGTGCATTTCGCTTGTCAGCTCGAAAGTTTTACCTCTTATTTGCAGTTCACTGTTCTTATACGAAGTGACCGACTTTAAATTTATGAACGTCGCGAGAAGGGCGTACGCGCAAACGTGACAGGGTCTCAAAACTTGGAAATTTGCCGATGTTTCCGTGATTAAAAAATTTTGGTGTTCGCACATTTCGCATGTTTTGTACGTACATTTCGCATGTCAGTTTGAAAGTTCATTTGTGTTATTTTCAGTTCATTTTTCTCATACGAAGTCACCGACATTAACTTTATGAACGTCACGAGAGGGGTAGTGCACCCAAGTTGTGTTGCAGGGTCTCTAAACTTGCAAATTTTGTGCATGGTTGTGTACGTACATTTCGCATGTTAGTTTGAAAGTTTCTGCTGTGTATTTTGTTTTCTTTAGGAAGCTTTTATGTGGTTTATATCTCATTGCCTCACGTTTTTTTCGTCCTATCATTAAATTTTAATTAGTGTACATAACACTGAGCTTGAAAATAAGATAGAGTTGGTTATTTACACAAGACGGTTATGTCAGTAAAGGATTTTGTTGTATTATTTTTCCTGTATTTTGGTTATATTTTAAAAGAGTTTTGTTTTTAAACATTCATCTGTATAAATCTGTATTTTGTTTTTAAACAATTTATCTGTATAATATAAATCTATGTTTTTAAACATTCATCTGTTTTAATATCTTTTGTACTGCTCTTCAATATTTTGTAACTCTTCAATTAATGTTAAATAGTTTATGTATAGAAATGAAAGAAAATAAATATTACATTGGGATTATGGTGTAAATAAAAGAAAAGAAACTCTACGCTTGTTTGGCTTGTATTTAGTGTTTCCCTAATACTCTTTTACAGAAAGCACGGTTTGTTTGCATTTTTTACACAGTCTCGATTCACATCAAACTTATAGTTGCAGATATCAAAAAATGGTGTAAAATATGCAAATTATGTAAACAAAATATTCCGTTTCGCAGGGTTCATGCTTTGTTAAATTTCTCTTAATCTGTTGTCTTTTATATATTTTCGCTTTCGGAATTGAATGTAAAAAAAATCTACCGAGATTTTCATATACAACTTATGTCTGAAAAGTCCCTAATAACGAAGTTAGATTTTTGGCGTACATTTCGCGAGTTGGAGAAGAAATCGCGATTCGTCGTTTGTTTCCCGACATACCTGTATATGTGTGTGTGTGTGTGTGTGTGTGTGTGTGTGTGTGTGTGTGTGTGTGTGTGTGTGTGTGTGTGTGTCTGTGTGTGTGTGGATGCGGCTTCGTCGGGAAACAAGACGAATTGGTGTGTATCACGTTGCAATGTTAAAGTGAAACGGACCGAATTTCGGTCCGTTTCGCATTTTGGTCGGGTCGTCCGTTTCGCAAATCTGTGTAAGGGGCTCATTTTGCGAAACAGGACGTGCTCTTTCACCTGAGACCACATGCCTATTTCGCAGAAATTTACAGAGACCTTCAAAATTTCTGTGTAAAATAGTTCTCACACCAACATATAGGTGGCTACCTACCATGAACTCTGTGTGAGAAAAGCACGTGGAACGAGAGCCAATCAGAAGACGTACACATCTTTCGATCTGTGTGAAATCTATTTTTATATCACATTTCAACCAATCAGGTGCTAGCACATGTGTCAGGGGAGCGCGACCACGTGTTGGAATGGACCCGGCCCCAGGTGGTTGTCTACTTTTTGGCCTACATTTTAGTAGATTCTGGGGTGGCATATCCGTATAATTGTATTTAAAACAGGAAGAATAATATCGCAAATACGTTTTAAAGTTATTTATTGTTTTGTTTGTAGCCTATAAATCTCAAAAATCAAAGTTAAAGTTGAGGGTAAGCAAGGCAACACCCCTTTTGGTAGTGGACGATAATACCAGAAAGTTTCCACTTCATTTTTTTAAGTACATATTTTTGTTTAACTGAAGCAAAGTGTCACATATTTTATTAAGCAATCGTTAGAGTTTGTTATTCTTCGTAGATTCTTGTTTTTTTTTTAACCAAGTCATTTGTTTGACATATTATTTTCGGTTTCTTTATGTAAGCCGGTCTGTTTCGCAAGCCTCATGTACGCGTGTTGTGTGTGAATTGCAGTCACTGTAAACTCTCAGTGCAATTTATAACTTTTTGTTGTGCGAACAGGCGTGTTTCGTGTCCGTACATGTCTTATTTACACTCAATCTTTCTGTGGCCAGCGCTGAAATTGACTTAATGTCTCATTACTTGATGCCATTAAACTTGAGTGCTGTGTTCTCCAAATTCTTCCAAGTTCGCCTGCTTTCGCTGTGTAGAGGCAGATTCTTGTGTGATGCCATTTATATTTTTGGGGTGTACAAGCGTGTGTCATGTGCGTACAAGTCTAATATACACTCAGTCTTTCCGTCAATATCACTTGAAGAACTGAGTTTTGTTTCTCACTGCTTGGTGACCGTAATCTTAACTGTGCTGTCTTCTTTTTCAAATTCTTCTTATTTCACTTTGACTGAATATAATACTTCAAAAGTGCATTGTCGCTTTAGCGCAAGTAGAGGGGTGCACCGCCCCCACTCCCACCCCTCCTGTAACAAAAGCAAAATGCAATGGTACAGCCTGTTAGTTGGAAAAAATGTTAAAACCGTTAAACTTAAGATTTTTGTAGGCGAGAACCCCTCCCCTCCCCTCTAATACACAACCACTGCGAAATTGGTAGCTGATAAACGCATTGAAATCGGTTTATTTTTCTCATTGCAGGACGCAGTCCTTCAAAAATATATTGCTCCATTAGTGTAGCTAGTGGGAGACAATGACGTGCAACCCCTCCCCCTCCCTTTATCAAAAAATATCGCATTAACTGAGTTTCATATCTCACTACTTGTTGGCCTTAACTTGAGTGTGCTGTATTCGCAACATTTTCTCAAATTTCGACTTGATTCGCCCAGTAGATGCAGTTATTACTCTGTGCCATTTGTATCTTTCTGTGGGGGGGGGGGGGGGGTTGCAAACGTGTTTTATGTGTTTCAAGTCAAATTCACCCCAGTCTATCTGTTAATATCGCTTTAACTTAGTTTAACTATCTCACTGTCCTTAATCTCGAGTGTGCTTTATTAAAAAAAAGCAGAGAGAGAGAGAGAGAGAAATCGATTCGTTTCACATTGACTTTACGTTTTGACACACCAAAACGGCTTGTTTTTTCCAGACAAAAATTGTAGTATTTGTACTGTTAAATTGGCGCAACAACTGGGTGGGAGGGGGGTGCATTCGGGGTAAACCCCTCCACCCTTTCCCCAAAAAGCGAAATGCACTGGTAAAGTCTAGAAGTGAAAAAAATATATATTAACACCGTTAAACCTAGACATTTTTCTCGCCAGATCCTCCTCCCCCCTCCTCCCTGCTCTCTTGCACACGCCAACTGCGAAATTGGTAGTTGATAAACGTACTAAAAACGGCCTGCTTTATTGACTGCAGGACGCAATCCTTCAAAAATGTTTTGCTCCATTGGTGTAGCTAGGAGAATACAATGACGGGCAAATCCCCCCCCCCTCGTCCGTTTTTTTCGGAAAAAAAAAATATTGCATTATCTGAGTTTCATATCTGTTCATGTTAGTTTAGCAAGCGACATGTATGCGTGTCGCGTGTGAGATGCAGTAACTGTAAACTCTCAGTACCATTCATTTTAAACTTTTTTTTCTTGGCGTGTGCAAGCGTGTTTTATGTCCGCATATGTCTTATTTACACCCACTCTTTCTGTGGATATCGCTGAAATTGGCTTTCATTATGTCCCAACCCTTCGGATTGGGGCCTATAGGTTTGGGCTGTCCGTCCGTCCGTCATCGCTTAATACCCCTATGAATTTGGGAGACGGTTGGGGCCTGCTTGTGTTTCACAAATATTACTTGTTTCTCATTATTTGATGCCCTTAAACTTGAGTGTGCTGTGGCCACTAAATTCTCCCAAATTCGCTTGGTTACGCCGTGTAGAGGCAGGTTCTTGAGTGATGCCATTTGATATTTTTCTGGGGTGTACAAGCGTGTGTAATGTGCGTAGAAGTCTAATATACACTCAGTCTTTCCGTCAATATCACTTAAACTGAGTTTCGTTTCTCACTGCTTGGTGACCTTAATCTTGTGCTGTCTTTTTTTTTTTCAAATTCGACTTATTTCACTTGGACTGAAACTAATACTTCAAAAGTGCATTTTTGTATTAACGCAAATAGAGAGGGTGCGCGACTCCCCCACTCCTCCCTCCATTAGTGTAGCTAATGCTCAATTAGTGTAGCTAGTGGGAGACAATGACGTGCAAACCTCCCCGTCCCTTTATCCAAAAAAATATCGCTTTAACTGAGTTTCACTATCTCACTGTCCTTAATCTTGAGTATGCTTTATTTAAAAAAAAGAGAGAGAGAGAGAGAGAGAGAGAGAGAGAGAGAGAGAGAAATCGATTCGTTTCACGTTGACTTTACGTTTTGGCAGATCAAAACGGCTTTTTTTTTTTAGCCAACAATTGTAGTATTTGTACTGTTAAATTGGTGCAACAACGGGGTTGGTTGCATTTGGGGAAAACCCCACCCTTTCCCCAAAAAAGCGAAATGCACTGGTAAAGTCTAGAAGTGAAAAAAAATTTTGACGGCCAGATCCCCCTCACCCTTCCTCCGCCTCTCTTGTACACGCCAACTGCGAAATTGACAGTTGATAAACACACCGAAACGACTATTCGTAGTTGATTTGCTTGCATCTGTCAGCGGGCTAAAGCGAGAGATTCTCACGCACATGTGAAAGGCTGATTGTGTATTATTGTGCGCTGTTTTATTTGTTTGAGCACTACTTTTAAGATTGGCTTGCCTTTTTACTATTTACACGCGAAAAATGTCATATTTATCTTCCATATATGCTTCTCAGATCCCCCCCCCCTCTCCATCCAGGCCCCCGTCCTCCTTCGGAATTGCCAATTCAAACACGTATCAGAAGCTCTATTTCGCAGTAGATTTGCTTTGATCTTTGAACGGGCTAAAAGCTCGAGGTTCCCACGCTCATGACAGGCTGACTGTATATTATTGAGCGCTGTTTTAATTGTGTGTGCACTACTTTTATGATTGACTTGCCTTGTTACTGTTTGCGCGCGAAATAATCCGTTATTTTGTCAAGGTTTTTCTGCCATTAAAATGCTTGTTTGGTGATATTTTTTAGTTTGTGTTAGTTTATAAAAAATATTGTAAGGTTTGGAATGAAATTATCTGCGAAACACTACACTGTGTACATGAAGTTGAATGTTTTTTTTTACTCAGTATGCAAATTAACCTGTCACGAGGTGTATGCGCGCGGCTTTGTTCTTGGTGGCGTCACTTTCAATGCAGAAAGCTTCCAGGTTACATGTGGATAATTTTTGAAAAATTAAAAGTGGATACAAAGTTAATAAGGATACACCTGAAAGGTAAATACACAAATGTTAAAAGCGCGGTGATTTTGTGAATCACGAGAAAATGTTGTTTTAGCGTGTTTGGTGTGTTTTGTGGCACTTTTTTGTGTAAGATACTGCTGTAAAAATACAGGCTTGATTGTGAGGACGGCACATTCTGAGCTAACATATCTTTTTATTTTACGGATTTATGTGTCTAGAAATGTTCGCTCAGAAAATTGTTGCTCAGTTTCGCTTGAAAATGCTGTCGATGTTGTCTTTTCTTGGATTTCTTGGTTTACAATTTTTTGTAAGTGGCCACTGCTGGAAACTAGCTTCTTTTGGTCCGGGTCCTTGGGACCTAGGACTTTGAAAAAGGGTCCAAAGCTATTTAGGGAGGATCCGAACCGTGTTAAGATAACATAGGGCGCAAGAAGACCTGATTTTTTGCGGCTGAGTCGGACTCTGGGTAGCCAAAAAGGAGGGTCTCTGATCCCCGTCAATTTCCAGCCCTGTTAATACGTACACAGACTTTTGCCAATTTTAAACCCCCTACCCTGAACGCAGTCCGGATGCTTTGTCTCCCCCTCCACCTTGAACGCTTAAAAGAATAAGCCAATACGCACTTAGACTTTTTCGGAAAAACTTTTGCGTTTCGGCTGAATTCAGGTGGGATTAGGATGTAATGATAGAAGAAAAAACGGCATGGATGATCTCTTAGAATGTAAAAAAAAATAGGTCAATTTCGCGCAGTTATAGCTCATGCTGTCGGGTCATACCTAAGATTGAGATTCCTTCTTGCTACTCCGTGAGGGACTCCACGGTTAGAGAGATTTTGAATGCCCCATATCAGAATAATGTGGCAGGGGGCCCCGATATGGCCATAGCAGTAAAAAAAAAAAAAAGAAAGAAAAAGAAAATCACAATGCTACACCAAATGTATCCGGTCACTTGTCGGTTAGTTTCGCTAAGATTTATGGATTGTGTTGTCGTTATTTCAAATTCCCAATATATTCAGCTAATGATCATTCTCTTATTGCTTTCACAGATGCCGCGGAAAAAAGGGTGGATTAAAAAGACCAAGGTCCAAGAACAGTTCGTTGATCTGCAGCGCTACAGAACAGGTGACGTTGTGCTTCACATCTATAGAAGGAAGTGGTGGCCTGCACATGTGGAAGGCCGGGACCCTGACGGAAGTATAGAAGTCTCGTTTTGCGGTTTTGACTTTGCGTAAGTTCTTAAACTTTTTTTCTATTGCTTTCCTTTCCAGGTCGTGGACGTCCTGTACAACCAGTTTGATTTAGATTCCCTTTTGTTTTTGCGTGTTCTTGTGGAATGATGACGTCCTATTCGCAGAAATTATACTTTTGTAGAGTTGAAAGACCAGTGTATCGTAACATTTTTTTTTTTGCTCCTGTAATAACTGAAAAAAAAACTTGACAAGGACAGAAGTGACGTCCTTACAGCAGCTGAGAGTGATCCATGATTTCAAAACATTCTTTCATTTTTAGTCCGGAGAAAGTTTCCGATCCCAGGAAGCTCAAACCGTTTCCTATGGCTGTGGGAATTGGTAATATGTTATTAAGAAATGACAGATTTTTTCCTTCCCTGTGATTGGGTTAAATGTCGGTTTGCAAATCTCCGTTTTGCATGATAGTGCTTCATAAGTTTGCAGGTTCGATTATCTAGCCGGAAGCATCAGACTCAAAAGGACTTGTATTTTTCAGTATCTTAGATGAAATGCTGAATCCCTGTATTGCCAGTTGCACGTTCTCATTGCTAAACGAACTGTATATGCGAGATTATACTTGTTCGATTTTTTTCCTTCCCGGTGATTGGGTTAAATGTCTGTTTTGTCGTTTTATGGTTTGCAAATCCCCGTTTCCGTTGAGTTTTGCATGCTAATGCTTCATTAGTTTGCAGGTTCGATTATCTAACTGGAAGCATCAGACCCAAAAGGACTTGTATTTTTCAGTATTTTAGATGAAGTGCCGAATCCCTGTATTGCCAGTTGCACGTTCTCATTGCTAAACGGACTGTATATGCGAGATTGTACTTATTCGTATAACACCTATTTTTAAATTTTCTCTTCGGTATCTGTTCTCTCTGTAACTTGCGTGGAACACAAACTTAAATTACCATTGTGTCCGTGTCATTTTTGTGCTCACGCCTTGGAATGATAAAAAAGTATCGTTTTCCTTTACGCACAGTGTGTTTTCGCATGGTTTTTGGGAATGATTTATGTGCGTCTAAACTTGTATGGAATGAAATGTGGAATGATTAAGTATTCCGTCATTTTTTTCTGCAGAAGAGGTGTGTAAAAACCCCGGGAAGGGATATATCAAGGCCTGGGCAGAAGCCGCAAAGAGGTTATGCCGCAGGGATCAGAGCCACTTGACCCATTTTGTGGGTGAAATTGTTGGGGGACCGGTTAAAGATAGTGATGACAGTTCGGATGTTAACCAAGCCTGTAGCCAGATTAAGAAAGCAGCGGAAAATATCCCTGCGTCGATTTCAGGTAATAACAGATGGACGAATATACAACATATATTTTGCTTGACGCGTATTTCTCGTTTCATTCGACATCTTTTTTTGTGTGTGTCTGTGGGTGTGATCCGAAGGGCAGTTTCGTTATTTTCCTGAACCGGAACTTGTAAGACTGGAGCGAAACGGACTGTTGTCAGAATTTTGAACATGCATGTCCTGTGCGGCTAAGCTTTAAATTGTTCAAGGATTAAATAAGGACGTCATAGTTTATGACTCGGCTGTTACATTAGAATGAAACATTGGCATTGGAAGAAATCACAGAGTTCAAATTAATTTTAAAACATGTGTTCATTTCGCTTGCACAGAATTTTCATACAATATCCCCGTTGCAGCGATCGAAAGCCATGAGACAGAAGTTACGGCCACCGTTGGGGAGGGGGTGGCGCAATCCGAAGAACGTAGTTCGGGCAGCGATTGCGTCATTCAAGGCGTTAAAACCATGTCAAAAGAGCTTTGTGAGAGACCAGTGAAAAGGGTAGAGTCGGCTAACACACATTCATCGCAGGGCGAGAAAGACACAAAACTCTCAGCGAATGCGGAATCGGCTGTTGAAGGGGCGTCGTCTGAGAAGTCGCTGGGTAAGTGATGCTTTTGCATTTATAAAGGGTAAGAATTGTTGCTGAGATGTGTCGGAAGGTGTATCGGGATATATGTAGCACTAGTGCAGATTTGGTCAAGCCAACCAGGTGCTGACGTTTCAAAGAATTCAAAACATTTTTCGTGCGTTGTGGTTGTCGGCGAAACGGACTGCTTATCGGTGCCCACTGCTAAGATTGTAAGAGTTTTGTACAGTTCAGCTTTGAATTGAAGATGAAATGTGAAGGTTATTCCTGGGCGCTTCATGGTCTTTTCAAATTTAGTTGCTGTTTTGACTTGATGTGAAGTTGTCAGTGTCTCTGTCGTACGAATTCAGTGATTTAGCGTTTGTAATACCAGTGTTATACTTTTTCAGAAAATGTCCCCGTTGCTGCAATCGGAAGCCGTGACACAGACGTTACGGTCACCGTTGGGGAGGGGGTGGCGCAATCCGAAGAACGTAGTTCGGACAGCGATTGCGTCATTACGGGCGTTGATATCATGTCAAAGGAGCTTTGTGAGAGATCGGTGAAAAGGGAAGAGGGGGCACACACACATTCATCGCAGGGCGAAAAAGACACAGCGAATGCGGAATCGGCTGTTCAAGGGGCGTCTTATGAGAAGTCGCTGGGTAAGTGATGCTTTTGCATTTATAAAGGGTAAGAATTGTTGCTGAGGTGTGTCGGAAGGAGTATCCTGACATATGTAGCAGTAGTGCAGATTTGGTCAAGGGAATCGGGTGCTGGCATTTTAAAGAATTCAAAACTTTTTTCTTGCATTATGGTTGTCGGCGAAAAGGACTGCTTATCACTGCTGTGATTACGGAAGACCTGGGGGGGGGGCAATTACTGCTGCTATCCTATTTGGATTTTGCATGTGAAATCCTGCTTAGGCATTGCTTAAGCACTGCCTTAGCAGGATGTCACGTGCAAAATTCAAGTAGGGCAACAGCAGTAGTGGCCCTCCAGGTCTTCCGAATGTGATTGAAAGAGTTTTGTGAGTACAGCTTTGAATTGAAGATTGAATGTAAAGGTTATTCCTGGCCGCTACATGGTCTCTTTAAGCGTAGTTGGCATTTTGATTTCACGTGAAGTTGTCAGTCTCTGTCGTGCGAATCCGCAGTGGTTTAGAGTTTGCAAAACAAATGCAATCCAGGGTGTCCAGCTTTGATGTGCTGCTCATTTCGCTTATGTAGTTAGAATGTGATACATTTTCAGAAAATGTTCCCGTAGCAGCAAGGGGAAGGCGTGAGACAGAAGACAGGGACACTTTTGAATGTAGTCCGGGAAGCGATACCGTTATTACGGGCGTTGGTGCCCTTTTACAAAAGTTTGCTAGCAAGTCAAAGAAAGAGGGGGCAGCTACACATTTTAGTAACACAAAACCGGCTGAAGATGCGAAATTGGGTGCTACAGAGTCGTTTGAGGGCAAATTACTTGGTAAGTGTATTTTTTTTTAACTATTGAAGCATAAGATGTTCTGTTGCCCCGCTGTGTTTAAAGTGGTCACCTCGTGTGTTGCTTATTTTTGTTTTTAGGGTTTGCAACTGCAGCCCATTTCGCTGTTCCAAATAATTTTGTGTTTGCGCCCACGAAAAATGCTCGGAAAGAAACTAAAATATGACTTAAATTCAAAATCCTTTTAACTTTTTTAGGAGTGGTGAAACCTGTACCTCAACCAGTCAAGATCTTTGAGTTGTCCCACAAGACGGAAGGTACTTACACGGTCCAACCAGGGAATACCTACCTTGCAAATGCAATGGGTAAGTCGTATTTAGCTTTGTTATCAATTAAAATACAGCGCTTTTCGCCTTGCACTTTAATCAACAAGGTAACTCAGAGTTATTTATTGGCTTTGTTTCTTTCTCATTTTAGATGTGTTATCAAGTAAGTTGAACATAAAAAAAGTGTGCAGTGCATCTGGTTTCGCGTATATCACATAAATGCATTTACCATTTGCTTGTGTAACTCTCATGTCTGTCATTTTGTTTTGTTGTAGAAGCTGCCGGACTTGTTTGCAGGATGGTACAGAGGCCTGGAGGGGTAGATGCGGAGGTATTTGCGGGACAGGAAATTGCGACATGTGTTGTGAGGGATGTGGTAGAAGGACTGAAACCTGAAGGCATAACTTTTTCCCACATTGAACCCAGGTCTTCACTGCAAACAGTAGATACAAGTGCTATTTTGGGTAGGTTTTACGTATTTCATTTTTTTTTTAGCTGTATGCTTTAATACAATATAATACATTTTACGGTATGGTTGTAAACTGATGAGGACGTCAAGCAAGCGAAACCATCCAGGTTAAGTGCAAGTCTAAAACATAGCAATATCGCGTTTCGCATGTTGAGTGTGTTTTATATGGAAAAGATATTTAGAAATGCATTTTGTTTTTATTTCTTTTGTTTCAGCAGATGTCTTGGCCAAAGCAAGTGATGAGGGGGAGGGGCAGGAGCAAACTAGCCATGAACTTTGTCAGCCACAAGCTACAACAGCACAAGAGCAAAACTTTTTTCCAAATTTATCATTTTCTGAGATGTTGCGTGATGACGCCGAACCTGATCCTGAATTTCTAGAGCACTTGACGACCTGTAGTGCACCCGTAAAATCTCGGCAGCGGCCTATTCCATCAACAGCTGTAAGGGAGGAGGACCTTATGCAAGAGCAACAGCACCATGTCTTGGAAAGGTTTTGCGCGCTGACAGAAGAAACAAAAGGTGGTAAGTAAAATAGTTTTTATGCGATGTCCATTTCGCTGGTATTGAGCATTTGTGCAGTGGTAAAGTGTAGTGGTCAGAAAAATATTAATACCGTTAAACGAAGACATTATTGCTGGCGAGACCGCCCCCACACCCAAACGGCTTGTTTCACAAAATCGCAGGACGTAATATTGGTGTTAGTAGGGAGCTATTGCTATCGGTCTGTCCGTTCGTCTGTCCGTAAATTTTTTTGTCTGGGCGATATCTCAAAAACTATTTATCGGAGCTTCACGAAACTTTACAGGAAGAAAGTATATATAGTGTAAATGTGCAAACACCCGTCCGCCGCTTCATCCGTTGCACCTTGTATGTTGTTTTTATCCGGGCGGTATTTCAAAAGAGTAACTGGACCACAGTGATGTAGCTGTTATTGGCTGAAGGCTCTGCATCTCCGATGCCTATGTTTATTATTATTCAAAATTCAGTTCGTTTCACTGCAACATGTCGATACACCAGAATGAAGAAAGTGTACTTGGTGTAATTAGGGAGCTATGATGGGTTGCAACCTTCCCTCTCCTCCCCTCACCCCGCCCCTTTCTCAAAGAAAAAAAAATTGATTGAACTCAGTTTCAGCGCTCACCTCTTGGTACCCTTAATCTGGAGTCTGCTGTGGTTTTTTTTCAAAATTCAGTTCGTTTCACTGCAATATGTTGATACACCAGAATCAAAAATGTGTACTTGGTGTAATTAGGGGGCTAAGATGGGTTGCAACCTTCCCTCTCCCCCCCCCTCACCCCGCCCCTTTCTCAAAGAAAAAAAAATAGATTGAACTCAGTTTCAGCGCTCACCTCTTGGTACCCTTAATCTGGAGTCTGCTGTGGTTTTTTTTTTCAAAATTCAGTTCGTTTCACTGCAATATGTTGATACACCAGAATCAAAAATGTGTACTTGGTGTAATTAGGGGGCTACGATGGGTTGCAACCTTCCCTCTCCCCCCCCTCACCCCGCCCCTTTCTCAAAGAAAAAAAAATAGATTGAACTCAGTTTCAGCGCTCACCTCTTGGTACCCTTAATCTGGAGTCTGCTGTGGTTTTTTTTTTCAAAATTCAGTTCGTTTCACTGCAATATGTTGATACACCGGAATCAAAAATGTGTACTTGGTGTAATTAGGGGGCTACGATGGGTTGCAACTTTCCCTTCCCCCCCCCCGCTCACCCCGCCCCTTTCTCAAAGAAAAAAAAATAGATTGAACTCAGTTTCAGCGCTCACCTCTTGGTACCCTTAATCTGGAGTCTGCTGTGGTTTTTTTTTCAAAATTCAGTTCGTTTCACTGCAATATGTTGATACACCAGAATCAAAAATGTGTACTTGGTGTAATTAGGGGGCTATGGTGGGTTGCAACCTTCTCCCCCCCCCTCACCCCGCCCCTTTCTCAAAGAAAAAAAAAGATAGATTGAACTCAGTTTCAGCACTCGCCACTTGGTGCCCTAAATCTGGAGTCTGCTGTGGTTTTTTTTTTTTTAAATTCGGTTCGTTTCACTGCGACATGTTGATACACAACAATGTTTATTTTTTAACCAAAAAGTGCGATATGAGGTTTAGCATTTGCAGTTAATGTTATTAACAAATTGAAGTAACCAGCTCATGATGCAAACATATGAGAGGGGGTTACATTCGCTGTGGTATGGTAGTATTTTGTCCTACTTGTGTAAAAATGACTTGCTTTGCATTTGCCATGATTTCTTTGTCTGAATTTCAGTGCTATTTTAGGTTAATATATTTATTGCAGAGGCGGGAAAAGATTGTGATCCTGAGGTGTTCGAGGTGTCCCTAAGAGAGGTCATTCCGTTAGAACTGAATGTTGAACAACACGTCTCAGATTCATCGGTATTAAGTTCTCCCGTACCAATGGCTCAGATAGAAAACAGTTCTCCCGTATCAGTGGCCCAGATAGAAAAGCCAAAGAGTTTCTCACTGCGAATTCGCCCTAAACAGAAAAGGCTACAGCCCCAGTCCGATGAAAGCTCTTCCGTCGATCGTGACCATGATTCAGACTACGTACCCACTCCAAAAAAGAAAAGGCTCTCAGGAAAAAAACATAAATTTAGTTCAAGTAGCAGTGATGAGGAGTCTGATGAAGCCCCTATCACATCAACTCCACGAAAGGCAGCGAAAGCAACGGTTCGCAGACCAGCAGTGAAAAGTAGCCAGAGATCAGGTGCAAAAGCAATAGTTCGCAGACCAGCAGTGAAAAGTAGCCAGAGATCAGGTGGCAAACACAGTCAATTGAAAGCCTCATCGGCGCCAGAGAAAGACAAAAGAGGGAGACAGAAATATCTTACAAAGTCGGAGTTACAGCCCAAGTCCGTCAGAAGCTCTGGCCACGCTCATGATGGTGATTCAGACTCCGTACCCACTGCGAAAAAGAAAAGGTTACCAGGAAAAAAACATACATTTACTACAAGTAGCAGTGAGTCTAATGAAACCCCTGTCACAACTCCAGGAAAAGCGGCGAAAGCAACGGTTCGCAGATCAGTGAAAAGTAGCGAGATCTCAGGCGACGAACACGGTCAGATGGAGGACCCATCGGTGCCTGTTGGAGAAAAAGACACAACAGAGGGACCGATGTTTAGTTCAAGTACCGACAGATCCGAATCTACGCCCGTCACATCGACCCCAATGAAATCACGTCGCAAGTCAGCGAAACGAACGGTTTCAACACCATCAGCTTTAAGAAGCGAAACCTCGGATACAGAACCAGCTACTGCAATTGAATCTTCAACGGTAGCAACTGCGGATAGTGATTTCGATCTACCAAGACTGGACCCAGCCAGTAAAAAAAAGCATTGTTGTTTCTTCTGTCACAAATTGATTGCACGTGTAGCCGAACATTGCACAGGCGTCCATCGAAACGAAGACGAAATAAAAGTTATAAAAGAAATCAAAGACAAGCGTTGTCGTGCATTGGAATGGGATAGAATTCGAAAATTGGGAGATTATTGGTACAACAAACAGGCCAAAAAGAAAGGGTTGAAAGACTTAATTGTCAAATACCGAAACACCATGAGGAAGAGGGAGAAAGCGACTGAAGAAAAAGAGTACCTGTTGTGTCCATACTGCAAGGCAATGATAACGAAAGAAAACTTCGCACGTCATCAAAGGAGGGAATGTAAGCAAAATGCAGATCGACGGGAAAAAGGAGAGAAAATTGATACGCCCGAAAAAACTACGCGAAAACGACTTGTTCCTGAGGCAAGAGCTAAAATGATGCAAGTGGACACCAAGTCTGAATCTGTTAAAAAGGCTTTGGCACGCATGCACCCGTGTCATACGACGGAGATCATAAAGAACGACAAGTTGCTGCTAGAGCTGATGGAATTTTTATCCGATAAACATGGTCATATGTCGAAGGCGCAAAGTATGATAACACAACCCGTCATAGCTTTGGCAAAGTTACTTAAGCTGTGTCGCGAGAAATATCCCGATGTTTTCGTAAGCAGTGAAGACCTAGTCCACCCTGGCCACTACAGGCTAATGGAGAGCGTTATTAAAATGTCCCAGGACGAAGGACCAGCATCACAAGAAGAATTCAGCCATCCATCGGCGGTTATGAGATTAGGAGGAACTCTAAGAACCCTTGCAACCGAATACGAGATGCATTGCCTACGAAATGGAGACTACTCGAAAAACAAGATTGCCTCTGTGTTCCATTCTGTGCTCGATCGTTATTACACATGTTTGTCCAGACGAGCGAACTTCCTGCTAAAGCGACGAAAATTTAACAAGAGAAAAATTCTGCCAATGTTTCAAGACATTGACAAGTTTTTCCAACACATATCGAACAGAATGAAGGTACTTCATACGAAACCGGCGAAAGAAGACATCTATAGGGAAGTCGTGGTGTATACCCTCGCACAGGTGATAATGTTCAACAGAAAACGCAGTGGTGAGGTCGAAAGGTTGCTATTGAAGGATTTAACTGACGGTCTGAAAATTTCATCAGAGCCAGATCCCGAATATCTAGCGGGAATGCAGGAATTCGAAAAGCAGTTGGCAAGCAAATTGATCAGGATTGAGTTCTTGGGGAAATGCTCTAGACGAATATCGGTGCTGTTAACAAACGATATGCACGAAAACATCAAGCTGCTGCTGAAGCTACGCGAAAAGTACGTCCACAAGAACTCGGTTTATGTCTTTGCACGTCCCGGAAATTATAACACACCGATGGAGGGGCACGTCGCGGTAAAAAAGGTAGCAGTGGAAGCAGGCCTTACCGACTTGAACATTTTTAATTCAACAAACATGCGAAAACACCTTGCAACCATGTCGCAAGTGTTAAACTTGCCGCACGTAGAGCAGGACTTTTTGGCAAATTTCATGGGTCACGACATAAGGGTTCATAGGGATTACTACAGATTACCGGTCGACATTGTCGAAAAGAGTAAAGTGGCACAGGTCCTCATTGCCATAAACAGTGGGAAGCCAAGGGAACCATACCAACAAACGGGCTACGAAGCGTTGCCGGATGTGGAAATTGGCGAGGTGACTGCACAGGGTGGACCAACGGAAAGTAGGTTTATGTTGCACTTTACGTGCAAAATGTACTTCAAAATTTGTAAGAAAATTTGAAAAGTATAGTTAGCTGACTTTGTAACAGGGAGATGTTAAAAAACCCAAAAAATGTTTTAAGATGTGTGTGTTTCAGTACGTTTATTTTCCTACTTTTTTCGACCCCGTTCCCATGTATGTTTTACAGCTGAGAAGATTTGAAGTAACACACAGTTCAGTTTGGCGCGAAAATGACGTGTATATGTAATTGGGAGTTAATTTGATACCCGTCTATGCTGTTCGCAGGTGATGTTGAAGAATCAGACGGAGAGGGAGAAGTGGACGTCATAAGAGAGACGGAGCAACGACTGCTGGGTAAGAAACCTATTAATCGGATTTCGCTTGAATTGTGCGTAAACAGTCAGGAGTAAAGTTGTGTAAGATGATAAAGGGGTGATATTTGTAATGACTATTTCATTAAACGTTTTTTTTTTATTATTTTTTTTTAAACATTGTTCAGAATGTAATTATCATTTACAAGGCTGTACAAAACATGAGACAGTAGTAATAAAATGTGTGACCTTTGAATTTCGCAGGTTTTTGGTACTGCTGCAACTCCGCCAATGTTATTTATAACAAAGTGGCATTTTTTTATGTTTTTACAGGCGATCAAGCAACTCGTCCCCACTTCAGTGAAGTTGAAGTGGCTCTCATGAAGACCATATTCAAGAAAGAATTACACCACAGAGGTAGTCTTCCAACGTTAGATGAAGTGGAGGATCGAGTTCGAGACGAGGAAATGTTACTGGGTCGTTCTGTGAGAGAAATCTTCAATTTCCTGAAAGCGCAGAAGAAAAAAAGTACCAAAGCAAAAAAACAACAAACAGCAGCTCCTTCCGCTCCTGCTCCACCGACCGCTGATGCTTCAGACGATAGTTCAGGTACAAGCATACAAGCAAAAATATTAAAGAAAGATGTACTTCACATTTCGCATGGAGTGAGAGACTAAGAAAATTTTAGTGTAGATGAATATTTAACATTGTTTTTAATTGTATGTTGTTGACCCTTCACTATGTATAATTAATTTCTCTTGCATATAAGCAAAAACATTGCATTTAGACGTGTTCATTTATGTTTTTCTTTCAGACGAGGTGGAATATGAAATTCCTTTGCCTGTCACCTCAGTATCATCACTTATGAAAAAGAAACGGAAGAAATCCGGTCACAGCCGCAGGTCAGAGAGTCCCAAGAAAACTAAAGGTAGGATTTAACAGAAAGCATTCGGTTCACATAAATTTTAGGTGGTACATTTCGCGTGGTTCTGTTAATAGCGTTGCGAAAACTATATTGAATGTAACGTGTGCTTTCGCAAGAATTGACAGTTCATTGCACTTACATTTTATAATCTCGCCTTATCTTTTGCAATGCTCGACACTTAATGTAAACTCACAAATTTATTTTGCTAGATACACATGTTTTACACTTGTGCAAATTATTTTACAGGTTCGAGTAGGCCGTGGACAACAGAGGAAAAAGAGGCGGTGCATAAACATTTCCAAGGCCACATTGACCGATACAAGCCGCCAACGATGAAAGAAATCAAGTCCTGCCTTTCAGAGGAAAGTGATATTTTAGGACACAGGAACAAAGTTCAGTTGCGGGCATACCTTTCAAATTTGTACAAGAGAAATAGAAAGGCGGAAGAAGCTTCAGATCCGTTTAAAAAATAAGAAAATATTTTGGGGACATTTCGCTGTGATATCATGTTTGTGGTATTCTGTTTTGGTTTACACAAGTGCGGGGAGTTTTCTTTTTAACTGTCAGTTCGAAAGTTCTCTGTTCGGAGTGACCAATTTCAAAGTTTATGAACGTTGTGAGATTGGGTAGTACGAGTAAATAATATGTGACAGAGTCTCAAAACTTGCAAATTTTGCTGATGTTTCTGTGAGTAAGAACATTTTGGTGTTCGCACATTTCGCATGGTTGTGTACGTACATTTGGCATGTCAATTCGAAAGCTTTAACTGTGTTAATTGCAGGCAACTTTTCTCACACCAAGTGTGACTTTGATACGTACAAAACCATGCGAAATGTGCGAACACCAAAATGTTCTAATTCACAAACATCGGCAAAATTTATTTTAATTTGTAAGGGAGGGGGGCTGTGCTGTGACGTTCAAGTCTTACCTTGGCACGGGGTCGTGTGTGGGACTAACTGTGTAACTCGAGTGGGAAGGGAAAAATGTTGAAGACGCAAAGCGCACGGTAGCGGAGTAGAAAGGATAAATATACACTTCCTTCGTTGCTATTCATTGTATAACATGTTTTTTATGCTTATGTTTCTGTCGTTGCATTTTCTGGCGGTGAAACGTGATGTCTTCCATGGTGTTAGTAATGTCAGTGTTTTCATGGTAACACTGGACGTAGTGTTGTAAGTCGGCATCGGGGGCCATCGGTTGTGGCGTTATTACTTAAACTCGTGCGGTTGGTTTAAACAAAGCACTTGCTAGGTAGACAGGAAAAGGTGTATTGACAAACATACTCATTTAATATTGGGGGTGGGTGGGTGGGATTGGTGGTAGGGGATTGTCGATTTATCAAGAGCTTTCAAAAATTACGGGGCAGGTTTTTTCGTTTTCCAGTATTAAGTCAGGACACCTGTCTTTATGAAATCATGCTGTTTGACCCAGCGAGTATTTGTTTTAATTTGTTTTTAGTTTCGCTGTCAGAAAGCGTACTTGTTAGAAATGAAAGTAAGGGAGGGGGGCTGTGCGGTGACGTTCAAGTCTTACCTTGGCACGGGGTTCGTGTGTGGGACTAACTGTGTAACTCGAGTGGGAAGGGAAAAATGTTGAAGACGCAAAGCGCACGGTAGCGAAGTAGAAAGGATAAATATACACTTCCTTCGTTGCTATTCATTGTATAACATGTTTTTTATGCTTATGTTTCTGTCGTTGCATTTTCTGGCGGTGAAACGTGATGTCTTCCATGGTGTTAGTAATGTCAGTGTTTTCATGGTAACATGAAGCTTCAGATCCGTTTAAAAAAAAGACGCTATTTCGGGACCATTTCGCTGTGATGTCATGTTTGTGGTATTCCGTTTTGGTTTACACAAGTGGGGGGAGTTTTTTTTGTATCAGTTTTTCCATGCAGTTCACTGTTCTTATACGAAGTGACCGACTTCATATTTATGAACGTCACGGGTCTGAGTAGTACGGGCAATTTTCATATAACGGGGTCTCAAAACCTGCCAAATTTGCCGAGGTATTAAGAAGTGTTTTGGTTCGTACATTTCGCATGGTTATGTGCGGTCGCGTATCAGGTTTCAGAGTGTTATTTGTATTTGATTTTTCTCGTTTACAGTGACAAACTGTAAATTTATGAAAGTGGCGTTGATGGATAGTACGGATAAGTTTCATGTGACAGGGTCACAAAAGGTGCAAAGTTTGCCGATGTATTTAAAAAAGAAATACTTGCGTCGTAGATTTCGCGTGGTTGCACTGCATTTCGCATGGTTGTAGATGTGTGCGTACATTTCGCTTGTCAGTTCGAAAGCATTAGCTGTGTTATTTGCAGTTCACTGCTCCTATAAGAAGTGGCCGACTTTAAATTTATGAGCGTTGCGAGATGATGTAGTACGAGAAAATGATATGTGGCAGGGTCTCAAAACTTTACAAATTTTGCTGATGTTTCTGTGAGTAAGAACATTTTGGTGTTCGCACATTTCGCATGGTTGTGTACGTACATTTGGCATGTCAATTCGAAAGCTTTAACTGTGTTAATTGCAGGCAACTTTTCTCACACCAAGTGTGACTTTGATACGTACAAAACCATGCGAAATGTGCGAACACCAAAATGTTCTAATTCACAGAAACATCGGCAAAATTTTCGAAGTTTGAGACCCTGTTACATACATGGTTGTGGACGTACATTTCGCATGTGATATTTTAGGACACAGGAACAAAGTTCAGTTGCGGGCATACCTTTCAAAATTTTACAAGAAAAATAAAAAGGCGGATGAAGCTTCAGATCCATTTAAAAAAAAATAAACTGTTTTGGGGACATTTCGCTGTGATGTCATTTTTGTGGGATTCTGTTTTGGTTTACACAAGTGGGAGGAGTTTTTTTTTTTTTGTATCAGTTTTTTTTCCATGCAGTTCACTGTTCTTAATCGAAGTGACCGACTTCTAATTTATGAACGTCACGGGTCTGGGTAGTACGGGCAATTTTCATGTAACGGGGTCTCAAAACCTGCCAAATTTGCCGAGGTATTAAGAAGTGTTTTGGTTCGTACATTTCGCATGGTTATGTGCGTTCGCGTATCAGGTTTCAGTGTGTTATTTGCATTTGATTTTTCTTGTATAAAGTGACAGACTGTAAATTTGTGAAAGTGGCGGTGATGGATAGTACGGATAAGTTTCATGTGACAGGGTCACAAAAGCTGCCAATTTTGCCGATGTATTTAAAAAATAAATACTTGCGTCGTAGATTTCGCGTGGTTGCACTACATTTCGCATGGTTGTAGATGTGTGCGTGCATTTCGCTTGTCAGTTCGAAAGTATTAGCTGTGTTATTTGCATTTCACTGCTCCTATAAGAAGTGGCCGACTTTAAATTTATGAGCGTTGCGAGACGATGTAGTACGAGAAAATGATATGTGGCAGGGTCTCAGAACTTGCACATTTTGCTGATGTTTCTGTGAGTAAGAACATTTTGGTGTTCGCACATTTCGCATAATTGTGTACGTAAATTTCGCTTGTCAATTCGAAAGCTTTAGCTGCATTATTTGCAGTCCATTTTTCTCACACCAAGTGGCCGAATTAAGTACGTACAAAACCATGCGAAATGTGCGAACACCAAAATGTTCTAATTCATAGAAGCATCGGCAAAATTTTTGAAGTTTGAAACCCTGTTACATACATGGTTTTGGACGTACATTTAGCATGTGATATTTTAGGACACAGGGACAAAGTTCAGTTGCGGGCATACCTTTCAAATTTTCACAAGAAAAATAAAAAGGCGGATGAAGCTTCAAATCCGTTAAAAAAATAAACTGTTTTGGGGACATTTCGCGGTGATGTCATGTTCGTGGGATTCTGTTTTGGTTTACACAAGTGTGGGGAATTTTTTTTTTTTTTTTTGTATCATTTTTTCCATGCAGTTCACTGTTCTTATACGAAGTGACCGACTTTTAATTTATGAACGTCACGGTTCTGGGTAGTACGGGCAATTTTCATGTAACGGGGTCTCAAAACCTGCCAAATTTGCCGAGGTATTAAGAAGTGTTTTTGTTTCGTACATTTCGCATGGTTATGTGCGTTCGCGTATCAAGTTTCAGTGTGTTATTTGCATTTGATTTTTCTTGTATAAAGTGACAGTCTGTAAATTTATGAAAGTGGCGGTGATGGGTAGTACGGATAAGTTTCATGTGACAGGTGACAAAAGCTGCCAAGTTTGCCTATGTATTTAAAAAAAATAAATACTTGCGTCGCAGATTTCGCGTGGTTGCATTACATTTTGCATGGTTGTGTATGAGCGTACATTTCGTTTGTCAGTTCGAAAGTTCTCTGTTCGGAGTGACCAATTTCAAAGTTTATGAACGTTACGAGATTGGGTAGTACGAGCAAAAGGTATGTGACAGAGCCTCAAAACTTGGAAATTTTGCCGATATTGCCGTGATTAAGAAAATTTCGGTGTTCGCACATTTCGCATGGTTGTGTGCGTACATTTCGCATGTCAGTTTGAAAGTTTTAATTGTGTTATTTGCAGTTCACTTTTCTCATACTAAGTCACCTACTTTAGTACGTACACAACCATGCAAAATGTGCGAACACCAAAATGTGCTTATTTACAGAAACATCGGCAAAATTGTCAAAAGTTTGAGACCGTGTCACATGCATGGTTGTTATACGTTCATTTCGCATGATTGTGTATAAACGTGCATTTCGCTTGTCAGTTTTACCTGTTATTTGCAGTTCACTGTTCTTATACGAAGTGACCGACTTTAAATTTATGAACGTCGCGAGAAGGGCGTACGCGCAAACGTGACATTGTCTCAAAACTTGGAAAATTTGCCGATGTTTCCGTGATTAAAAAATTTTGGTGTTCGCACATTTCGCATGATTTTGTACGTACATTTCGCATGTCAGTTTGAAAGTTTTAATTGTGTTATTTTCAGTTAATTTTTCTCATACGAAGTCACCGACATTAACTTTATGAACGTCACGAGAGGGGTAGTACACCCAAGTTGTGTTGCATGGTCTCTAAACTTGCAAATTTTGTGCATGGTTGTGTACGTACATTTCGCAAGTTAGTTTGAAAGTTTCTGCTGTGTATTTTGTTTTCTTTAGGAAGCTTTTATGTGGTTTATATCTCATTGCCTCACGTTTTTTTCGGCCTATCATTAAATTTTAAGTAGTGTACATAACACTGAGCTTGAAAATCAGATAGAGTTGGTTATTTACACAAGACGGTTATATCAGTGAAGGATTTTGTTGTATTATTTTTCCTGTATTTTGGTTATATTTTAAAAGAGTTTTGGTTTTAAACATTCATCTGTATAAATCTGTATTTTGTTTTTAAACAATTCATCTGTATAATATAAATCTATGTTTTTAAACATTCATCTGTTTTAATATCTTTTGTGCTGCTCTTCAATATTTTGTAAATCTTCAATTAATGTTAAATAGTTTATGTATAGAAATGAAAGAAAATAAATATTACATTGGGATTATGTAATAAATAAAATAAAAGGTGTAAATAAAAGAAAACAAACTCTACGCTTGTTTGGCTTTTATTTAGTGTTTCCCTAATACTCTTTTACAGAAAGCACGTGGCCTTTGTTTATAAACAAAATCGGTTTGTTTACATTTTTTACACAGTCTCGATTCACATCAAACTTATAGTTGCAGATATCAAAAAATGGTGTAAAATATGCAAATTATGTAAACAAAATATTCTGTTTCGCAGGGTTCATGCTTTGTTAAATTTCTCTTAATCTGTTGTCTTTTATATATTTTCGCTTTCGGAATTGAATGTAAAAAAAATCTACCGAGATTTTCATATACAACTTATGTCTGAAAAGTCCCTAATAACGAAGTTAGATTTTTGGCGTACATTTCGCGAGTTGGAGAAGAAATCGCAATTCGTCGTTTGTTTCCCGACATACCTGTATATGTGTGTGTGTGTGTGTGTGTGTGTGTGTGTGTGTGTGTGTGTGTGTGTGTGTGTGTGTGTGTGTGTGTGTGTGTGTGTGTGTGTGTGTGTGTGTGTGTGTGTGTGTGTGTGTGTGTGTGTGTGTGTGTGTGTGTGTGTGTGTGTGTGTGTGTGTGTGTGTGTGTGTGTGTGTGTGTGTGTGTGTGTGAAAAGAGATGTTTGAGAATACACTTTATCACATTTCAGTTTTTTTGTTTTTCAGGTCTAGGGAATGATGTGACAACAACCATGGCAACTAGACCTCAAAAGTTTTGGTTGGCGGATGAATACCATTTGGCGATGAATACAATTTGGCGGATGAATACACATATCCAGGAGAGCAAAATTCTGCTGAGTCAGCAAAAAAAGTAATGTTTGGCGAGTTACACACCATTTTTGATAAACTCTAAGTGGTATAAATGGATGAGCGAGACATGCATTTCACCCATATCAGTTCTAGCAGTTGATGTGACAACAATGATGGCAACGAATTCAGTCTTCTGTCGTGATTGCAATGTAACATTTCCATCCCTGGAATTGTTCGTGGCACATAGATGTAAACCAGCTGACTTGAAACTCGCTCGTGAAGAGCTTGGTGAGAAGATTGAAGCAAAGAGACGAAATACGGTGCAAGTTGGTATTGACAGACCTGATCCAGTCCTATGTCATGGATGCACTAAGATATTTCCATCTCTAGAATTGTATGAGACACATGTATGTGTGAAGATGGGAGAACAAGTTGCAAAGACGGGACAAGTAGGGAGAGGTAGAAGAGTTAGTCTTGGTGAAAACGCACAGAAAAAAAGGTTTGAACCTCAGGATGGATCGGATTTACTACTTGAAATGCGACCACAAGAGAATCGGATCAAGACACATTTGCTAGAGACGTTAAACCATGGAATGAAATGGTATATCGTGGTGCATGCACGCTTCAAGAAACTGACGCCAAATGCTGGAGATGTTATGACAGAACAAGTGGATAATGCATTTATCAGCAGTGCAACATATATAGCATGCAATCCGACGGATATTGAGCAGGACTTACCAGAAGCCTATAAAGAATTGTTTACCAAGTTTGATGAACATGAGCGACAAGGTTCTGGCTGGGTGTTGGATAACATACTATACATACTGTACATACAGCTACGTTGATGCCTCTGGAAGCAAGAAGTTTTATCCCGCTGCCGAAGAAAGTGAAGAATACAAAAGGTGTGTCAAACATCAAGAACAAAGACAACAGATGTTTCTTATGGTCTGTATTGGCTCACCTTCACCTTTCAACAACCACGAACCCAGAACGTGTGAATCAATACAAACCATTTGAGAAGGAATTAAAGGTGGAGGGCATGGCATTTCCGACGCCGATAACGGACATTCCAAAGTTTGAAAAGGAGAACGACGTGTCCATTAACGTGTTTGGATATGAGCAAGATGTAGTTGTTCGGATACAACTTAGCCGAAACACCAGTGCGAGAGAAATCAACTTACTTTTGATGAGCAATGACAAGAAAAGGCATTACTGCCTCATCAAGAATTTCAACAGACTTATGGCTTATCTATCAAAGCATAAGAGTGCAAATTTTTATTGTTTCAACTGTATTCACGGGTTTAGGCGACAAGATCTTTCAGACAAGCATCGTGAAGTGTGTGGCAAGCATGGAGCGCAACGTTTATCATCCCCTAAGAAACCTTTTATCAAGTTCAAGAATATAGCCAAACAATAGCGAACACTTTTTGTGATTTATGCTGACTTTGAAAAAGTATGAAGAAGGAGACAGGTATCAGCATCATCGTCCAAACAGCTTCGCCTATGTAGTTGTTCGCCACTATGATACACGTGCACCTGTCGTATAAAAGTCTTTTTAGACCATATGGTGAATGAGCGTGATAGTATTATGCGCGGTTCACAGCAGCCAAAGGATATGGTGATGACTCGTGAAGACAAAGAGGATTCCAAGAACGCCACCGATTGCTACATTTGTCATGAGCCTCTAGGAGCGGATCATGTGAGAGATCATGTCCATATCAATGGCAAATACCGTGGAGCTGCATATAATGAATGCAACTTGCAATTTCGACTTAGAAAAGATCAGCAGGGGAATCAAGATTCTTTTATCATCCCTGTGCTTTTCCACAATTTACAAGGCTATGACAGCCATTTGATCATGGAAGAAATTGGGAAATTCAAAAATGAAACGATTACAGTCATTCCCAACACCATTGAGAATATATTGCATTCACCATGGGCAATCTGAAATTTACAGACAGCTTTCAATTTATGAGTACCTCTCTACAGAAGTTGGTATCCAACCTTGCGGCAGAAGGAAAAGATAACTTCTACAACATGACGTCTCACATCCACGATAGTGACCAACAAGATTTGCTGCTGAGAAAGGGAGTGTACCCTTATGATTACGTGGACGAGCCATCCAAGTTTGCTGAAACACAACTATCGTCAAAGGACAAGTTTTACAGCCAGCTTAGTGAAGAAGACATCAGCGATGAGGATTATGCTCATGGGCAGAAGGTGTGGGATACATTCAACCGTACCACATTTGGTGAATACCATGACCTATACCTGAAATCAGATGTGTTACTACTGGCTGACGTGTTTGAAAACTTTCGTCAAGTATGTCTTAACACGTATGAATTGGATCCTGCTCACTACTATACAGCGCCATGACTGTCGTGGAATGTGATGTTAAAAGCGACAAAGGTGAAGCTGGAATTGATCAAAGACATTGACATGTACCAAATGGTTGAGCAAGGCATACATGGATGAATATCTGTGATCACAAATAAGTATGCGAAAGCAAATAACCCCTACGTAGCAGATTACGATCCTACAAAACCAACCAACTACTTGATATACCTAGACGCAAACAACTTGTATGGCTGGGCCATGTCACAAAGCATGCCGGAAAGTGGATTTATGTGAGTGAGCGAGCCAGAATCCCTCGACTTCATGGATGTGGATGAAGACGATGAGATTGGATACACTTTAGAAGTGGATTTAGAATACCCACTGAACATCCATGATCGTCATAATCACTACCCAGTGGCTCCAGAACGGAAAAGTATCAAAGTTGGAGAATTGTCAGAGCATAGTCAGAAGCTACGGAAAGATCTAAACTTCACAGACAAACCTAGTGAAAAGCTTATTCCCAACTTGTGTGACAAGAAGAAATATGTGCTTCATTATAGAAATTTACAACAGTATGTTTCACTGGGGTTGAAAGTCACTAAGGTGCATCGTGCCATCATGTTTGCGCAGAGCAAATGGTTGGAAAAATACATCAACTTGAACACGGAAAAGAAAAAAAATTGGCCAAGAACCCGTTTGAGAAAGACTTTTTCAAACTGATGAACAACTCTGTGTTTGGCAAAACCATGGAAAACATGAGAAAGCGCATGAATGTTGAACTCGTCCACCAGGAAAAGCGGTTCAAGAAAGTTGTAGCCAAGCCTTCATTCCACAAATTTAGAATTTTCAACAAAGATGTGACCGCTGTACATTTACGCAAAGTGGATATGCTTCTGGATAAACCCATTCAAGTCGGCTTCACCATTCTCGACCTAAGCAAAGTGTTGATGTTCAACTTTCATTACAACTACATCACGGTCAAGTATCCCAATGCCAAGTTGTTGTTCAGCGACACCGACCGTCTATGTTATGACATAGAAACGGAAGAAATCTACAAGGATATGCAGAAGGATGCTGACCTGTTCGACACAAGTGACTGTCCCCTACATCACTTTGTGCATTCCGACGCAAACAAAAAAGTTCTTGGGAAAATGAAGGATGAGACGGCAGGCATCCCCATTGAAGAGTTTGTTGGACTTAGACTAAAGATGTATAGTATGATGTTTGGTGGGAAAGAAAAACATACGGCCAAAGGCAACACTCGAGTTTGTCAAAGACGCATGAAACATAAGTAGTATAGAGACAAGCAAACTCAAACGATGGCTACATGACACATCATTCGAAGTCATGACCATCAGATTTTCTCGGAGAAGTTAAGGAAAGTAGCTCTCTCCCCCTATGATGGCAAGCGATACGTGCTGAATGATGGTTATCCCACTTTGGCGCATGGGCATTACAAGACAACAGTATAAAAGGGGGAGACTCTCAAACTTTAGAACTATTTGAGGTGTGAACACTGAAGCGTTAACATGGATCAGAATCGTAAGAGATCTGCAACGGATATGGATACTCTTGCTGATACAGTCAAAGACTTAAAAGTGAAAAATCCTGCCAATACCACCACAAAGAAATTGAAAGTGTAGACGGTATCTACACCTCAATCGTGGGATGGAATGCTTTCTCTAGGAAATGGAAAGTATATCAAAATTATGAAACAAAGTAATGAAGGAGTGGTGAACATTCGCAAATACCTCAGAGATGAGGGAACTGGAAGAAACCGTCCTACGAAAAAGAGTATTTTTCTGACAATACCTGAATGGGAAATGCTGAAGAAGCATGTGAAAGAAGTGGATAAGAGCCTTCGAAGACAAGAAGACGGCTCATAAAAAGGTATTGTCATCATGAAGCACTTGTGTTTAACGGTGGTGCTTACCTCGCTGTAAAAAATATGAATGAAGTGATAATAAGTTCTGCTTATCGGTTTAAACCTGAAGTGTGGAAAGACTTTAAAAACATCCCGCTTCAACCTGGGCTTGAACGTAGACTTGAAAATAAAGTTGAAGTGTCAGTGGTTGGACATGATTCTGACATACGTGTTAGATTCTGGACAAATCTTTTACAGGATTATCCAGAGGATTATGATGGAGTTGTGCCAGATACTCCATATTCTGATTTGATCGACTTTGATATGAAGAATTGGCGCGCAGTCTTACGATTCCTAGAAGCTATACAACATCCACTCTTCACCATCTTGCGAGCATAAATACCCCTCGTCACAGTCGAGATGGCTCATAGTTGATCTGAGTTTTGAACGAGATGGAGGACTTTTTATCAGATCATGAATTCATTACATATGGATTCTCATACCTGAGAAACTTATGTGATGACATTGTGCTAAGGCATTTTGGAAAGTATATGATACTATCGCTTGACGAACAATCCGTGTTGAAGGATCATCTGGAGAAGCTGAGGATACCTGGCTTTCTCCTTCTACTTTCAAATGATATAGAAGTGCGTGTGACTAAGAACTGTCTAGACGTGTTTGTACAATTTCGCCAATATGACGAGCTTACAGAGCACTACGACGTTATCACCCTCAACACAATGGAATGGAACGCACTGTTACAAGCATTGGATTGGGGAGAACCTAACGCTTGAATTCAAAGAGGAAGGAATACAACTCACGCAGGGTACTAAATCAATTGAGCTGACACATCCTATGCGGGTGATGGACGTAAACATAAATGAAGATGGATATGAACTGAAACTGTCTGAACATGAAACTGTTAAAGTGATAAAGTTTGGTGATGCGAGTTATGTAAGTTTTCATAGCATTTACAAATGTGGGTGTAATGTCTATGATACATATATTAATTTAGATTGGTATGAATGGCATTCATTTATCAATGTATTGAATGTCTTTGTAAATAGAGTTTTTGTAAATAGAGTTTTGTAAATGTAATATAATGTATAACACAATAAACAAGACAGTTGTATGAAACTTATTTTTTATTTATCAAAAATGAAATTGATCAATTACAAACAACTTAACTAATATAACTTAACTAATACAACTAAAACAACATTAATAAAACAATGGCTTATAATGTCTATATACAAAATCCTTCCCAATAAAATCACCATCACTTCTTTTTAATATATTTACAATATGAAACATACTCTGATCTCGAGCTCTATTCAATATATAATATACACAATAAAAACCAGATGTAGATGATATTTGAGTTTGTAATGGTATGGAATTATACATATAATCATTACTTAAAAACTTTTCTAAACGATTATCTAGAGGTAAAAGTTCATAAGAGTCAAAATATTCTACAGGGTCTTTGTCAAAATACACTGCCACCCAATGTTCTCCTGGTTCATCATGATCGTCTGTGTTGATGACATAGGCACCGCCTTGTAAAGATGGTAGCAGGTCCATGGAAAATACGCCTTGAAACAAATCTTTTGTCATGACATCATGGCTCAATATGGCATTGATCTGCTCCGTGTTCATGACTGGTAGTCAAATTGGATGCGACGATTTGCACTTATTTCAATAATGTTATTAAATTCAGCATAGACTATGACACTGATGTATGTTTCAAGGCCCTGGAAAAATTCATTTCTGGCTCAAGCTTCCATGCTTGATAAGAGGATAATGATCATCACCACCATAATCAGGTGTTAAGTCGAAAGAAAATAAAGCATAACCTCTAGGCCAATCTTCCCGTTTTATGATGGCACGTTTTCACCATTCAATCTATCAAAAGATTTGTAAAGAGTTTCAAAAGCGTCCAGGTATTTGTTCCGCGTAATATCAAGCTTGAGAGGTTTGAATAGGACTGGTTCACCATCCGTGTAGAGTTCCATGTAGTCAAGATCAAAATGTTTGAAATCATATGGATTTCTCAAAACTGTTCCACTAAAGGCTTCATTATGAACCAGACCAATGACAATACGTTTTGGTAATTGACCCAAAAAGATGTTATCTTTCACAAAAAATTGAAATCCTACTGGAATCGCTAAAACTTTACATTCTTTTCTAGTGATAAGAAACTTGACGGGACTTTTTATCAATGCATCTGTATGTCCTGAATACCTGGACTAACCCTCACTTTGCGAATGCGTAAAAACTTCTACCTTATAGGTATTTTCTGCAGCCATCAATACATAGTCATCTTTTTGTCTATGGAAACGCAATTTCAAACTGATGCCATTAGGAAGATAACGATCCTGCTCAAACAAATCTACCCTTAATCCACCTGTTAGCATAAAGTCATTGCTGAGACGTGTATGCAAATAACGATTACGTAAACCATTATTTCCTTGCTCAGCTAGGTCACCACCGTCAGAATTGACATGAAACCCTGGTACATATCTTTCATGATTAGCTCTTTTCACCTCATGACTATTCATACAGCAGTATCCTTATACATGAGCGCGCAGAATGGAGACTTTCTTCCGAGTCATGAATGAGTTGAGAGATAATGCTGGTATAACCATGGGTATTGTTACTAGGGATACCGATCGATCATTTAGAAATAATTCAATATTGGACCATAACCCATTAAACAAATCATTGATGCATGATACATTATCATCTGCACAACACGCTGTTCCATCACCAACCTTTATAATGCAGCATTCAATATGAAGTTTACTGTTCTTTAAATCTAGATATTCTTCTGTACTCGCAGGAACATAAAATTCTATTGGAGCGCCTTCTCTAATGGTGGTTAGTGGTTGATAGTCTACATTATAACTTTTTTCTACAGCAGTTTGCGTTGGTGGTATATGAAACCATTCCAATGAAGCAAGACTGCATTCACAAGAATGATTATGAATTAAAGACATTTTCGAAAGATATCTTTTTTATATTTTGTTGATGTTATCTGTCTGGCTGTTTTTCGTCTTCTGGCACGTTTCGTCGGTTGCACTCTCTTTTGTCCTCCTAGCACATCACCAATCACATGCTGTGCAACTAGGCCCGTAACATCTTTCGCGACATTTTTTGCAGCCCTTTTAAGATGCGGTGCAACGATTTTAGCCCCTGCCTTAAGTAGTGGAATAGCTTTACGAGCCAATGATCCCAGTATTGAACCAATACCATCGCCATATTGGATTCGCTCTCCTTTGAATCATGGTAATTCCCCGCCAACTTGACGAAGAAAATGGCTGCGATATGCAGACGGATCGTGTGTGTAGGCTTTTATAATGCTTTTGGTCGAAAATGAAGTTTACAGACCACCTTTCCAGTTTGAAATGTAACATTATGGCCTGTGTCATCCTTAATATTCATTTCTATCATGTCATGTCAAATTTGGATGTGTTTACAGGAACATAATGAGGTTCACCATACGTTTTCATGATAATATCACCATCATGGCCTTGAATGGGAACAGAACGTAGCAAAGGAACATAATAATCTCCAACAACTTGTGGTTCACAAATACTGCAGTACACATAAAGTGTATAAAATCCCTGTTTCACATCTGCTTTATGTTCAGCTGTACACGTTTCAGTATACCATTGATCTGGGATAAATCCGAAAATTTCAGCTAATCCAGCGGGGAATGACACTTCAAAGTTATAATTTATAAAAAGAAAAACTTGTCGTCTAACTCTATCATACTTTATCCGAAAAGCTTGTTTAATTTCATCTTTCATGGAATTAGCCGCTTCTTCATTGACTGCATTACATATCTCTTGTATGGTTCTGTAGAAACCATAAGGAATAGTGACCGTGCCAAGAACAGAATTTGTAAGTGGTTTTTCGTCGATACTGAATAGAATAGTCCATTCCATGTCTCATGGTTGTCTATGTATGTGGATATTGAATTTCAGCTAAAGCCACTTCATATTTTCCTTTCAGATAGATGGTTCGAGGCATACGAATTTGATAATTCGAAGCCTTGTTGTTGGGATAATAGTCCATACTAGCATTGCTAGGTAAAGTAATGTAAAACTTGTTGACTCCATGATGACTAAATGGTATATGTGCGTTGACGGAATGGATGCCTATATACATAACTATAGCACGCGCCATTCGCTCAAGTATGTAAATGTTGTTTCTCATGATGACTCACATCATGGTCGACATTGTCTCTTACTTCTCTTTCACAACAAGCACTTGCACATCTTATTTTTACAGGAACATGATTTGTAGTTCCCATTTTCTTGACAACAACATAGCTCTTTAAGCCATGTTAAAAATTTTCCCATCCTTCAGGAAACTGTCTTTGTTGACGCTGTTTCATTTCTTTTGTAATGTCGCCACGAGTGGTCTTTTTACTAAACATAGTTTTTAGAATATTAGCATAAACAATTTCCTGGATAAACTGATGCCAACCATGTGGTAGTTCTCCTCGTTCTTTTCTTCTTGTAGCAACCAATGGTTCTTTCATCAAATCAAACAATGTTGGATTTTGTAATGACATCGCCCGTTTTCATCACAAGTTCATTCTTCTCTGTCCATTTTACACCATGTTTCTTCAGTTCTGTTAAAAGTTGTTTTACTTTTCCATGACAGATAGGTTGAAAATGACTTAAAAATAACTTTTCTGGGTTTTCAGGTGTTGGAACAGACTTTTGCCTAGACTGACTTGTTCGTAAATGACGACCAAGGTCAGCGACATTTCCACTGCCTTTTCACGAGTTCGTTTCCCACGAAAAAGTTTACTTACTTTTGTTTTAATGCCACTATCTTTCTTTTCTAATAACATTTTGTATTCATATTCAGGAATGAGGACCATTTTCAAAGCATGTTTTATTTTAACAGCAGTTGGGCTAACAAGGACAATGCAAATTTAGCAATAGCTCCAATGAATCCTCCTTTCTGATTAATCAACTTTTTTCTTCGAAATGATATCTTCGAAATGATATCTTCTTATCTGCTAGAGTGCGTAGAGTGTGACGCTCACGCTTGAATTCCTTAAACCTTTTTGAGCTTAAGGGTAAATGTTCTCGCAATATATTCAAACAAATTTCAAACAAGCTAGTTAATTCCTCCTTAGTAGCTTGCTGTAGCAAGGATTAAAGTCGTCTAGGCCCACTACGTGCGAGCAAGTGAAGAAAAGGCTGGTTCGCTCGAATACGTTTAGACATCTTGACTGCGAATGGTTAAATGAGTTGGTTCTTGTTCGTACACCGCTTTATCAATATATACATAATGTATCTGTACATGTATATATATTCATAATGTATCTTTTGCTAAAATGCCTGTACGAATACGTAGTTGATCATTTGTCTTTTGTTTTAAATCAATGAATAAATAACCATATGGTTTGCTAGTAGCATCTTGATAGGCTTCTATGAGAAATTGAGATCTTCTAGGATACATTTGTTGCGCTAATGTACTAATTTGTTGACTGTCTCTAGGGTTTTTAAACAGAATGATATAATGTGTATTCAAACTAATATTTCGCATTTCTTTACCACGATGAAATAAATTATGTACAATAAAAATGATGCTTAGATTTTTATGACTGCTGTCAACACATACGCTCGTCACTATGACATTTAGTCATTAAGCCATCATTGATGCGCAAGTTTGGTTTTTCGGGTTAAATCGCTCTTCAATGTCATCTGGAATGCCACACGTTTCATTCCCTTGTACAAAGGTTGATCTGCTGCATAGAGCCATAAAATACTTTTCGGAGAGGGTTTAATCAACTTTTGTTCTAGATCTTCCTTCACCAGAGACGTTTTACACTGCCTGTAGGTCCAGAGAACAAACATGTAAATGGATGCTTCATTTTTGAATGTCTGTTTCTTTCACCCAACTGTTAAACTTGTTTGACCAACCTAACCACTTGACAAATATTTCTTTCGTACCCCTTCTTTTACGTGTTTTCAAGACTCTTTCAATTCTGTAGATGGATTCAATATCTTTGGTGACTTTCTGCAGTTCTTCCTCATAGAAATGTCCATCAATATCTTCATCCAAAAAGTCTTTCACACGATACAAATGTATTCCTTGCTTCTTACAACGATGTGTGACAATGAAGACTTCTTGCGTCCATTTTATGTAATAATCTCGTTGAAATACATATTTTATGTGGGAAATGCGAACATGATCACCAATTTTAAATTTGTAAGTTTTCTTTTTCTTCGGTTTCAATTTCAATTTATCTACATGCATATACTTCCACACTTTAGATTCGTTGTCTTTACGAATATCTACAGGAGCATACTTATCAGGAAGAGAACCATGAGGTCTATGGTTGTAATTGTACACCAAGTCTGGAAGGATGTCTAAATAACGGTAAGTTTGATTATGTAGGAAATACCGATACATCATTCCCTTTAGAGTACGAATGACTCTCTCAGCAAAGTTGGCTTTGGTGTCATTCTTTGTGGTATAAGCATGAATTCCCTCCTTCTTCAAAAATGCTTTTACCCATCTATTTTTAAATTCAGTTCCTTTATCTGACCTTAGAGTTCGTGGTCTTCGTTGTGTTTCATGAAAAACCTTTCGAAAGGCTTGTATGACGCTTGTATGCGATTTATTAGGTATTGGCTGTACTCACAAATATTTGGAAAACACATCAATGACAATGAGTAAAAAGCGAGTGTCATCATTATAGGGAGCTATGTTTCCCATATCAGCCAAATCAATATCCCACATGTCATCAATACCACGTAATAACACGTTGTCTTTTGAACCTGTATTTTACAGGTTGTAGTAAACTGAATGCATCTTGATCCTGTAGCCATTTCGTCACTTGTGAATGTGTGACTGGCTGATCATGTTTTCCTAAGATGTGATAAAGTTTGTAAGGACCAGCAAATGTAAGGACCAGGATTCAAGTAAGTATTGGTTAAGTAGTCTTTCCATGGCGACATGTTAACACGAAATGATAGACACTTCTTAACAGAACACTTTTTTATTTTTATAACTTAACCAACATGGTTTTTATAACTTCACTAACATAGTAACATATCGTACATTTTATAACTTAAGCAACATATCTTACAAATCAAGTCTAGATACAATGGTTTGAATGATTGAAGACATTTGGTCTTCAATGAACACTAACCAACTACTAAGTTCATCAAATGTAATAGCATCTACACCATATTTCTCACAACGTTTATTTGCATTATCCAACACTTTATCTAAATGAATATAATATTTAGCTTCATTCCAGTATGTATAGACACATGAAGCATGACAAGTATGTTCTTGACACTCTTCATGTTGACAAGCAGGACAAGCAAACATGCAAATTGATAACATTAGGCTTTTTGCACAATAGGCTTTTTGCACAATATATTGTCTCAGTGTAATGTCTGTCATTATACTGCAATATACTACACTCTTTCATTTCATCAAACAGTCTTGAATCAAAGTGATATGCCGCTTCCACACTCCACAGCTTCGGCAATGTATAACTCTTCACTCATCACGCAAGTTTGTCCAGTTCAGCGTGGAATGAGCTACTAGATGTTGATATGTTCCAGTTGTTGTTCAACAATCCCAAAACGTGCTAGTTCACTTATCATGTAGTCCACATACTTGTTCTTGAAACATGTTTCAGCATCCATTCTTTACATGTTCACACGTCTACACACTATGATGACAACAGCTGAACACTTGTTGCAGAAATATTCAACACCACTTTTTATACCCCCTCACACAAAATTTCTAACAACTTTCCCATATCTGACCAGGATATGATGGAGATGACAATTGTTTAACACCAGCTCCCCACCAATGATCATAAGTTGTTTCAGCTAAAGTTTTATCTTTACATTCTTTTAACTTTTTGCGAAACGATACACGCTGATTCAATTTTATATGCAAAACATCTTGCATTTTACTTCTCTTCACTGTATGCCACAAAGCAATATCTTGACGGTGATGAATAACTGCTTTCTCATATTGATAGAAAGCTTCACTTGAGTTGAACGTATATCCATACTTTTCAAGTCGTGTTGGAAACATGTTTGAAAGAACATCCTTGTGACCCCTAAATAATACAACAGTCTCCATGTTGTCTGGTTGTATGATAGTGTTCACCAAGACTTTGTTTCTTTGTTTATTCTGCCGCTGACATGTCAGTTTCTTCCTGTAATAGGATAGTGAACAGCGTCTTTTAAAATGTCTGCTACCTGTTCTATCAGTTTCTTTCTTTGTTTACATTGAAACCACTTACATAGGATTATATTTGCTAGAAAGAAAAACATTGTTATGTCTTCAAAGGTTGTTTAAAGGTTTAACTGACAAAGCTGCTCAGTTTCATCTTCTTCTTCTCCACAATAATCTCTCAAATAATCAACCACGCGGAAGTATACTTCCACATCATTGCGAGCAGAATAGAATGCAGAATCAAAGTCAAAGTTAGGATCTTCTATTCCAATTTTATGAATTTTATGATTTCTCCAAGAAATCTTGAATGCAGTTCAATCACATCAAGACTGTGATGTACAACATGTCAAAAAGCGTCTAAATGATAAAGTTGATAGTCTGATACCTTCATCCGATCATCCTTTTGCAGTTTGATAGGAGTTTTCTCACCATGACATTCCGTACATGGCTCAGGCAATAAGGATGAGTTGATGTTATCCATCTCCTGAAGCAGTGTCTCCTATTCACCATCATTCATGTTGATGTGATATGTGTATTCTTTCCTTTCAAACAGTGATGTGCGCACAAAACTCACATAGCGCATGCCTAATTATGAAATGACTTCAAGCAACTTCGTTTGCGTTAAGTACAGTTTGAAGCCAAAGTCAATGTTATGCAACCGTGTGATAATAATTATCACTTATAAATAATTACCACTTATTTCTTTCTTAATTTTATTTATAAATTATTTACAAAAATATAATCAAGTCACCAGGTCATAACCGGTTTTACAATAGCCGATAGTGTACCTCTATATTACGATATCCATTACGAACGACACCGTAACCTAATGGTGACTTAACCGGTACACTTTCTGATGACATAACGGATACGAAGACACGGCACGCCAGTCACAAAATCACAGCACATAAGATCACATAGTCACGACACATTATAATCACCGCTAATCATGGTTAGTGCGAAGACACCAGTGCGGAAAACTCTTGATCATGATTTGGAGAAACTCTTAATGCAGGTACGGCATTGATACCTGGCGAGTAAGACGGAATGATCCCGATAACACTAGCACGGAATACAATACGCTCACACTGACGCTGGCGCAGAACTCAGCACGACCACATTGCCACTGGCGAAACACACAGCACGACAACAGTAGCACTAGCGCGGAAAGAAGCACGAACCCATAACACAGCATGATCACGGTAACGAGCGCAGCACACAGCACGATCACGGTAACGAGCGCAGAATACAGCACGATCGCATGACACAAGCGCGGAACACAGCACGATTAAGTAGCGCGTACATCTCATCAGCAGGAAAATCCACGAGGAAACTGTCAAAACAATACGCACTCATAAGTCTCTAGCCATCTAAATTTTACTCAATTTCTTTATTTCTTTATTTATTTATTTATTTATTTTATTTATCTATTTACTTATTTAATATGTACACGCCGTACTAACGTTTAATTGCGTATATCAACATACGACACAAATACTATTTCGCGGACGTCACTTATTCCATCTAGCTTACATAATAATGAATCATGCTAAATACCATAATTTGTTAAGAACATTAACTCACCCAGAGAGTAAATTCCATTTCATTTAATTCAACGCCACGAGAATTCCATTTCCTTATCTCACAAACCAACAGAATTCCGTTTTCCTTATCTCATAAACCAACAGAATTCCGTTTTCTTTGTCTCACACACTAAAGGAATTCCATTTCTTTTAACTCAACACCAAGAGAATTTCCATACTTAAAATCAACTTCAACGATTTTTTTAGGAGTCCGTGGGTCCGTGGGTGTAGGGTGCCGTAGTGTTATCTGCTTAGCAGATAGTGCACTTATCTCACCCGTGAAGAGTCTTAGGTTAGTTATTAACACAAGAGATAAGTACACAAGTTTACTGTGTCGTTGGTTTGTCCGTCTGTCTGTCCTAGAGTGCGACCGTTCACTTATATTAACAGACCATTTCCTGAGCTTAGCTGTTTAGCAATAATATTTTATTCAATATACTCAACAAAAAAAGAAACGCAACTTTTTTCAAATGGCTGTTATATTGTCAATACTGGACAGATAACAACAAAATTTTAGATATAGACTCAGAATCAATAGATAATTTCATTTCTCTAAAAATTCAAAGCTACATTCTTATCGTTACGCTGTAATGCTTACGTAAACTGAAGGTATCCGAAAAGCAGTTCACAAGCCTAATATCTCGTGTGTCCTAATAGGGTTGAATAGGGTGTGACAAGCGGATCTGTCGGTCCTGGTCTGGGGTCGTTGACCGTGGCCTGCCCGTTCTAGGACGATCGGATGTGGACCCTGTTGTATCTAATCTTATTCTCAGGCGAGTAACCGTCGATTTGTGGACGCCAAACGCCCGCGCCACGTCAGTTGCCGTTTTTCCACTTTCCAGCATGCCGATCGCACGCTCTCGCTGAATTGCGGTTAACCGTGCCCTCGGTTAGGATCGTTCCGGAAACTTCAAATTTTGTATAACGTGCACTCTTTTCTTAAGAGTTGAGACTATGAAAAAATAATTCAATAACTCTCAGCGGTTATTTCACAATGTGCTAGACTACCAGTTTAGGTCACGTGACTGCTCGCTCCAGTTGTAAGATAGAGCGGGGAATGATTTTGTCACATTGTTTGGACAATCATTTTCCAAGTAATAGAATGAACAAGAAAAATTAAATATACTAATAGAAAAAAATTAACCCCCTCTATAGGTGTTGCGTTTCTTTTTTTTTGTTGAGTATATATAATTTCAGAATAAGTTCTTTTCAATGTGCAGTGTCCTATGGTTAGTTATATAGGATAGAAAAGACTTTTCATGGTGGTAGCTCAATAGTTATACCCAATAAAATTATACAATTTGAATTTCAGCATCGTATTGAGTTAGGGTTCAATACATTGTTTCTGTCCGTGCGCTTGTCTGTTTTGCTGGACGTTTGCCTTTTTCCACTACAATAGACATTTAAAAAACTAAACACTAATTAAACAATAATATGAGAAATTGAAACAAATAAACCAAATAATAAAGTTACCAAACTTTGAAATCAACTTAACAGTCAAGTATATTTTTCAAGCTCTGACACACACAATCTTCCACAAAGGTGGTGATAAAGCAAGCCATTTCTCTCAACGTTTGATTCGAAGAAATGGTCCAAATTCTCCATGCTCCACATTAATGGTTAAGTTTGCATTGATTTTAAAGCTGCTTGTCTTCACCATGACTGTACATGAAATGATGACTTCACTTTGGTCTACTCCTTTTATACCATATATCTGCTGAGTCAGCTCCCTTACAATTGTTCAAACACATTTTACAAAGTTTTGAATTCACTTCAACTCGTCCATTGTTGAATCAAAAAAGTTCTGATACATTAGTTGCCAATGGAAGGTCATTATCATAATGTAAAATAATTCTAGCAGCCAAAATTGTATTCGCGCGGATAAATGGTGAATCAATGTCGTAAGTTAATGGTAAAAGTAGTTCGTCACATTCGCGCAGAAACGAGCGGATGAAACAATCTCTTGGAATTGCATTTCCAACAGCTTCCCAATACTGATGCAAATTCTTCACTTGCAAAATCCAATCGAATTCAAAAGCAGGAAGCTTTGAAAACACATAGTCAACATAGTTCACTTTAAAAAAGACATCATCCATGGTCTCTGCACATCGGTGAAAAAGTAATGTTAAAATTGTTAATGATGAAAGCTAGCACATTTATATATATAGAGGACGTCTTACTGAACGTTTTAGTGAACGAATGGTTCAAATCGTTCAAGTAGTTTTAAAGTTATGCGCTGTTGAAGTTAGCCATCTGACAAGATCAGGGGGAGGGGTCAGAAGTAAAAATAAACAAAAATGTTCAGAATTGTCTGAAATGTGTAAATAGGCCATAATCTCAAAATAGCGGGGTGGGGGTCAGAGGTCAAACAACCAAAAATGTTCAGAATTGTCTGAAACGTGTAAATATGCCATAATCTTAAAATGTCGGGGGGAGGGGGAGGGGAGGTCAGAGGTCAAAACACCTAAAATGTTCAGAATTGTCTGAAACGTGTAAATATACCATAATCTCAAAATGGCGGGGGGAGGGTAGAGGTAAAAAAAAACAAAAATGTTCAGAATTGTCTGAGACGTGTAAATATGCCATAATCGCAAAATGGTGGAGGGAGGGAAGGTCAGAGGTAAAAAAAATCAAACATGTTCAGAATTGTCTGAAACGTGTAAATATGCCATAATCTCAAAATGGCGGGGAGGGAGGTGGGGGGGAGGTCAAAAACTAAAAATGTTCAGAATTGTCTGAAACGTATGAATATGCCATAATCGCAAAATGGGGGGGGGGGGTAGGTCAAGCACCAACACATTCACACTCATACATAGACAGATTTTGCTTCATTTCGTAATACAGGATGGCCCTTAAAAGGGCCGAAAGTTTTAGTACTTCTTCACCAGCACTCTGGATTCCTGCAGCGGTATTGATATTCATAATACTGCTTCATTGTAAATGGCCTTCCCGCGCACTTAAACGGATGAGTGTTGCAGAAACTCCTCAGCTTCAGCGTCGCACCGCACCACCAGCAGTCTGCACATGGTTCTGAGCCATACAACGTCGCCGCAAACTTGTACCATAATAGTCCTCCGCAGGTCTTGCAGTAGAACCGCCGCGGTGCGTTGTGGTGCACCGGACAATTGTGTGGCTGTTCTGAATACTCCAGCCACGTCCAGCACTTATAACATTCCGTAGTTAGCGTCACCTCGCGGCCGTCTCTCATCACTTTCTTGCTAGTCATCTTGCAAATTGGTTGGCAAACCAAAGGTGAAACCGCACTTATACAGGACTTGATTACGCTGAGTTGACGTCATTTCCCTCTCCATCCCGGGGGAGGGGGTTTTGGCACATAGTATGTCCTGGGGGGGGGGGGTGGGTTGGTCAGTACATAGTATCTTATATTCAAAACGTGCTCATTCATAATGCATAACCATCCTACACATTCATAATGGACTCTATGGCCTAGGGTTCTACCAAACAGTCTAATGTTGTTATAATATCATCATAATATCATCATGATGTGATCATGTTATGAAGTCATCATCACGTGACTTATGACGTCATTTTCACGTCATCATGACGTCATCTTTTCAAAGCGGCCGCCACATATTGTGAATAAGCAAAACAACCTGTCTTGGTATGTGTGTGCATGCATGTGTGAAACAAAATCATGTGACTTATCACGTCATCACGTGACTTATAACGTCATTTTCACGTCATTATGACGTCATTCCAACACGCACGCGCTCTATCCTGAAAACTGCCACAGAAACCATATGAGAGTTCTGCGGCACCTATGACGTCAGTATGACGTCACTTCCTGCCGCAGAAGACTCGTTTTTACCCTACTTAAATGTTCCTTTTCGGCGGAACAATGCTACGCAGACTAACTCTGTTGGTTTGTCCTACTTGTCAGTTTTCATGTTATCTTGACAACTTAATAATTAAAGGAAATATTATTTTCACGTAAACAATTATTAAAAATAACAACAACAAAATATCTAAATAAAGAATGCTGCTAAATGATATAATACTAAACAGTAGCGAAGTAAAAATTGAATTAAAGTTTTCCATGAGTTTATTAGCGTTACTTTGCCATATAAAAGAAATAAAGCCAATCAGGAAGAAATACCTGATGTATCAATTTAGAATAGAAGCGAACTGAAAGTATTCCCTTCTCAACGCCCGTACAAAAAATCCACACATTGACAACAAGCTGTTAATTGAAGTCGTTATCTTGCATAAATACATCTTATTATTAAAATATCTGGTTATAGGGGAGACATACAAAATGATTTTAAATATCAAAACTACACGTTGCCTCTGATTTCAAACAGATCTTAAATGTATATAAAATTTCCTCACAAAAGCAATTGAAAGATACCTAATTAAAGCAGTTGTTTATTATATGATTGATCAAACATTTTTGTTGACAGCAATCTGACAGGAAACGATATACACACTACTGGCCTCAATATTTTTGGATTAGCACCAAAATTATCAATGTAAGTTGTTCTCTCGATGAAACGTAAATTGTTCAAGTTGTATTCTATAACAGCTAATAGAAAACGTTCATCCATATGATAATATTTTAATTACTGTTTCAGTGCCTCTTTTCAGTAGGATACACAGCTGGATACAGAAATAATGTTTTTCGGTACTACATTGTGCACGTAAATTTACCGCATTCATTAAACATTCTGTAATAGAATTAGCGAAACGATTGAGTACGTTTGAGTAGAATACTTTGAGTGAATGAAAGTAACACTCGTGTGATATATGGAAGAAGCCGCTCATTGTTTCAGTGTAAATCAGTCTCATTATTTAACGTAAAATAACACCCATGAACCATTCCGCATATCACACTTTTAAATTGGACTAGGTTGGGATGGTATGATATTTTTAACATAACCATTTGTCTTTCTGGTCCGTTGGTCTTAATGAAACATAAAGTGGATATTTATATTGATAATTTTAAGGATTGATTTTTTTTTTTGATTTTGAGTGGTGATTTAAGGTCACAGCTGGACCTTCGACATTGTCTTGAGAGTGAGCCCTGTGAACACGCTTCGGCTAAAGTCTATAAAAGTCTATAAAACTCGGCATAACTAAGTGTAGAGAATTACTCTATTAAGTCTCTGACAAGATAAATTAAGTAAGCTTGAATGGTTAAACAAAGCATTGTATGACCTTCAGTTGCATCGACTGTAGTGCGGGTAGATTTTGTTCGTCATGTCAACACATTGCCAAAGCTGGATTTTAATGAAAGTGTGGCTCAGTTTCACGTATAGCCTTTCAGGTTGACCACATTTTGGTGCACTTGAATGGTCATTCAAATTTACCATAGGGCTTGCAATTTTTACCTCATACTGTCCACGGATTTGTCTTATCCGTCTTCTAGGACAGTTTTTGCAAGAACGTGTTATTGGATTGTGAGAAAATTCAATGTGAGTATTTTTATAAAAAGGCTCTTAGCTGGTTTGGTCTGGTGAGCTTGAATGCTGATTTATAGACTTTTCTTGCGTTTATCTTGCGACAATTCTACCAAAGCAAACATTTAAAAAACTCATTATGATTGTTTACATAAGTAAACTCTTGAGATGATTAAAGTTTGGTAAATTTGAGAGATCCTTAAGACTCATTTGATTTTTATTTTCAACGGTCTGATAAAGTTCTGTACTTCCTATGAACAAAATTTAACGAAGCTTTAAATGTGATTTTAACGGAAGTTTCCTGTTTTAATTAAGTGCTACATACGTCTTGCCACATGCGGGTAATTGACCCCCCAGTTGAACTGAAATTTGTTGTTGAGAGGTCTTTATTAAACTTTTATCTTCTAACATTTAAGTTTGGTTTAATTTTGTTGCAGCCTGATTTAGCATTCTCATGAATGGTTTCTTACATAATGTTTTGGTGTAATTGATCGTATACTGAAGATCACTAATAAACTTTGAAATTCATATTCTTACAGCAACATTTACCGTTAATGCTATTATAGACAGTATCTCCTACAATTTAGATAACATTTCATTATTGATACACTTATTAGATTATCTGTGCTCATAAAGTATACATTTCTAATTTGTATGCTTGTGACAGATTAAGTGACAATTTTATTATATGCTGCGTTGGCCGGGGTAGAGTAGCCTCTTGTAAACCTCAGCCACCTGTGCTTTCTACCTGTGAGGAACTGTTAGCTGGAATTCATCTAAAAGTCTGCATTTGGATAATTGCTGTTTCAGCAATTGGTTTGAATTTTGTTGCTTTCGTCATAAAAGTGCGTGAAAGATCCATGAACAAGGTAAAATTAATCAAAAGGTTTGTTATTCAATTTGTGATGTGTGTGCGTATTAAAAATTCAAAATTTCTGATTCTTTTTCTGATTACATTTCTTATTTCATCGCCCACATTACCTAAGTAGAGACAACAAAATTAGAAAATCTATTACGGAAAAGGCAAGGCAAAGAAATTGACAAAGATTAAGTATCATGACACATGTTCAAAATGTCAGCACCCTTCTTTTTCAGGTAAATTCTTTTCTGATAAGTCAGCTGGCTCTCGCTGATATGACAATAGGACTTTACTTAGCGTTGATTGGTGCTGCTGATGTCACTTTTAAGGATATATATTTCTTGCACGACTACTGGTGGCGACACTCTGTTCAGTGCAAGATTATGGGTATATTGGCAGTCATAGGCAGTGAAGCCAGTGTTTTTATCCTGGTATTGATAACTGTTGAGAGATATGTTACACTGTATTTACCGTATCACCCCACGGCCAGAATGACCATCAATCAAGCTAGGTATGTCCATATTTGACAATTTCCTTTGAAATTATTCAGCACGAGTGATATAATTGCAGTTCGTAAAAATGTTTTTCGTTAGTTAGTTATTTTATAAAGAAATAGAAAACAATTTGCTTTTGCGAGTTCTAGCAAAGATTCTATGATAGAACTTAAAAGCTGCTATTCTGTTGCCTAGAAATTATCTTTGCAGTTTTCTCTGATTAATTACATTACTACTCATATGACCTTGGCTAACTGATATTTGCTTCTAGAAACGCTAAATTATTTCCCTTATGTGTTTCACAGATTTGCAGTTCTTGGAGTTTGGATTCTCTCCGTCACATTGGCCATTATTCCCGTATTAGGAATGCATTATTTTGAAGAGTTTTATTCCACCTCTTCTGTTTGCCTGGCTCTACCGCTTTCAAACGACAAGCCTCGTGGATGGGAATACGCTATAGGTATCTTTTCAGCGCTCAATTTGGCGTGCTTCATCGTCATGTTATTGGGGTATGGAGCTATTCTAAGATCTCTCTACAAATCCAGCTCTCTTGTATCCAGCTCGCTTATATCCAGCTCACAGGTAAGAGACTGTACTAGTCGAAAATTTATTTTGATAAGAAGCACTAGTTTACATAATGTTTTAATTCAGGTGAATCTTGCTCTCAGGCTGTGATTCAATTAATAAAATATTCATGTGATAATCACTTTTATGCAAGCAGGCTTTCATGAAACTGTTTTATACACATACAATTTACAGGGAAACGGAAACCGCGCTGTAACTGGCAGAATACTTGCAATTATCCTGACGGACTTTTTTTGTTGGGGCCCTTTAAGCTTTATGGGTTTTCTCACTCTTTCCAAAGTCAACATTCCTTCATCCGTAAGATGAATCCATAGATTTTACGGTTGAATTTGTCATTAGTGATATAACACCTCGGACTCTATTGATATGAACAATCAAAAGTATTTCACAAGTAATTGAATCTAACTGGTTTATGATTAAATTAAAAAGATTTAAGCAGTTAATCTATTAAATCAATTTTGTAATAGAACTACATTGTACTATAATACAGTATTGCAGTGAATCAACATTATTCTTTCTTTTTGTATCACACTTACATCATTGTAACAGGTGTTTGCTTATGTTGCCGTGTTTGTGTTACCAATAAATTCGGCAGTGAACCCCTTCATTCACACCTTCGCAACTTCCGGTTCAATTCAGAGAGCCCAGGAATATTTTACAAGATTAATGACAACTCTTCGTACTTGCAAGACTGAGTCAGAAGCACCACAGATGGGTACATGCATTTTCTGATTGAATTATTTCCTATAATGTGTATGTGCTTTTGACTTGTTTACTTAAACCCTTTAGTAAGGAATTTGGAATCTAGAAAAATTCTCACCAGTATCCCCCTTTACTTCAAAACAAAAATTTCAATATGTATATTTTTAAACTGGTGAAGATAATAAGGAAGAAAGATTAATTATTTATTTGTGCATAGAGAAATTTATTGATATTTCTCACGTTGCATTAAATTTTAAGCAACTAAATGAAGTACTATAATGCATTTAAAATGTAGCTTGTTCTGAAATCTCTTTTTGTACAGAAATGGAGGTATTTAACCGTACCTAAACCAAGACTCAGCAGAGAAGTTGAAGTTTTGAAACTGCATCAAAACAATGGTGTACGATTTCAGCAAGAAGATAAATTTAGTTTTTGACTGACATGGTTGAAAATAACTTGCCATGACATATTTTTGTTTAATTTGATATAAAATGAATATTTGTTTCGCAATTTATAATGACGGTCCTTTAAAGATATAGTAGTGACGATATTTTGCATATTTGAAGAATATATTTGATTTAATTTGATTTAACAGAAAACAACAGAATGTCTTGCAGAGTTGTTTAGGCGAAAGACTGATATGTTAAACTAGGCTATATGCCAACAAAAGATTGATTCCTGTTTAGTATGGGTACTTATGTTTGTGATATGGGCTATGCCTTCACTTCAAACAACAGGATTATTATACCTGTATTTGAACCCTGTAGCTTTGTTTTAAAAAATAACCATTTGAAATACGCAAACGCAATATTATTTTAAAAGAATATTGAACAAAGCTAAGTGTATATTTGTACAGTTATTATATAAACCGATTGTATACTTTAACTTTTAAAATTGATATATATTTTTGACTCAAGTACAGGTGTGTGATTATTAAGAAACAGTTAGATTATTAGAACATGAAGTCATGTTCTAGCAATTATCAATTAATGTCATGGATTAAGCAAGCACAAACTTATAAGTTTCGATGTCTCGTACTAAGCATGCGTTTTTTTAAAAATCGTTCGAAATATAAATAAGTCACTGGAAGTTCTTACATGCTGAGACACGCAATTTGTGTGTCCTCACATTATCCGCAAACATTTTTTTAAAAAATCACACTGATTTCAGACCGACAATTAGAAGGAACTTGGTAGGTGAAACCTATTGCCCTAACATAGCATCGTGATAAAATAACATTAGCATTTTATGTATTTCATCGTTAATTGAAATAGTACATTGTTAACTTTTGTTTATATTCGCGTTTTTTTTTTTTGTCGTAGTTATATGTATATCTTAAATTTTATTACTTTTTTATATTTGTAACTTAGCACGAACTGTTTACTAGACCCCGATGTGAGTGAAAATGGGAAAAGGTTTTAATAGATCCTTATTTTAATAGTTTCGTGATAGCAAGTTTCTTATTGCACTGGGAATGATTTTTTCACATTTATCCAGAATATATGTAGATTACCTTAAGAAATCAGTAAATAATTTCATATTATTTGGTAAAATTTTAAAAAAAGTTGAAATCAAAGATATATCTAAAATAATTCTTGATGTCTAGAATTCCTCTCCAGTTATTGATGTCAACCAATTCATTTTAGATTTTCAACATCAATTTCCATGACACAATTTAAAGTTTTGATATCTCTATATGGAGTTTGGATATCACCTACTGAATCGAAGCCATGTAACGCTGAGAAAAAAGATCTGTGAGCAGCCCGACGTCATTTCATTTGTTTTGATACTGCGTTGTAAATAATTTGACCTTTATCGATAGACATATAGGTTGTGACGTATCCACAATCTGTTTTAATCACTAAATGAATGTTAAAAATCTCAATATATTTGCAAAATAGCGATTAATAAGATATCCATTATATAAAATTAACTTGCTATCACGAAATTCATTTAGAATCTTGATTGAGTTAGAAAACAGCAACTGGTAGTTTCATTGGGGTTTGATAGCAAATATATTAAGGTTTGTTCTCATCAAGGTATTTTATGTTTTACAAGCTTTGTAGCTTGGTTTTTAATTATACTCTTGCTCTCACTCTCTCTCTCTCTCTCTCTCTCTCTCTCTCTCTCTCTCTCTCTCTCTCTCTCTCTCTCTCTCTCTCTTTCTCTCTCTTTCTCTCTCTTTCACTATATCTATCTATCTGTTTGTCTATCATTCTCATTACTACTTTGTAAACACTTGAGGGATGTCATATATTTTTGAATATATACGAAGTACTGAAGATACAGAAATATATGTAATTTTCAATTTTAATGCTTATACGTATATAATTTCTAAATTGGATATAAATATCCGCATATTAAACTGAGACCACGTATGAAGCAAAGCTTTTATAGCGCAGTGTCGACTATATTGTGTACTCTGCATTACACACAATATCTTTAATCCACTTGCAGGTTTTGTGTGAACATTTTTCTCTCCCTCCCATGCCACCTTCCTCAATCTCCTCTTCTATCTGGCTCTCTCTCTCTCTCTCTCTCTCTCTCTCTCTCTCTCTCTCTCTCTCTCTCTCTCTCTCTCTCTCTCTCTCTCTCTCTCTCTCTCACTCACTCACTTTCTATTAAATTTTCGGATGCTATATTATTTTTGAACATTTTGTATGTTAGAGTTATATGTTTATTTGTCAGAAATGTTTATCTGCATGTATATAGCCATGCACACACTAATAAGTCAATGAAGTGAAATAGGTTGACATATTTGCTTTTATAAATGTTAGATTTCGGGATTTTGTTAGATTAAATTTTAGCTGAAGTATACTTGCACAAGGATAACTTTACTTGCCCTGACTAAACCAGGGCAGGTAGACTGTTGATAATTGCACATTGACTTAATGGTGGTTGCATAAAAGAAGTAAGTATTCAAACTTTATCTTTGCTGCATACATTCAAGCAGTGTTACTATTTTTGCTAACGAAATATGTATATTTGTCGCAAGAACAAATCGTTTTATATTTAGTTATATCTATATATTTGATATTGGAGCAGTAAGTAAAACCCACAGGAAAAATGCTTACCCCACCAAAACTAGTCCAAAAGCCGTCAGATGGATGTGTTTTCCGTCTCTTGACGATGCCCCATTCGACGATGTTTATCAACCACAATCGTCAGAACTTTTTCAACGTAAACTATGAAAAATAAGTGTAATCTTGCTTGCGAAACAAAACGAAAACTTTTTTGAAGTTCAAAGGGGTAACATTTTTAGTATATTTGTAAAGCAATGTTGAAAAGGTTTACAAAGTTTTCAGTTTTTAAGGAAATAAGTTTTGAAATTTGCAGCATTCAGATGTTCAGTTAAAACTATTCTAAGCTGACAGAAATCACAAAGTATCAAAATGTTTGGGATGTTTTTTTATTAGGAAGGGTTAATTTGTATTGATCATGCCAACTGCGGATATTTTTGATTTGGGCGAGGGTGTTTTAACGGTGTGCTTAACAGTTTTATAAATAAGATAAACTGTTGAATATATGTGAAGCAATATCTAAACTTTACGATTTTCAGGATAAGGAAATGAAAAAGCATACCAGAAAACGCTAATATGTAGTATTATGCTAGATTTGTGTGTACTATGTTAGATTTATGTGTATTTGTGTGCTTATGTAACCTTAAAAATTGTCTTAGAAGGTCGATATAGTTTAGAAAATGTACTGTAAATTTCAGTATGAACTATGAATGAATTTTGGTTTTAACTGAAGTCGTCGAAAGATTTTTAATTCTAAAATATCCAGTATGTTACATGTAAATGGTGTAATGATATTGGCTAAATCTATTTTAAAACCACCTAATATGTTGTTCAGAAACCAAGAAACTTCTTCATTAAAGCTGTTCATTGTATTTCTTTCTACACTTAAAAATTTAATTTGTTGATGAGGCATATGTCATATGCATCATTTAAAGTCTGAAATGAAGCAAATCCTTTTGTCGCTGACATTTTCACACTGTTTGGTCACTTTAAATCTGCACAATGAGGCTATATTTGGAATTTACATGTGTTGTAAAGACGATAAGCATCAATGGAACAATAAAACTTAGAGCTTTAAATTTCTATATCTTTATTGTCTTCTGTTTCCCTAATATTCAAGAATCGCTGAAAAGTTTGATTTCGATTTGAAACATTTTTAATGAATTTACGAATTACAAAATCCTTTATAAAATCCTTTAACTGACAACATTTTCGGAAAGAATTGGTGCCCTGATTATTATGTAATTTTTATTGCAGTTCTAATACTGATCTTAACTTCACTTGCTGAGGCAATTTTCCAGTGAATTTATGATAAATGGCTTGGCAAAGTCTCAATACAGTCATCCATTTATAATCCGCAGTACCCCATAATTCCCTGGACTCCACTCAGTTCACAGTGAATGTGCAATGCATGCACAGCAGCGATACGACCAGCTGTTTTTATGTAAGATTTATACCCTAGCTATACAGAAAGCTTCATTTCAGCATATCTTTAATGCCCATTATTGCTGATTGTACATTGACTTAATGTCGGCTTCATAAAAGAAAATAAGTATTCAAAAGTTGCTTTAGCTGCAATCTGTAGCCTAGCAGTGGTACTATATTTTGCTGAAGAAACATGTGTATTTTCTGAAGCATACACCACTTTGTATTTAGTTATATCTACATTGACGATGTCAGAACATTTTCTACGTAAAGTATGAAAAACATTAGTGTAATTTTACATACAGAGGCAAAACCTTGCTTGAACGAGCTTCCAAAGGGGTAACATTTTCCATGTATGTGTAAAGCAATACTTAAAAAAGGTTTCCAAACTTTTCAAATTTTATTAAGTTTAAAGAAATATATTTTGAAATTTATTGCATTCAGATCTAGTTTTTGCTGACAGAAATCACAAAGTCTAAAGTGTTTCGAAAATGCTTTTTATTTCGATTAGTTATTTTGTATTGATCATGCTGCAAATGTTTCACTAGGGCGAGGATGTTTTAAAGGTGTACTTAACCAGTTTATAGGATCTTCCAAAGCATATCAAAATTTACTGAGACAGAGTCAAACTGGATCTTGTGTGTATAACAGAAACAAAATGCACAGTTATGAAGAGACGAAATTGCCGGGGATGCATAGTTGCTGTAAAACCGGTCGACATGGCACCGTGATATTTTCAAAACAGCCCGTTCAGCGTAATTTCGAAAATGTAGGTGTCAGTGAATGTGACGGTGCCTCAGTACAAAACATTTTAATTGCCTAGGTACGTTCCACAAAACACTCCATGGTATCAAATACGACTCAGTCTGGACCAGTTTCTGCGAGACTATGCCGTCTTATTTACTAGACGGTCATATCCACCAGGTCGTTCAACAGCTAACCCACGCTCAAGGTTGCCTCTTCCATTTAGTTTTTCGTGACCAGTGATATAGTGACAGCAGGTACAACTCCTGTTTACTTCTCATACCACAGTATACTTTTATCAGTGCATATTAAAGCATTGATGTCGCTGACGTTATACACGATACAGATGAAATCAAGGGCATGTTCTAAAATCCGTCTGCAGTTGTGTGAGGTAAAATTCTCATGGGCGTTTTCCAGTAAAATCGTTATTTAATGTTACTACTGTTTCAAAAATGTCTTTAATTCATAATCATTCTTGTGAGTGTAGTCTTTCTCGCATTTCCCCAACGCGAGCTGCTGTAGAAAAAAAGTTACAATGTAGACTATCAACACTCACTCACTACCATTAGAGAGGGTACTTTTATATTTTATATTCCTGCAAGTACAGAAGAATATTTAGATTTAAAGAACAGTAGACTTCATATTGTATGCTGTATTGTAAAGGGTGATGGAACAGTGTGTGGTGTAGATGATAACGTATCATGCATCAATGATTTGCTTAATGGGTTATTGTACAATATTGAATTATTTCTAAATGATCGATTGATTTCACATAGTAACAATACCCATAGTTATACCAGCATTATATCCCACCTCATTCATGACTCGGAAGAAAGTCTAAATTCTGAGCACTCTATGCGTCTCATCTTTAAAGATACTGCTGGATAAATGATTGCTCATGGGGTGAAAAGACCCAATCATGAAAAATATATGAGAGGTTTTCATGTAAATGTTGAGAGTGGTGACCTAGCTGAAGCAGAAAATGATGGTTTACATAATCGTTATTTGTATACACGTCTAAGCCGTGAGTTTATGCTTACAGGTGTTTTAAGAGTAGATTTGCTTGAGCAAGATCGCTATCTTCGCAATAGCATCAGTATGAAATTACGTTTACACAGACAAAAGGTTGAATATGTATTACTGGCTGCAAATAATGGTAATGGTAGAAGTGAGAAATGCGTTTTTAACCATTCGCAAAGTGAGGGCTAGTCCAGGTATTCAGCTAGGACATGCAGATGCATTGAAGAAAACTCCTGCTAAGTTTAGTATTACCAGAGAAGAATATAAAAATTTAGCCATTCCCGCTGGATTTCAATCTTTTGTAAAAGATAGCATCTTTTTGGGTCAATTACTAAAACGTATTGTCGTTAGAATGGTTCATAATGAGTCCTTTGCTGGAACAGTGTTGAGAAATCCATACAATTTCGAACATTTTAATCTTAGCTACATGCAACTTCACAGTGATGGTGTACCAGTTCTATCCAAACCTCTCAAGCTCAACATAAATCTGGACAAATATCATAAAACGGGAAGACTGGTCTGGAGGTTATTCATTATTCACATTTGACTTAACACCTGATTATGATGGTGATGATCATTATACCCTTATCAAACATGGGAATTTACGGCTAGAGATGAATTTTACCGTTTTCTTGCAAAATACTGTCGATGCTAAATTTGATAACATCATTGAAATAAGTGCAAATCGCAGCATTCAATTCGACTACCAGTCATGAACACGAAGCAGATAAATGAAATACTATCCCATGATAGCATGACAAAAGACTTGTTTCAAGGCGTGTTTTCCATGGACCAGTTACCATCTTTACAACGCGGCCTATGTCATCAATACAGACGATCATGATGAGCCAGGAGAGCATAGGGTGACAGTGTATTTTCACAAAGACCCTGCAGAATATTTTGACTCTTATGGACTTTTACCCATAGACAGTCGTTTGAATAAGTTTTTAAAGTTTAATTTCATTTATATAATTCAGTTCCATTATTAACACCGATATCATCTACATGTGGATTTTATTGTGTGTATTATATTATTCAAAAAGCTCGAGGGCATAGTCCTTTTGAAATCAGTCATGTCTTCAGAAGAAGTGATGGTGATTTTGTGGTAAAGGATTTTGTATACAGACATTATAAACCATTATTTTATTGATGTTGTTTGTATGTAGAGTTGTATTAGTTAACTTGTTTTGTTTTGTTTTTTTGAGAAGGGGGTAATTGTCAATCTCATTTATTATAAATAAAAACAAGGTAGTTTTATACAACTTTCTTTTTTTATTGTGTTACAAAAAAATTTTTTTACATTTCAACAATTATTTTACATTTCAATAATTATTTTACATTAAACTTTTTTACAAACACATAACATTCAATACATTGATAAACGAATGCGATTTATTACAATCTAAATTAATATATGTATCACGGACATTATATCCACGTTTTTAAATGCTATGAAAACTAACAAAAACTGTCTATTACGAAACTTTATTATTTTAACATTTTCATGTTCAGACAGTTTGAGTTCACATCCATGTTCATTCATAACCCACATGGGATGTGTCAGCTCAATTGACTTGGTAGCCCGCATGAGTTGCGCTTTCAAGTCCTCTTTGAATTCAAGCGTCAGGTTCTTCCCAATGCAATGCTTGTAACAGAGCGTACCATTCCACTGTGTTGAGGGTGATGTAGTCGTAGCGTTCTGTAAGCTCGTCATACTGGCGAAATCGTACAAACACGTCTAGGCAGTTCTCAGTCACAGTCACTTCTAAATCATCTGAGAGTATAAGGAGAAAACCAGGTACCCTCAGCTCCTGTAGATTGTCTGTCAACACGGATTGTGCTTCAGGCGATAGTATGATATACTTTCCAAAATGTCTTAGCACAATGTCATCACATGCGTTTCTCAGATATGAGAAGTGATCTGTAATGAGTTCATAATCTGATAAAAAGTCTTCCATCTCGTTCAACAGTCAGATCAACTATGAGCTATCTCCTTTTTTATGATCGGATGATGGTGAAGAGTGGATGTTGTATAGCCTCTAGGAATCGGAAGACTGCGCGCCTTCTCCTCATATCAAAGTAATTAATGCTGTAAATGGAGTATCTGGCACAATTCCATCATAATCCTCTGGATAATCCTGCAAAAGATTTTTCCACAATCTGACACGTATGTTTGATGAATTATGTCCAATCACTAGCACTTCAACATTATTTTCAAGTTTGCGTTTAAACTCAGGTACTATAAACGGTATGGTTTTAAAGTGTTTCCACACTTCAGGTTTAACTCGATAGACAGAATTTATGATAACTTCGTTCAGGTCATTCACGGTGAAGTAAACACCATTGTCAAACACTAATGCATTCATGATGACAGAATGTACACTTTATGAGCTGGCTCCTTGTCCTCAAAGCCTTTTATCCACTTCTTTCACTTGCTTCTTCAACATTTTCCATTCAGACACTGTCAGCAAAATACTCTTTTTCATACGACGGTTTCTTCCAGATCCCTTATTTCTAGGTACTTGCGAATGTTCACCACTCCTTCATTGCTTTGTTTCATAATTTTCATGTATTTTCCCTTTCCTGGAGAAAGAATTCCCTTCCACGATTGTGGTGGTGAAGAAGTGGTCTCCACTTTCAATTTCTTGATGTGGTGGTGGTGGTGGTGGTGGTGGTGGTGGTGGTGGTGGTGGTGGTGGTGGTGGTGGTGGTGGTGGTGGTGGTGGTGGTGGTGGTGGTGGTGGTGGTGGTGGTGGTGGTGGTGGTGGTGGTGGTGGTGGTGGTGGTGGTGGTGGTGGTGGTGGTGGTGGTGGAATAGCCATCATTGAACAGTACAGTATCGCTTGTCGCCATATGGGGAGAGGGCTACTTTCCTCAACTTCTCCGAGAAAAGCTGGTGGTCATGACTTCGAATAATGTGCCCTGTAGGCATCGTTTGAGTTTCGTTGAACAAAGTGTCGTTATACTGCGTATGTGTGTGTCTGTGTGTGTGTATTTGTTTTCGTATCTTTTTTATTTCGTTTGAATATAATGCAATAAGTCTACATCGGCTTAAGGCTCTAGACAAGTCACTGTTACTTAGAATCACAAGAATAACACCATGATTGAATTAATTAGCAGCCATATTTAGCGTCAACATTGGTCCTGTCATAAGTCTGAGTGATGAGGGGTGCTTACTGAGCAATGGAAATGATAGCCTACATCACACATACATGCCTCCACCACAGACGCGGCATTTCATGTACAACAGTTAGACAACTAAAACAATTTGGTTCTTATTCATTGCTCGGATCCCAAAAAAAATAAATAAATTTTCCACAGTAAACTACACTTCTGGTTCAGAGTCTAGTTTACTTTATTAAGGTAATAATTATTGTGATTGTTTTTATGACATGCTTAATACTGAAGACATGATTTTAGCACTTTTTTTGCAGTTTCTTTCAGCATCGCCTGCCCACCCCCTCACCTCCCCCACCCCTCACCGTCCCACAACCCTCACCCTCCCCTCACCACCCCCTCCCCCTTACTCTAAAATATTAGAATATTTTTGCAGATAATTTCGATATGACGACATGTCTCGGTCCGAGATGTATTTTCATGTCGTTATAATCGATATGTCGTTACAATCGATATGTCGTTGTAAATATGAATGGTCATTGAATTATTTTGTGATCAAAAGATTGGATGTAAGAATAAAGTTGGTGATTTTAGAACAGAAAGAGACGTTATTATTTCATTTCATATGGCTACATTATTAACATAACAAAAATGCACTCTTACACATCAGTTTTGCTCGAACCCTGGAAATCGGACCACCTCGGAAATCGGACCACTTTTGGCCAGTCCCGTAGGTGGTCCGATGTCCAGGGTTCCGATGGTTCAAGTTTCTTGGGGAGGGGTGGGGGGTTGGGGGGGGGGGGGGTTGTCAGGAGGTCCCCAGTACATTATGGATACGTTCTTTTACATGTAAAATGAGCAAAACGCCGCTCATGATCACTGGCCATTACTTCAGCCTGGGAGACAAACAAGCACTCATTTGCCCCACTAATTCTTTTATGTTGCTTTTATGACATTCTGCTAAGTAATATTAGGTCTTGTAGACTTTATAATAAAAAAATAGATATGGCGTGAATTTAAGGGCGGTTTCATGACAAAGTAGCATTAGTGCTTTTTTCGGAGTGGGCAGGGGAGGGGGTGGGGGGAACTGGAGCTAAAAGCCCTTCGCTACACCCACAGAGGTGTCCTTAACACGCATGTCATCTGAATATTGCAGGAGCTTACACCGTAAAGGTGCGCATAACCAAATAAGATCAATTGCTGCCTGTTTTTCTCTCGCGCTCCCCTTTAAAGAAAATATAGTGCAAAGCCAATTTTGACACCTTTATCCCAGGATAATTTACTAAGAACATAAGCGTGGAGAAAAAGCGTCATGCAATATGAATAATGACAGCCGGATAATGGCAAGTTTTCCTTCAAGGCACAGGAAGAGAATTGGCAATTTTATGCTATGGGGATATTTTCAGCGACCCCTCCCCCCCCCCCCACCCCCACCCCCTCCTCAGTGAAAAAAAAACGCTTCTGAAGACTTTTACGGTGTTTTGCTATGAATCGTAATAAATAACCCTTCCCTTTTCAGGGCAGATATTAAGTTTCTTGCAATGTATGCGTAATACAATAGAGCGACAGAAGAGAAATGGGTACAATTGTAAAGAAGCAGAATGAACTAAGCATTGAGCAAGCAATCAAATTTCAAACCGCATTTGATTGTATTTTGTAGCTTGAATGTTAAGCTCCGCAATCATGGCTTGATTCATGAGTAACTTCACTGCGCATGTCAGCTGTGACTTGTGGGATATTTATCTAGCCTACGTTTGAGAAATCTCTCTCTCTCTCTCTCTCTCTCTCTCTCTCTCCATTCATAATGAAATAGTTTTAAGTGTGCAAGAAAATTAAGGCGAATAAGGAAATTAAGGCGAAGGAAAAACTCGATCCCCCACCCTCTCTCTCTCTCTCTCTCTCTCTCTCTCTCTCTCTCTCTCTCTCTCTCTCTCGCTCTCTCTCTCTCTCTCTCTCTGTCTCTCTCTCTCCCTCTCTCTCTCCCACTCTCTCTCTCCCTCTCTCTCTCTCTCTCTCTCTCTCGCTCTCTCTCTCTCTCTCTCTCTCTCTCTCTCTCTCTCTCTCTCTCTCCTCTCTCTCTCTCTCTCTCTCTTCCATACCAGCATTCGTAATATATTAGCAAAATTACTGCCGAGGACAATTTTGGCAGTGATGTTTACACACAACTTCTACTGCAACCGGCTGGTTCACTGAAAGGGGGGAATAAAACTCACATGTCTTCGAATAAAATCCAACGGATAACTGCCTTGTATACATCACAAGAAAGAAAATCTCTGTGATTTTATAAAAAAAGGATATAAAAAATAATGTTCAGTGAAAAGTACTACTGTGGATTTTTGTGTACAGTTTGGACCCTCGGGTTTGTGGTGAAGGTACAAGCGGACTTTGACACAGGTATAGTTTCATAAATTGTGACTCCATTGCTTTCCTATCTTTTATCATGTTTGTTCATTTTTTTTTTCAAAATTTTGTAAAAAATAAAGTTAGCCCCAAAATGTTATTTATACTTTTTAGGTGTATTATTTCTAACCGAAAACGTAAAGTTTGTTTATTTAGATATTGTGTAAGAGCTTGATATTAAATGCGATGTTAAAGCTGTGAGGATAGACCTGGGGTGGGTGTATTACCTGGTGGTGTGCATCATAGCTTTACCCGGTGTAAAAATTCTTGAGCTTATGGACAGGCCCTGGGTGGAGCTACAAGTCTACAAAAACGTCACGTGACTGTTTGCCAAATTCAGATTGTTTCACACGATACATTTAAATAAATAACCTAAATTGCTATATATTCTTCATACAAAAAATACAATTTTAACATATAATTATTCAAAAAGACCTTTAAGATACAATAAAACAAAGCGGACAACGGTAAACACAGCGAAATGAACAAATTTTGCTATTTTTTTTTTTGGGGGGGGGGAGGGAGGGGGGTGTGGTATGTTTCTTTTAAAACATCCTCTACAACCTAATGATACCCTAGTTTAGAACTTTTGCATTGAGCGTTCGATAGCTCTGCTCACTGCAACGTCTATAGACGGTATGATAACGTCTCTATCCATCAATGAAAAAAAGGTTTATAAATTTTCCTTGACGTTTTTTTTTTCGTTTTTTTTTCGGCTTTTTTTTTTATTCGTACCTTGCTGAATCTATGTGTGATCACAGAACGATAAAAACCACAAATATTTTAAACTCTTCACATTTTCTTTTTTAAAACAGAAATTACATTGCATAAGTTGTAATAAAAAGAAATGAATATATCTAACAATAAAATTATATGAACAGAAGAGAGAAAAAAAACAAAATGACTGCGCAAAATCTCTTAACTTGGATGAGCTTCCACTGGTATTAGCGTTGAATAGGGGAAAAGATGACGGGGCGTGGCACTTTGGCAATAGCCATCAACTAGGCTCTGATTGCAATGTGTTTCATAAGGAGAGAGTGAAAAAAAAAATCAATTCTGTCACACCAAGTCACTGTGGGAATATAATCTCCACGAATCCTGACTCCTCGCTGCATCGGAGATCTCGTCGGGTAATCCTTGTAAAGTGACAGATGCATGTCATGCCTAAACAACGCCAGATAATAAATGAAATGATTTGATTTCCGGTTACTACTCAAAAGTTCTATGCTGAATTAAAGAGAAAGAGTTTTTTTCTTTTATCCAGCAGAAGGGATGGCAATCTTTTAGGACTGAACGTTGTAGTATGGTACAGTTTTCACTACAAGAATAGCTCTTTTTTTTTTCATTTAGATTTTGTTTCAGTCTTCTGTCATAGCTTCAGCGCACACAATCATGTTGTTAGTTATTGGTTTGTCCAAACTTTGATTGAGTGGACTGTAACAAGTTTTCCTGTTAGAAAGCCCCCCCTCCCCCACCCCAACTCTCCCCCCCCCCCCTACTCTCTCCATCGCCGCCATACTTTAATTTTGAGTGTCATTCGCCGGTGTAAAGTGTGTTTTCTGGAAATATGCACAAGAGCTGTAATTGCTGTGTAAATCTCCAAGAGTGTTGCTGTAAAGATAGACCAAGTTTCATTTTGTCCGCCCGACCACCCCGTCATCTTCACAACAAGCCTCTGAGCTAGGGGGCTGGGGCACAATGGTCTCTCTGGGGGGGGGGACGAGAAAAATGGAAAGAAAGAGAGAGAGAGGAGGAAAATGGAACAGGAAAGAGCGACAGAAAGATAAAAAGTAAAAATGGAACAACAGCATACCCGGTTTTGATACTTTGCTAATATACAACAACTGTAAATACGTTTTCATGCTAACAACCGCACTTCAAAACTTTTTTTTTTTTAAAGTTTAGTACACAGTTTTTTTGCCAGTAACATACTAACAAATACAGCTCTTGACTTAAACAAATAATAATAGTATTGTTAATGCCCTGGGCCTTTCATAAAAGAGTTTCAAACAATCGAAATGAGGACAAAATAACACCATCAGGGGAAATTCACATCCACATATATTTTTCTACAAATGCGAACTATATATAAAATGAAAACAAAAGGATGCGACCGTTATATGCTTATTTTTTTTTATGCCATTCTCCAATATTTCACACAAAAACAGCACACACAAAACGTATCTTGGTCTTGCAAATGCACTTTTTAAAAGTGAGAAACTGATAATTTATAGTCCTTCAGACAAACAGAAAGGGATAACACTGGAGCAATCCCTCGATCAACTACACAGTGTTTTTTTTTTTTTTTGTTTTCTTTTTCTTTTCTTTTTTTTTTTTTTTTTGAGATTGATATATGGTACTTCGAGTTTTCTGCGCCTGAAAGCTTGAAACCCAGAAAGTAAGGCACAATTACGCCACCATGCGAAAGTCACACGCACGTAAACATTTTTTTTTCTTTTTCCGACAAATGCTGTTATTAACATAAGACCTCTTCCGTCATATTGGCCCCTATTATCCCGTATTTTTTATATTTAATATTATATGAATACCCCCGCTCCCATTATAGTAATAATAATATGATATTTATAATTATGTGGGACTGCTATCTGGGTCATTACATTTGTGGGCAAACTCTGAAAGGCATATAAAATCAGTTTAAAAAATGCGAGTAAAAGGCGTTTAATAATCGGTGGGAATTACGTGTAAAATGCGTGTAAAATGCGTATAAATTTTTTATGTGGGAAAATATGCGTATTTTATGCGCATTATCGATGAGCAAAATGGCCAAAATACACGTATATTACACCTAACTTTCCCGTTTCGCCAATGTATTTCACAGGTATAATATCCGTTAAAATTTTGTCGGGACTTCAGCCCCTCCTCCGCCCCCATTCCCCTAGCCCCTCCCCTCCACCACACAAACTCAGCCCCTATTCCACTACCATCGCACCATCCCCCTCCCCCTCCACAACATACAACCTCAGCCCCTCCTCCAGCCCCATCCCCTTACCCACAGCCACACACCCCACCCCACCACCCCCTCCCCCCCCCCACCCACCCCTCGACAACACACGCCAAACCTCTTTCACAAAAATATAAAACAAAGCTAATTTAATTGATTTTATAACATTACATCCGACCTTTACGAGGATTGCGGTCACGAACATGTGAAAACAACCCTTGTGACAACGCACGAGGCAGCCCAATGAGGTGTTAAATTGCTTTACGTCCAAAAAAAAGGAAAAAAAAAACACTCATGTACTTCAAGATCGCACAGGTTTTTCTTTTTCAAGATGAAACAGTTTTTCTTTTTTCAACAAAAACTATATCTGTTATAAAAGGTTGCGGAGCCTGGAAGAAAGTCACATGAATGCAATTCCTCATTTTCACTTAAAAGACCTGGTTTCTTTGAAGATATTTTCATACTGAATACAAGCTTTTTTTTCAAAATTAATTAAAGCTTTTATTTGTCATGCACTTCCGCAAAAATGAAACGACTCGTTTATCAGTAAATATTCCAGATCATGGACAAGGATGATGTTACAAAGAAGCCGTAAGTAATTGGATAACACAATTTCATAAAAAAGACACTATGAAAAGACGGGGCAAATTGAAAGGGTTAAACTGTTTGTGAGATTACTCCATTTGGGGTGAGTAGGGAGGGGGGAGGGGGAGTGGGTCGTTCAATCATGGGGTTCCGCAGTGTTTCAAAATTCAATGAGCTTTGTTTTATTTGATTGTTCCGAAAGGATCTGTGGATGCCACGGCGTCTACCTCCCTGTCTTGAACCGAAGAGCCGGGAGCTTTATCCCCATCCATACACCCACCCCCAGGCATCCTTGTACTACACATACACTTGATAGATGATCAGATTCATCGATAAAGGCTGCCACAAGGAGTCCAAACCTATCGCTATTTCTCTCGTCTGGATTCGCGCCATCCTTAAAAAACAAGGACAGGGAAAGCTATACCAGTCCTGGACCAACGTAGCCAGTTGTTAAAATTTGCCCTTTTTGACAGTACACGATATAAATGATATGCGACATGATATGTGACATGACATATGGCATGATATGTGACATGTTATCTGACACTATATATGACATAATATCTAAAATGATATGTGACATGACATGTGACATAATATGTGAAAAAGATATGTGACAGGATATCTGGCATGATATGTGACATGGCATGTGACATGACTGTGAAATGATATGTGACATGTTATGTGACGATGATATGCATGTTTTAGAAGAGAACAGAACCAAAATTTCTATTGCGCGACAACTTTCGGAAATTGCAGGAAATTGCGCAATTTTATCTAAAGCTTCCGGGGACATTAACGTCAGCTATAAATAATAAAGATGTTTTTTTTTACCTTTTTTTCCAGAATTACCTGAAACCAAAGAGTATTGCAGTGCACAGTCGTTTCACCCTCGATGCGGCAATGACGAGGTGATTGTCATGCACAACGCCAGCTATGGGCGGATGAGGCTTGGAAAGTGCGTGAAGGAGGACATGGGTTATCTGGGATGTGGGACCCATGTGCTTTCTGTCCTCGATCAAACCTGCTCGGGGAGGTAAGTTAAGGGAGGAGCAGGGGTGAAGGGGGGAGAGGCGGGTGGTGGAGGGGACGTAGGAGGACATGGGTTATCTGGGATGTGGGACCCATGTGCTTTCTGTCCTCGATCAAACCTGCTCGGGGAGGTAAGTTAAGGGAAGAGCAGGGGTGAAGGGGGGGGAGAGGCGGGTGGCGGAGGGGGCGTAGGAGGACATGGGCTATCTGGGATGTGGCACCCATGTGCTTTCTGTCCTCGATCAAACCTGCTCGGGGAGGTAAGTTAAGGGAGGAGCAGGGGTGATGGGGGGAGAGGCGGGTGGTGGAGGGGGCGTAGGAGGACATGGGTTATCTGGGATGTGGCACCCATGTGCTTTCTGTCCTCGATCAAACCTGCTCGGGGAGGTAAGTTAAGGGAAGAGAAGGGGTGAAGGGGGGAGAGGCGGGTGGTGGAGGGGGCGTAGGAGGACATGGGCTATCTGGGATGTGGCACCCATGTGCTTTCTGTCCTCGATCAAACCTGCTCGGGGAGGTAAGTTAAGGGAAGAGCAGGGGTGAAGGGGGGAGAGGCGGGTGGTGGAGGGGGCGTAGGAGGACATGGGTTATCTGGGATGTGGCACCCATGTGCTTTCTGTCCTCGATCAAACCTGTTCGGGGAGGTAAGTTAAGGGAGGAGCAGGGGTGAAGGGGGGGAGAGGCGGGTGGCGGAGGGGGCGTAGGAGGACATGGGTTATCTGGGATGTGGCACCCATGTGCTTTCTGTCCTCGATCAAACCTGCTCGGGGAGGTAAGTTAAGGGAGGAGCAGGGTTGAAGGGGGGGAGAGGCGGGTGGTGGAGGGGGCGTAGGAGGACATGGGTTATCTGGGATGTGGCACCCATGTGCTCTCTGTCCTCGATCAAACCTGCTCGAGGAGGTAAGTTAAGGGAGGAGCAGGGGTGATGGGGGGAGAGGCGGGTGGTGGAGGGGACGTAGGAGGACATGGGTTATCTGGGATGTGGCACCCATGTGCTTTCTGTCCTCGATCAAACCTGTTCGGGGAGGTAAGTTAAGGGAAGAGCAGGGGTGAAGGGGGGGAGAGGCGGGTGGCGGAGGGGGCGTAGGAGGACATGGCCTATCTGGGATGTGGCACCCATGTGCTTTCTGTCCTCGATCAAACCTGTTCGGGGAGGTAAAATAAGGGAAGAGCAGGGGTGAAGGGGGGGGGAGAGGCGGGTGGTGGAGGGGACGTAGGAGGACATGGGTTATCTGGGATGTGGCACCCATGTGCTTTCTGTCCTCGATCAAACCTGTTCGGGGAGGTAAGTTAAGGGAAGAGCAGGGGTGAAGGGGGGGAGAGGCGGGTGGCGGAGGGGGCGTAGGAGGACATGGGTTATCTGGGATGTGGCACCCATGTGCTTTCTGTCCTCGATCAAACCTGTTCGGGGAGGTAAGTTAAGGGAAGAGCAGGGGTGAAGGGGGGGAGAGGCGGGTGGTGGAGGGGACGTAGGAGGACATGGGTTATCTGGGATGTGGCACCCATGTGCTTTCTGTCCTCGATCAAACCTGCTCGGGGAGGTAAGTTAAGGGAGGAGCAGGGTTGAAGGGGGGGAGAGGCGGGTGGTGGAGGGGGCGTAGGAGGACATGGGTTATCTGGGATGTGGCACCCACGTGCTCTCTGTCCTCGATCAAACCTGCTCGGGGAGGTAAGTTAAGGGAGGAGCAGGGGATAGAGGAAAAAGGGGGTCGGAGAGGGGAGGGAGAGGTCGTCTCTAAATTACAAACGCAAAAATTGATGCTGGCTACCCCATTCACAAAAACATTACGCAAATCCTCGAGTTCCCAACCCCACCACAATCTTTGTGAATAACCTTCAGACACTTATCAGTAGCATGGAGTAGACCCAAGGCCGTGTGTTTAGAGGATGGATGGGTGGGGGGGGGGGGGGGAAGAGGGAGGGAGGAGCGTGGGGAGGGCTTGATACAATGTGCTTTTGTGGTTCCCTGAGGCCAAAAAAATAACTACTACGCAAATCCCAGAAGCTAACATGAAAGGCCAGGACACCATCTACCTCGTAGACTCACTCTGTTTTTTTGTTTTTTTTTTAAACAGTGATATTTTTTAACATATCTTGCTGAAACCACCACGAGAACGGAGATATGGAAAATATAACTGTTTATGATTGAAGTTCTGAAGTGCAATTTAGAGTCCGCGGTACCACTATATTAGGATATAGAATTAAAGGATGAGCAATAAATCAAATAGACCCAAATCGAATTGCCTCTTCTGGCGTGTATGAGTAATCACTCCCTGTCAATACATGTCAATACATGTCAATACATGTCACGACTTAATGCTATGTTTATTTATAATTTCGAAATAAAGGAAAGAAATTTGTCATGAGGCTATCAGCGTGAAGCTTAAAAAAAATAGTTCATATTTTATCAGGGTATTTTTGGTGTTTCGCCCAGTATTATTTTTCACCGTCTATGTAAGTACAGTGTAACCCCGAAAACAGGAACCGCCAGAGCTAGTTCTGAGCTAAAACGGCCCCTTTTATTTTACTTTATTTGCTGTTGTTTATATATATGTTACAGGGAATCTGTGAAATTAGGGATTTCATGAAATTCCTAGTGGATTCGTGAAATAACTTGCTCAATCAATCTCGATGTTTTTATTGAGAATTTTTATGTTTGCAATGTAATATTTTACCGAAATTAATAGTAAATTTTGAATTCATATACTCAAAACACTCGATTTCCAAACTATCATTCATGAGATACTTCAGTACCTGAATTTAGCGATATTTTTATCCTATGTAACTTATGTCACATTTCACGACAAATTCTGTTCTTTTGGATGGTAATGTTATAAATTCCAATTCCTTTCGATGTGAAAAGGGATACACAGTTTTGAAGAAACACTAAACAGCCTTCCTGAATGGATAATTTTTCAAAATAGTTTCATAATCAATATGAATTTATTCATTACACGAATTCCCTAAGGATTTCATGAAATCCCTAATTACACAGATTCCCTGTAACATTTATATATATATATATATATATATATATATATATATATATATATATATATATATATATATATATATATATATATATATATATATATATATATATGTATATATATATATATTAAAGGAGAACGGTAAAAACTAATTTATTTTTATGATCCTCTCTGCTATACGGTCGTGTTCTGGGAGGGAGGGAGTGGTCCTCTGTGCTTGGGTGTGGGGTGGTCCATTGTATTTTGGTGCGGTGGTCCACTGTGCTTGAGTAGACAGACTTTATTGCCCATTTGAGCATGAGGATGTGGCCACTGTGGGATCATTCCCAAATCACATCAGCTGCAGAGCTCATTTCCTAAGCAACAGTTTAATTGGTGACCGTGTACCGTAACTGGTGACCGTGTACCGTAATTGGTGACCGTGTACCGTAACTGGTGACCGTGTACCGTAATTGGTGACCGTGTACCGTAATTGGTGACCGTGTACCGTAATTGGTGACCGTGTACCGTAATTGGTGACCGTGTACCGTAATTGGTGACCGTGTACCGTAATTGGTGACCGTGTACCGTAATTGGTGACCGTGTACCGTAATACTTCAGGTCACACACAGAGACCCCCCTCTGGTGCTTGTAAAGCAGCTTCTATAAATGCCGCATAAACTAAATTAAAAAGCCAAAATAGGAAGGGATTTCATGAAATCCCTAGTGGATTCGTGAAATAACTTGCTCAATCAATCTCGATGTTTTTATTGAGAATTTTTATGTTTGCAATGTAGTATTTTACCGAAATTAATAGTAAATTTTGAATTCATATACTCAAAACACTCGATTGCCAAACTATCATTCATGAGATACTTCAGTACCTGAATTTAGCGATATTTTTATCCTATGTAACTTATGTCACATTTCACGACAAATTCTGTTCTTTTGGATGGTAATGTTATAAATTCCAATTCCTTTCGATGTGAAAAGGGATACACAGTTTTGAAGAACCACTAAACAGCCTTCCTGAATGGATAATGTTTCAAAATAGTTTTATAATCAATATGAATTTATTCATTACACGAATTCCCTAAGGATTTCATGAAATCCCTAATTACACAGATTCCCTGTAACATTTATATATATATAGATATATATAGATATATATATATATATATATATATATATATATATATATATATATATATATATATATATATATATGTATATATATATATATTAAAGGAGAACGGTAAAAACTAATTTATTTTTATGATCCTTTCTGCTATACGGTCGTGTTCTGGGAGGGAGGGAGTGGTCCTCTGTGCTTGGGTGTGGGGTGGTCCATTGTATTTTGGTGCGGTGGTCCACTGTGCTTGAGTAGACAGACTTCATTGCCCATTTGAGCATGAAGATGGAGCCACTGTTGGATCATTCCCAGATCACATCAGCTGCAGAGCTCATTTCCTAAGCAACAGTTTAATTGGTGACCGTGTACCGTAACTGGTGACCGTGTACCGTAATTGGTGACCGTGTACCGTAATTGGTGACCGTGTACCGTAATTGGTGACCGTGTACCGTAATTGGTGACCGTGTACCGTAATTGGTGACCGTGTACCGTAATTGGTGACCGTGTACCGTAATACTTCAGGTCACACAGAGAGACCCCTCTGGTGCTTGTAAAGCAGCTTCTATAAATGCCGCATAAACTAAATTAAAAAGCCAAAATAGTGGTTTCTTAGCTGGTCCAAATAAGTTTATCAGGTCCTCGCCATGGAAAAGAATAAAGATATAAAAAGATTTTAGATATATATATATATATATATATATATATATATATATATATATATATATATATATATATATATATAGATATATATATAAACGTTTCTTTTAATTTTTTTTTAGTTTTGCTTCATTTAGCTTTGTTCTGTTGTCCTGTTTGCCCAGAGCATCGCGACAAAACGTCCACTATAATTGACCCATAGCGCATGACAGTATGTCCAGCGACATACAATTATTGATAATTCGTGCGCTGGACGAAAGGAACGTCAATCCTCCCACACACTACTCGTGTGTTTTCCTCCCTCTGCGCAGCCCCGTGACGTCACGTATTTTTGTTTCACCCTGATTTCACAGCACAATGATTTCAGTACCTTTGCGACATTTTAAATCTTGTCCAGCAGTGAGAGATTTCGTAATATTGCAGTTTCTACGTCACTAACGTCTGCAAACGTCACAGTTCTCTTTCCGTTTTTTTTTTCAGCAGTAAATCATACATTTGTAGTTCCGGACTTTCCCGTCAACCTCCACGCAGCTGACCTTGTACGGTCAGTCTCCGGGCACAAAACCTCATCTCCAGAACCAGAAAAATATATACATTTGCCAACTAGACGACGAACTCCAAAACGAGGTCAAAGTTCGTCGTCATGGGTCACCGCATAATTTCAACCCTGCAGTTGTAATTCCATGCAATATCGCCTCTGTTTTCTTTTCTTCCTTTTCTTTTTTTTTTTTTTTTTTTTTTTTTTTTTTTTTTTTTTTTTTGGTATTTTGTGTGTTCATGTGGATATCCGTTCCTCTCCAGCATTTAGAGTAAAGTTAAAGCACACAGTACCAATGAATGAATAATACCCAGACTTTCCATTAAACGACACTAGCTCAGCCCAACCTCTTTTTTTTGTGATTTGAAATTTAAAATTCACAGCAGTAAAAAAAGATAAACTTCGCCGTCTCATCTGAAGGCGGTTCTGTTTTTGTTTGTTTGTTTGTTTGTTTGTTTTTCTTTGTTTTACTAGGCAGGAGTGCGAGGTTCGTATACCAAACGAAGAGATGAATGCACTACTCACCTGTGTGACGGGAGAGTTGAGCCGCTATCTGGAGGCCAGTTATACCTGCGAGAAAGGTACGCTCAGCTGTGGATCATGGGGAGGGGGGAGGGGGGAGTTGAGGGGTACGTAGTTCGGGCGTTGCAAGCCCACCCCTACCCCCACCCAACCCCAAATTAGGAAAATTAGACTATTCAACTTTGTGTACTCAAAAAACAAAATGTTTGACTGGAAACCTCGCTACTTCGGTGATTTTTTTAAAGTTATCCTCCACCTCCCCCCCCCCCCCCGCCCCACTACTTTACCAAAACCTGTATCCACCGTTGTTATACTCCACATCTTGCACAATTTCCGACTACTCTATCTCTCTAAAAAGCACCCTCATTTCACGGGAATCCGGGTATAATGATATAACAGGTATAAAGTCAGTTTTTGGCTCACTGTGATTAAGGCGAGAAAAAATATCACCTTCTCATTCCAAGAACTTTCGAGTGAAAAAATGAAATGAATTGGCAGGCCCAGTGTGTAAAATTTTCAACTAAAAAAAGATTTACCCGGAAGCCAGAAAAAGTAATGGAAATGGTCTTTAAGGGGAGAAATTTTTTTTGTGCTCGCGCAGTCACATTGTCACACATTATCACACATTGTCATACATTATCACACATTGTCACAATTGTCATACATTGTCACACATTGTCATACATTATCACACATTGTCACATATTGTCACACATTGTCACTCATTGTCACTCATTGTCACACATTATCACATATTGTCACATATTGTCATACATTGTCACACATTGTCATACATTATCACACATTGTCACACATTGTCACACATTGTCATACATTGTCACACATTGTCATACATTGTCACACATTGTCACACATTGTCACACATTGGCATACATTGTCATACATTGTCACACATTGTCACACATTATCACACATTGTCACATATTGTCATACATTGTCACACATTGTCATACATTATCACACATTGTCACATATAGTCACACATTGTCACACATTGTCATACATTGTCACACATTGTCACACATTATCACACATTGTCACAAATTATCACACATTGCCACACTTTGTCACACACACACATTGTGACAGATTAAAGCAGCAGCTTGCGAATTGATATTGTAACTGCTGTGTCACATCAACATTTTATCAAACAATCAAACCATAACGTACGAAAAAGGGAAACAAGCATTTTACTTCAGAACGGAATTCTAAAATTCTAAAAAAAAAATCTGCCCCAGCCGACTCTAAATCCTTCAAGAAACAAAGAGAAAAACTGGAGCACCGTTCCGGGCATTAAAAACAAAAACGATAAGAAACATGATTATTTTCCTTCCTAAGCAATTATACTCGTCTTAGTATTCCTCCTCAAAATTCGTCCTAAAAGAGGGAGATTTTTTTTCATGCTTTTTTATGCTTAAGTTTTGACAAAATAAAAAAAACATATGCGCCATCAAAAGCCGTAATTGTTCGTGCATCATCAAACAGGCCATGGTAAGGGGATAAGGGGACAGAAGACTTCATATCAAGGCGTCCTGTTCTAAAGACATGACTTAATCAATGAGAAAGGGGAGCAAGCGGGAGGGAGGGCGGGGGGGGGGGGGGAGGGCAAAAAAAACCATTATCTACGACCCGCAGCTTTTAAAGGCAAATTGTTTTTGGGGAGCGGGACTCAATTCAGAGAAGTCTATTGTTGGTATCATAAAGAACAAGGCTTGATGAGAGAACGACTGTCATGCAATGCGCCAATTCTTTCCAAAGTAATCAAATTAACACGCATATCCATCAGGCAGCCCTACGCTTTTGGCAAACGGCTATGAAATTAGAGGCAGCTAACAGCTCCTTTCCTTAGCGATTTTACGCTTAGGTTTTTTTTGGTTTTTTTTTTTTTTTGTTGCACTTCACGCGTAGGAATACGGAACGAGCATTGATTGGGCAAATCACACTGGTGCCTGTAATTAAATAACGTTTCCAGGACTCGACACTTCTCTTGACACATTTGACACCTGTTTACCGACAGAATATCGATAAAGTGATGTTGACATGCTTATCTGGGGATTCTCTTAACTGCTTGTCAGCTGAAGGGATAGACGGGGTGAAGAACGTTGACAGGCAATTAATATGTTTGGCTATTAATCGGTAAGCACAGCTTGTGCATACAGTACATGTATACAGGAATCCTATCCAACTGTAAAAATATAAAAAGACCCATGGACAAAGAACCCCTTTTCTTTCTACTAATTCTTCTTACAGCACACAAAAAGCAACCATGAATACACAATTAACCCGCTGACCTCTCTTTTGCTTCTAACAATTTGCCAAAGGTAAATGCTATTACTTTGACGCACGGGCAATAAGGCATGCAAATATGACACGATATCCAACCCCCTTTGAAGCGGGAAAGCCTTGTGGCGTGGGTTTCTTCACATTTGTGTTTGCAGCACTTCCCGGGAGAAAATGGTCGCAAGACGACATATTGCGCAAACATCGCAAAGAGGTGGTCGATCATTGAAGGCGCGTTGTTGTCCACCAGCCAACCTCTACGGAGGGTCCGCCCGTTGTATTTAAGTCCTTTTTTTCGGTCGACCCACTGGGGATCGAAACACGTTTGCTTTGTGGTTACACGTAACATATAGATCGCTCCCTGGAGGACAGCTGTGAAATAACAGCGCTATCGATGCGGAATTGTAGGGCAAGGTCTAAAACCGGAAGTTGACAGGAAGTTATCCCAAGCAATTTTGAGCTCATTTCTTACCCTTTGAGCCTAAACGACGCGGCATAGGAGATACCACGGTGACCTTGACCTTCTCGGTCATAATGTAACACATGCATTTTCTCTGGTGGTTTTTTCTAGTGAGTCATTCCGTTATGTAGCGGTCTAGTTTCGTGATAGAATTTTAAGCACTGCGTGAGCTGCCGCGTAAAACCTGTCGACGCCGAAGTAAATTATTTTTCAAATTGTGACGTCGTTCAAACAAATCCTAACTTTCACGATGCCCCAGTTTTCTAATGTTTTCGTTATTGTTGTGACAAACCAGCATCGACATCCAGCAGCAAATCTTCATCATAACGACATTTATTGTAACCCAAAAAAAATGTTCTTTTGACACCAAGAAATATTCATTGATTCAGAAATTTTATTTCCTGGTGCAAAAACCTGATCAAGAAGATGAGATTTTGTTACACTTGGACGCAGTGAGCGTGAAAACTGACAAGAGGGGAGAGGGAGGGGAGGGGGAGAGGGTGCTTCCATTGAATGGAGATAAAAGCCAACGGAAGTTCGGGAGGATATAAACCAATGTAAAACAATCGAATCAATGGCAGCTCGTGTTACGAATGAAAGTAGTTTGCCAGATCCAAGATCTTGTTGCCCCCGGTTCATGGCCACGCATGGCAACAAGGTGGTACATGAGTGGCCGTCCCGGGAGTGCCAGCTCCCCTCTCCTACCCTTGACCAAAACCTGTATCCTCTACTTAATAGCACTATTTTGCCATATGGTTACCCGTATCAAAATCGGGTCCAAAAAATACATGCTGCTAATATGCCCCAAATATGGTTACCGTATCAAACTGGTCAAAAAAAAAGACATACTGCGAACATGTCGCAAATATACCGTTAGGCATATAAGCATCATGAATCAGTTCTGTTGAAAAATTATTACGATGGCAAAGAATAATACTTTGGAATAACAAAAATCTCCTTTGGATGTAAGTTAGTTTCAGTGCATCACTCATTATTATGTTATAGATAAACCATGAAAAGGAGTGGATTCGTGAAATATAATACATCGAGGGTGGCGTAGACCCGAGATATATTATGTTTCACGAATCAACGACTTTGAATGGTTTATCGGACTTAAACCATCCAAACGGACTTCAATAGAGCGTGAAATACAATCACAACATAATACACTGCACTTGGATCAGAAAAAAAGTTTTCAGTGATCCTGAGTTTAATTAATCGATTTAAAGTCCTTTGTTTTTCACAATACAGCGTATGCCGGATGAGTAGTGTCAAATATTCTCATTACATAATACACTGGCTATCCAACATTTAAACTCTTTGTTTCGTACAAGCGCTTCATTCAGTTCAATTATCTGACCAGTTCATAACCAATGATGCGGGGGCGAAATTTTTATAACCCAAAATATTTATAGTACTATTAATGCAACATTAGCGGCGGAAGCTGTTATGAATCCTAGTTTTTTTTCTGATCAGTCTGACGAAGAATTGCTTTAAAATGCTCAGAAAAATAATTAGAAGAAAATTGGATGAGCAGCTCTTGGAATCTGGAATCGTATTAGAAAATACAGTGTATTAGTGAAAATTAATACACACCACAAACAAAAGATCACGTAATCCGGAGTGCTTTAATGGATACTTATATTCTGCACTTAGTATCGGTCATATTCGGTATACTGCATAATCGGTATGCTGATTTAATACTGCCGGTCCCTGTTTCAAATTGATTCGAATTCGGTGTGCCGATGTGATACCTGCAGTGCTACTGCAAAAATCTGCAAACACACCGCTTTTTAGCCCTCAGCCAATATTGGCTGAAGGCTATTGCTATGGCCGTGTCCGTTCGTCCATCCGTCCGTCCGTTAACACTTACCTTGTGAACACGCTCTAGCCTACAAGTTTTGGCCAATCGGTTAGATATTTTAAACATAGCTTGTATATGGAACAATGAAGATTCCTATTGTTTTTAGCCTTATCCGACCGAAGGCAGTGGCTCAGTTTGGACTTGGAAATGTTCTTATTTGTACCATTATCAAGTTTGCTTAATATGTGGCTTGTGAACACTCTTTAGCCTACAGTTCTTTACCAGTTACTAAGATATTTCGGATATAGCTAGTGTATGGAGCAATAAAGATCCCTATTGTATATGAGCCATATCTGACCAATGACAGTGGTTCACCTGGACTTTGAGATTTGCATATTTCTACCATTATCAGGTTTGATGACATGTAGCTTGTGAACACTCTCTAGCCTACAGTTCTTTACCAGATACTAAGATATTTAAGATATAGCTAGTATATGGACTATAAAGATTCTATAAAGATAAAGTATTGTTTATCAGCCATATCCGACCAAGGACAGTGGCTCAGCTGGACTTTCTCATGGTAAATGTTTTTGCTATTTTATCACCTTAAAGCACTGCCACCCTTTTTTCTTTTCAGTGTTAAGGATTGAAATGAGCCTGTGACCAGCCTCAAACCTACTATTTTCCTTGTTTCGAATGTTCCGACTGGCTGAGGGCTTTGCATCTCTGATGCCTATGTTTTATAAATTCGGTACGTTTGCAGTATGGCATGGTAACCAGGTGGTACATGAGCTGGTAACAAGTTGGCACACAGCTATATCCAGGCTCTCAGTTCCCCAGTTTCCTTCAAGAATTAAACAACTGGTTTTTTCATGTTTATATTTGGGTAAAATATACACATAAATTTCAGTTAAGGAACCAAACGAACTTCACTCCCCTTTGGGTTTTGCTGCAACAGCGTTACTTTTTGTCATTAACTAGAAACGCCATTAAATTCCCTGGGCTTCAGATACACAGGTCATGTTTATGCATCTAATGCTAATAGAAGCTTGTTGTTTTGAGAAAAGCAGACCTAATACTGTCATTTACCCCAGGGAAATTGTTAGTAGGGTTTTAGCTTATCATAGCAGCGTTTCTTTTTACTATCATTCTATTTTTATTTGTTTGTTTTCTCTCTCTCTCACTCTCTCTCTCTCTCTCTCTCTCTCTCTCTCTCTCTCTCTCTCTCTCTCTCTCTCCTTCTCTCTCTCTCTCTCTCTCTCTCTCTCTCTCTCTCTCTCTCTCTCTCTCTCTCTCTCTCTCTCCTCTCTCTCTCTCTCTCTCTCTCTCTCTCTCTCTCTCTCTCTCTCTCTCTCTCTCTCTGTATTCCTTACCCTTGTTGCGGGATATTTATTAGCATGCGATGAACCTAAGCGCTTGGAACAGTAATATTTCTGCATAGTTAAACACCTCTAATAAGTGAACAACTTCTGGTCAATGAACATCCAAGAGTGACTACGCCACGAGTTTGTTTCTCGTCAAGAACCCATCATCGCGAGGAGTTTGTCAATTTTAAACCACAGTTCTACCGAAATATTAAATGTGTGTACAATAGACCTCATTTCGCAGACCGTACTAATGCGCATTGGTGACCAGCTTAGGTGAGGAGCCCATGCATTAATAAAACAGAAAAACTTCACGCATACATGGTTTCGTGGCTGAGAATCTACGAGTGACTACGTAACAAGTTTGTTTTTCGCCAGGAAACCAACCATCTGTACTAGAAGTTTGTCACTTTTAAATCATGTTTCTACTGAAATATTAAATGTGTGTACAATAAGCACAATTTCACAGACTGCAATGATGCGCATCATTGACCAGCTAAGGCCAAGAGTCCATGCATATTGATTATTTAATAAAAAGTGATAAAATGAGAAAGCCCTTCGCATGACGTAAGAAGACATAGCTATACAGACTTTTACTTTTAAATTCAGAATAAAAGAAAAATTTGATAATTGCGCCCACCCTACAGAAAACATGTTCATGATCCCGATCTTGATGTCACAAGGATAAAATACCGAAATTTGTATATAATAACGGACTGCAACGATCCGTGTTGAAATTTCAGGATTTGCACCGTATCTGAAAAAAATAGGGATAACTTTATGATCACCCCCTAAAATCTGGGTTCGGAGGAATAGATTAGTTTCTCACCAGGATCCCACCCCTTTAGTTTCCTGTCGAGACACCGTTTAACAAGAATGGCCAAGAACCTTTTCCAGAATGCTAGAACATTACTCAAAATGATCAATTTGAGTATGTATGATGGGACACACTTAAATGTTGAAAATTCAATGCAAGAAAACCTAGTTATAACTGATGCTTTTGGATGATGGATACTTCTATATAAGTAGTAGGGAAACGAGAGTTCTGGGCCAGGAAGTGACGTCATAATGACGTCACAAGGGTGGCCTACAACTCTCATTAGATTCTACGCCAGATGGTAATTGATAGAGCGCGCGCCCGTGCCAATGACGTAATAATGACGTCATAATGATGATGTGATGACATCATAATGACGTCATGATGACGTGATAATGACGTAATAACCGTAAGCGCCATAACCTTAACCCTAGACCATAGAGTGCATTATGAATGTGTATTATGAGTGAGTACGTGATGAATGTGTATTGTGAATGTGAGTTATGAATGAGTGCGTGCTGAATGTATGCGTTATAAGGTTATATAGCATGTTTTCACAATCATTCTTCACATAGTCATAGAATATAGTCTAGGGTTATGCCGCCCATAGGTGGGCTCGAACCACCAACGTCCCGACCATGAGTCCTACGCTCTACCGACTGAGCTATTCCGGACTTAACCAGAATGTTTGTAAAAACATGCCATATAAGATCATAATGCGCACCTTCATGTCTGGTCCAAAACCCCCATGGGGATTCTTACCCACCTGTGATGTCATAATGGCGTCAAAAAGTGGGATGAGATTTTCCCACACTAAGTCTAATGTTATGTGTTATGCTATTGTAGTAGAAAAATGAGGGTTCTAAAAACCAACTTAAACAAATGTAGTTTTTGAAGACATATTAGGTATAAAATAGGTTTCAGCATTTTATCATGCTACTTATTCGAACACTCTGAAGTCATAATATTTGTAAAATGAGGGTTCTAAGCCAAATTTAACAAATGTAGTTTTTGAAAACATATTATGCATCAAATAGGTTTGGCATTTCACCATGCTATCTATTCGAACGCTCTAAAGTCATAGTAGTGGTTAAAGGAGGGTTCTAGGCCAACTGTAGCAAATTTAGTTTTTGAAAATATGTTATGCCATGATACGATGCAAATTTGAGATTTTTGCATATCTACACGTTTCAGACGATTCTGTCACTTGGTTGGTGGAAATGGTAAGTGAAAATGTGAGGTAAGTAAAATTATTTGTTACGCATGTTTATTTGTTACATAGTTTTTTTCTTTGGCTAGTTATGTAGGAAGACCGCGCCCATTCAAACATGTGTTCGAATGGCAAGCCCATTCAAGCAAGTGTTCGAATTATTTTTGGAACATATTACGTCATGATATTGTTCAGCAAGTTTTTCATCAAGTTGTTTAACAATTGTTCAACAAATTGTTTAATAAGTTATTCAGCAAGTTCTACATGTTCAACATGTTGTTCACGATGTTGTTGGACAAGTTGAACATATATAAAGCTATGTTTAAAGACTTTCTCGGTAAGGTTATTTCTAAACATATTAGGACATAGTGTGTCCAACCTCGAGTGTGACATCCCCCTATAGACTATAAAAAACAGTCGCCCTCAGACATAGCACATTCTGTATCAAGATGCTGAAGAGTGAGCAACAGCATCTCCCATCTATGGCAATACCTGTAGAAAAGTCTGAGACAGTGCCTGCAGAAAATTTTACACCAAAGCCTGCAGAACATTTTACAGCAAGACCTGAGACAATACCTACTGAAAAGTCTAAGGCAATGCCCATGGTAAAGTCTAAGGTGAAGTCCCGTCAGCAGCGTCACAGGTGACCACATCTTAGAACGATGAAAAGAGATGAGTTACCAGCTGCGACATCGCCGTGTCAAAAGCGAAAAATTAAGACAGAGCCTAGAATGAAGCGAGAACCGGAGCGTAAAGCTGCCACCACAAAGTCTATGAAGAAGATGAGTGTAGATGATTTACCGGTTATGATACCCATTAATGGAGAAATATATATCAAATTGGCGAAATATCAATAGAAAGTGATGGTTAACATTCGTGAATATATTACGGATCATACATCTGGGAGGTTATATCCTACCAAGAAGGGAATTTTGTTGTCAGTGAAAGACTGGCAAATGCTGAAGAAGCAAAAGACGTCAGTGGATCTCATGCTTCAGAAGATGGTTGAGTAGAAAGTCATTGAGCGAGACGACTTATACAGTTTTAACAGTATGACGAGCTTAGTAGATGCTATGATTTCATCACCCTCAGTACAGAAGATTGGAGCGAAATTTTTGAAGCTTCACGAGAACTTGAAACTTAGCTTTGACCCAAATGGACATGTACACTTGATATGTAGTTCAAATAAAATTGTCTTTATGCTTAATATGTAGACTATGAAATGAATTAACATTATCTATGTTTTTTTGTTTTTATCATAATTGTGCATATTTGTAATATTAAAAAAAACACATATGATGCTTTTCAACTTTTAATTTTTCTCACACAATACATAATACAATGCTTCATTATAATATACGATAGATGGTTTACGGGTGAATTCACACCGCGCCAGGGACCTTAGCCTCTCGCGACTTCATATGTTGCAAAGCAAGACATATGTTAATACACAACGCTTAAGTTAATAAAATACTACAACATTTATGAAGTCTTTACTATAAAGTTTAGTCAAATAAGTCTATTTTTCTTCATCTGTTTCACTCTGTTCACTGTTCATATCATGTTCGTCGTCACTGCTGTCATCCTCCTCCTCTTCCTCCTTATCTAGTAGCTTTTCAAAGAATGCATTGTTTTTCTTTATAGCCGCCTTTAGTGCCTTTGAATACTTGTAATGTTTTTTATCAACAAAGTTATTAAAGTCCTCTAAACTGGTTTGATAATGTTCGCTTTGTTCTAGACGTTGGGTATATTTGAATAGTCTCATAAACAGTTGTTTTAGTCCATGCTTATAAATGGGTCGAAGGTCGTCGCTTGCTATTTCATGCGTGTGTTCAAGCCCTTGTTCTTCATATTCTAAAAATCTTTTCTTGAAATTTGTCATCATAGCCATCGTAGACTTCTTGAACCATATCATACCAAACAGAGTCTATTTCTGACTCACTTTCAGAGCCCCTGTCATCAACACCCTCACCACACTGCTCCATATGTTTGAACAAAGCTTCTTCGCTTTTGTATAATGCACCACATTCTGTACAAGCATGTGCATTCTTTTCAGTCTGTTGAGCTTTGACTTTCCATAGAAGACTCACCCAAAGTTTCAGTGAAAGGTGCTTTTACGGGGTTTTCTTTATTTCATTCTTCATCCACTTCTGAAGTGTGAGCATCCTTTGCCCTTTAAGACTTTGTGGCCAATTGTAAGATTTTGAACAAATGTTGCATTTATACATCCTTTCGGTTCAACATACACTTTTCAATGATGAGAAAGTCTTTAACCATAGCCTTATATACAACAACTTGTTGAACAACAACTTGTTGAACAACAACTTGTTGAACAAAATGTTGAACAAGTTCAACAACATGTTGAACAACAAGTTAAACATGTTGAGCAACATGTTGAATATGTTGAACATGTTAAACGTGTTGAATAACATGTTGACCAACATGTTGAACATGTTGAACTTGTTGAACAACATGCTAAACAATTTGTTGAACAATTGTTAAACAACTTGTTGAAAGAAATGAACAATATCATGACGTAATATGTTCCAAAAATAATTCGAACACGTGCTTGAATGGGCTTACCATTCGAGAACATGCTTGAATGGGCTTGTTATTCGAACACATGTTTGAATGGGCTTGCCACTCGAACACATGCTTGAATGGACTTGTTATTCAAGCACATGCTTGAATGGGCTTGCCATTCGAACACATGTTTGAATGGGCGCGGTCTTCCTACATAACTAACCAAAGAAAAAACTATGTAACAAATAAACATGCGTAACACATAATTTCACTTACCTCACATTTTCACTTCCCATTTTAAACCAACCATGTGACAGAATCGTCTAAAACGTGTAAATATGCAAAAATCTCAAATTTTCCCGCGTACCATGGCATAATATGTTTTCAAATACTAAATTTGCTAAAGTTGGCTTAGAACCCTCAATAATCCACTACTATTACCTCAGAGTGTTCGAATAGATAGCATGGTAAAATGCCAAACCTTTTTTATATATATAATATGTTTTCAAAAACTACATTTGTTACAGTTGGTTTAGAACCCTCATATATCCACTATTATAACCTCAGAGCGTTCGAATAGGTAGCATGGTAAAATGCCAAACATATTTTATGCATAACATGTTTTCAAAAACTAAATTTGTTAAAGTTGGTTTAGAACCCTTATTTTCCACTACTATGACTTCAGAGTGTTCAATTTAGTTGTATTGTAAAATGCTAAAACCTATTTCATAGATAACATGTTTTCAAAAACTACATTTGTTAAAATTAGTTTAGAACCCTCATTTTCCAACTACTATGACTTCAGAGTGTTCGAATAAGTAGCATGATAAAATGCTGAAACCTATTTTATACCTAATATGTCTTCAAAAACTACATTTGTTTAAGTTGGTTTAGAACCCTCATTTTTCTACTACTATAGCATAACAAATAACATTAGACTTAGTGTGGGAAAATCTCATCCCACTTTTTGACGCCATTATGACATCACAGGTGGGTAAGAATCCCCATGGGGGTTTTGGACCAGACATGAGTGTGTGCATTATGATCTTATATGGCATTTTTTCACAAACATTCTGGCTGGTCCGGAATAGCTCAGTCGGTAGAGCGTAGGACTCATGGTCGGAAGGTTGGTGTTTCGAGTCCACCTATGGGCGGCATAACCGTAGACCATAATCTATGACTGTGTGAAGAATGTTTGTGAAAACGTACTATATAACCTTATAACGCATACATTCATCAAGCACTCATTCATAGCACACATTCATAATACACATTCATCACGTACTCACTCATAACGTACTCATTCCTTATACACATTCATCACGTACTCATCACGTACTCATTCATAATTCACATTCATAATAGTAGTTGAGAAACGAGAGAATCACTGCACGAGAGAATCACTGCATTTTGTGACGTCATACCCCCCCCCGGCCCAGCTACCTAGTGAGCCCCCCCCCGGCCCAGCTACCTAGTGAGCCCCCCCCCGGCCCAGCTACCTAGTGAGCCCCCCCCGGCCCAGCGACCTAGTGCTCGGTACATACTATGGACCGACCCCCCCCCCCTGGTGAAGAATCATATACCATGAGGACCCCCCCCCCCCCCCCAAAAAATTTTTTTTTTTTTTTTTTTTTTTTTTTTTTTTTTATGATAATATTTTTTTTTTTTTTCTTTTTTTTTTGGTAACGTATGTATGTCATTATCAGATCATTCAACAGAGAAGTCGTAATGGCTCACTGGTTAGAGCGAACGACTAGCAACCTAAGAGCCCCGGGTTCGGTTCCCGGCTGGGACAAAAAAAAATTTTTTTTGGCTATTTTTACTTTTTGCTCATTTTTATGACTCTGTAACATTATGTGACAACATGTGACTGTGACATCATGTGACTCTGTGACATTATGTGACTGTGACTGTTTTTTTTTTTTTTTTTTTTTTTTTTTTTTAACATAATGGCTATATTTCTATGTCTATTTTCACTATTATTATGATAATATTTAATTAGTCATATTTCAATGGTTCTAACCACACAGCATAGGAATAAGTACATGTGTACAGAGTGTGGGGAAACCGATCAATAAATTTTAGAGTGCACTCGTTCAGAGTGTGGAGGAAACCGATCAATAAAATTTCAGAGTGCACTCGTTCAGACCGTGGGAACGATCGATAAATTTGAAAACATCAAAGGCCTAGACCGTGGGAACGATCAATAAATTTGAAAACATCAAAGGCCTAGACCGTGGGAACGATCAATAAATTTGAGAAGGAATGGGATTTTCCCCAACTCTATGTTTTAAGTTATAGTAGTTGGAAAATGACACTTCTAATACACATTTAACAAATGTAGTTTTTTGATAACATATAATATAAAAAATAAGTTTGAACATTTTAGCATGTTACTTATTTAAATGTTCTAAAGTTATAGTAGTGGAAAAATGGTGGTTCTAGACCAACTTTAACAAATTTAGTTTTTTGACATAATATGATATATAAAATAAGTTTGAACATTTTACCATGGTGTAGTAGGGTAAAAATAAGGGTTCTAGACCAACTTTAACAAATTTTGTTTTTTTGACAACATATAATGTATAAAATAAGTTTGAACATTTTACCATGGTGTAGTAGGGTAAAAATCAGGGTTCTAATCCAAAATTTAATTTTTTTTTGAAAACATATTATGCTTTTCTTTTCTTAGTGCTTTCAGGTATCGTCAGAACACATCGCTCTCCGCTTTCACCTGATTATTAACAATGTCAACATTACTTCTTCACCGATGTGTAGAGACCATGGATGACGTCTTCAAAGTGAACTATGTTGACTATGTGTTTTCAAAGCTTCCTGCTTTTGAATCTAATTGGATTTTACAAGTGAAGAATTTGCATAAGCATTGGGAAGCTGTTGGAAAGATAATTCCAAGAGATGAATTCATCCACTCATTTCTACACGAATGTGAAGAACTACTTTTACCATCAACTTACGACATTGATTCAGCATTTATCCGCGCGAATACAACTTGGGCAGCTGAACTCATGCTAGCTGTAGCTGCTAGAATTATTTTACATTATGATGATGGCGTTCCATTGACGACGAATGCATCAGAACTTGTTCGATTCAACAATGAACGAGTTGAGGTGAATTCAAAGCTTTGTAAAATGTTTGAAGAACTATAAAAAAAGCTGACTCTGCAATTTCTAATGGCATAAAAGAAGAAGGGTGAAGTGAAGTCATCATTCAACGCGCAGCCATGGAGAAGACAAGCAGCTTTAAAATTAGTGCAAACTTAACCATTACTGTGGAGCATGGAGAATTTGGGCTATTTCTTCGAATCAAACGTGGAGAGAGATGGCTTACTTTATCACCATCCTTGTGGAAGATTGTGTGTCAGAACTTGGCAAGATTACGCAACATTGGCTTCAAACTGTACTTAACGCAAACGAAGTGGCTTGAAGTCATTTCATACTTGGATATGCGCTATGTGAGTTTTGTGCAAACATCACTGTTTGAAGGGAAAGAATATACGCGTTACATCAACATGAATGATGGTGAATGGGGGACATTGCTTCAGGAAATCCATAGCATAACCTCAACCTTACTACCATGTACGGAATGTCATGGGAAGAAAACTCCTGTTAAGCTGCAAAAGGACAATCGAATGAAAGTGTCAAAGCTTTCCAAGAAAAGACTGTCTGAAGTTCGATTGGAGAATATGGATGTGCAAAATCAACTTGGACTTACCTGTGAATATTGTGGTGCTTACGGATATGCTGAGGATTATGATTGTCACTGCCACAAGTACAATTGCAAGTTGTGTGAACCTGACAACTTCTGCAACAAGTGTGGCTCACTAACAGTATCTGCCGAGTAAGACTACAAGTCATTTGCTTACCAGTCGTCAAAGTGTGTAGACGTGTCATATGGATATGTGAAAGATGGATGTAGAAACGTTTTTCAAGGAGACGTATGTAGACTACATGATAAGTGAACTGGCGCGTTTTGGATCTATTCAACAACAACTGGAACACTTTGACATCTATTGGGAACTTGCTCATTCCACGCTGAACGTACCGAAATTACGTGAGGATTTCATCAAAGAGTGTGTGCTTTCAAACATTGACGGAGCTGAGGAGTTTGATGTGGAAGCAGCATATCACTTTGCTCGATTTGATCCAAGACTGTTTTATGAAGTGAGAGAGTGGCTAATCTACATTGCAGTATAATGACAGACATTACATTGAGACAATATATTGTGCAAAAGACATATTGTGAAGAAATGTTATTAGCTGTAAAAAAGTTTGCATGTTTAGTATGTCCTGCTTGTCAAAATGAAGAGTGTTCAGAACATACTTGTCATTCTGCATGTGTCTATACATATTGGAATGAAGCTAAATATTACATTCATTTAGATAAAGTGTTAGATAATGCAAATCAACGTTGTGAAAAATATGGTGTAGATGCTATCACATTTGATGAATTAAGTAGTTGGTTAATGTACATTGAAGATCAATGGACTCCAATTATTCACACCATTGTATCAATACTTGATTTGTAAGATATGTTGATAAAATGCAAGATGTGTTGATAAAATAAAATACAAGATATGTTAACAAGTGTTAATCATTTAGTGTTAACATGTCGACGTGGAAAGACCACTTAACCAATATTTATTTTAAACCTGGTCAACCCGGGGCATTTGCTGGTCCTTACAAACTATATCACATATTAAGAAAACATGATCAACCAGTCACTCATTCACAAGTGAAGAAATGGTTACAGGATCAAGATGCCTTCAGTTTACTACAACCTGTAAAATATAGGTTTAAAAGGCAACGTGTCATTACACGTGGAATTGATGACATGTGGGATATTGATTTAGCTGACATGGGAAACATAGCTTCCTATAATGATGACACCCGTTTTTTATTAGTTGTCATTGATGTGTTTTCCAAATATTTATGGGTGCAACCAATGCCTAATAAATCACATACGAGTGTCATAGAAGCCTTTCAAAAGATTTTTCATGAAACACAACGAAGACCACGAACTCTAAGGTCAGACAAAGGAACTGAATTTAAAAACAGATGGGTAAAAGCATTTATGAAGAAGGAGGGAATACATGCCTATACGACAAAGAATGAAACCAAAGCCAACTTTGCTGAGAGAGTCATTCGTACTCTAAAGGGAATGATGTATCGATATTTCCTACATAATCAAACGTATCGATATATGGACATCCTTCCAGACTTAGTGTATAATTACAACCATAGACCTCATGGCTCCCTCCCTAATAAGTATGCTCCTGCAGATATTCGTAAAGACAACGAATCGAAAGTGTGGAAGTATATGTATGTAGACAAATTGAAATTAAAACCAAAGAAGAAGAAAAAACCCTACAAATTTAAAATTGGTGATCAGGTTCGCATTTCTCACATGAAATATGTATTTCAACGAGATTATCATATAAAGTGGACGCAAGAAGTCTTCATTATCACACATCGTTGTAAGAAGCAAGGAATACACTTGTATCGTGTGAAAGACTTTTTGGATGAAGATATTGACGGACATTTTTATGAAGAAGAACTGCAGAAAGTGACAAAAGATATTGAATCAGTCTACAGAATTGAAAAGGTTTTGAAAACACGAAAAAGACGAGGTGTTAAAGAATTATTTGTGAAGTGGTTAGGTTGGCCAAAGAAGTTTAACAGTTGGGTGAAAGAAACAGATATTCGAAAATGAAGCATCCATTCACGTGTTTGGTCTCTGGACCTACAGGCAGTGGTAAAACTTCTCTAGTTAGAGAAATTCTAGAACAAAAGTTAATTAAACCCTCTCCAAAAGTCATTTTATGGCTCTATGCAGCAGATCAGCCTTTGTACAAGGGAATGAAAGGTGTGGAATTTTACCAAGGCATTCCAGATGACATTGAAGAGCGTTTTAACCCGAAAAAACCAAACTTACTCATCATTGATGACTTAATGACCAAATGTCATAGTGATGAACGCATGACACGTCTATTTAGTGTTGGTAGCAGTCATCAAAATCTAAGCATTATTTTTATTGTGCATAATTTGTTTCATCATGGTAGAGAAATGCGAAATATTAGTTTGAATACACATTACATCATTCTGTTTAAAAATCCTAGAGACAGTCAACAAATAAGTACATTAGCGCGACAAATGTATCCTGGAAAATCTCAATTTCTCATAGAAGCCTATCAAGATGCTACCAGCAAACCTCATGGCTATTTATTCATTGATTTGAAGCCGAAGACAAATGATCAACTACGTATTCGTACAGGCATTTTACCAAAAGATACACATTACGTCTATGTTAATAAGGTGGCGTATGAACAAGAACCAAGTCACTTAACCATTCGCAACCAAGATGTCTAAACGTATTCAAGCGAATCAACCATTTCTTCACTTGCTCGCACGCAGCGGGCCTAAACGACGTAAATCCTTGCTACAACAAGCTACTAAGGAAGAATTAACTAGCTTGTTTGAAATTTGTTTGAATATATTGCGAGGACATTTACCCTTAAGCTCAAAAAGGTATAAGGTATTCAAGCGTGAACGTCATACCCTACGTACACTAGCAGATAAGAAGATATCACTTCGAAGAAAAAAGAAGTTGGTTAATCAGAAAGGAGGATTCATTGGAGCTATTGCTAAATTTGCATTACCCTTGTTAGCTCAGTTGCTGTTAAAATGAAACATACTATGAAAATGGTCCTCATTCCTGAATATGAATATAAAATGTTGTTAGAAAAGAAGGGAAAAGATGGTGAAATCAAAACGAAAGTGAATAAACTTTTACGTGGGAAACGAACTCGTGAAAAGGCAATAGAAATGTCTCAAGTTCTTGGTCGTCATTTACGAACAATTCAGTCGCAACAACAGCGGCAAAAGTCTGTTACATCATCCAAAGCAGAAAAATCAGAAAAGTCCCAACAGTTTCTAAGCCATTTTCAACCTATTTATCATGTAAAACTAACACAACTTCTAGCAGAACTTAAGAAATATGGTACGAGATGGACAGATAAAAATGAACTTGTTTTAAAAACGGGTACTGTCATTACAAATTCCAACATTATTGATTTGTTGAAAGAAGCATTGGTTGCTACAAGAAGAAAAGAACGACGAGAACCACCGCATGGTTGGAAGCAGTTTATTGAGGAAATTGTAGATGCTAATATTCCAAAAACTGTTTTTGGTAAAAAGACAACTCGTGAAGATATTACAAAAGAGATACAACAACGTCAACAAAGGTTGTTTCCAGAAGGATGGGAAACTTTTTAACATGGATTAAAGAGCTATGGTGTTGTTGTTGTAAAGAAAATGGAAATAAAAATACCATTCCTGTAAAAATTAGGTGTGTTAGTGCTTGTTGTCAGGGAGAAGTAGTAGATACCAATTTAGATCATGTAGATAGCAATTTAGACGACAATGTAGACAACAATGTAGACAACAATGTAGAAAGTGAGGATGAAGAGTGCCAAACATGAAGTAATGTATATACACATCTAGTCTATCTACATCACATAAACGATTTAGCTGCCATGGAGTCAACAAGTTTTTACATTACTTTACCCAGCAATGCTAGTATGAACTATTATCCCACCAACAAGACTTCAAATTATCAAATTCGTATGCCTCGAACCATCTATCTGAACGGAAAATATGAAGTGGCTTTAGCTGAAATTCAATATCCACATACATGGACAACCATGAGACATGGAATGGACTATTCTATTCAGTATCGACAACAACCACTGAATGATGTTGTTCTTAACACAATCAATATTCCTTATGGTTACTACAGATCCATACAAGAAATATGTCATGCAGTCAATGAAGAAGCAACTAATTCTATGAAAGATTACCTTAAAGAAGGTATTCGGATAAAGTATGATAAAATTAGACGACGCGTTTTTCTATATCTAAAATATGGCTTTGAAGTGTCATTCTCCACTGGATTAGCTGAGATTTTAGGATTTATCCCAAATCAATGGTATACTGAAACGTGTACAGCTGAATATAAAGCTGATGTGAAACAGGGGTTTTATACACTTTATGTGTACTGTAGTATTTGCGAGCCACAAGTTGTTGGTGATTATTATGTTCCTTTGCTACGTTCTGTTGCAATACAAGGACATGATGGAGACATTATCATGAAAACTTATGGAGAACCTCATTATGTTCCTGTAAACACATCCAAATTTGATGTGATAGAAATGAATATTAAGGATGACACAGACCATAATGTTCCATTTCAAACTGGGAAGGTGATCTGTAAACTTCATTTTCGACCAAAAGCATTATGAAAGCATACACACACAATCCATCTATTTATCGCAACCATTTTCTTCGTCAAGTGGGTGGAGAATTACCAGGATTTAAAGGAGCGCGAATACAATATGGAGATGGTATTGGTTCAATACTGGGATCATTGGCTCGAAAAGCTATTCCACTGCTTAAGGCAGGGCTAAAATCGTTGCACCGCATCTTAAAAAGGCTGCAAAAGATGTCGCGAAAGATGTTACAGGTCGAGTAGCACAACGTATGTTTGGTGATGAGTTAGGAGGACAAAAGAGAGCGAAACCAGCAAAACCTGTCAGAAGGCGAAAGGCAGCTAAACGGATAACATCAACAAAATATAAGAAAGATATTTTTTAATCATGTCTTTAATTCATAATCATTCTTGTGAATGTAGTCTTTCTCCATTAGAATGGTTTCACATACCACCAACGCAAACTGCTGTAGAAAAAAGCTATAATGTAGACTATCAACCACTAACTACTATTAGAGAAGGTGCTCCAATAGAATTCTACATTCCTGCGAGTACAGAAGAATATCTAGATTTAAAGAACAGTAAACTCCATATTGTATGTCGCATTGTAAAGGTTGATGGAGAAGCGTGTGGTGTAGATGATAACGTATCCTGTATCAATGATTTGTTCAATGGGTTATGGTCTAATATTGAATTATTTCTAAATGATCGATTGGTATCACATAGTAACAATACCCATGGTTATACCAGTATCATATCTCATCTCGTTCATGACTCGGAAGAAAGTCTCAATTCTGAGCGCTCTATGCGTCTCATCTATAAAGATACTGCCGGGTCAATGAATACTCATGAGGTGAAAAGACCTAATCATGAAAGATATGTATCAGGTTTTCATGTAAATATTGAAGGTGGTGATATAGCTGAAACAGGAAATAATGGTTTACATAATCGCTATTTGTATACACGTCTAAGCCGTGAGTTTATGCTTACAGGTGGTTTAAGGGTAGATTTGTTTGAGCAGGATCGTTATCTTCCCAATGGTGTTAGTATGAAATTACGCTTACATAGACAAAAAGATGAATATGTATTAATGGCTGCAAATAATGGTTTTAAAGTAGAAGTCAGAGAAGCGTTTTTAACCATTCGCAAAGTGAGGGTTAGTCCAGGTATTCAGTTGGGACATGCAGATGCGTTGATGAAAAGTCCTGCTAAGTTTATTGTTACTAGAAAAGAATGTAAAGTTTTAGCTATTCCAACTGGATTTCAATCTTTTGTGAAAGATAGTATCTTTTTAGGCCAATTACCAAAACGTATTGTCATTGGAATGGTTCATAATGAATCCTTTGCTGGAACAGTATTGAGAAATCCATACAATTTTGAACATTTCAATCTTAACTTTATGCAGCTTTACTCTGATGGTGAACCAGTCCTATCAAAACCTCTCAAGCTTGATATAAATCGAGGCAAATATCTTGATGCTTTTGAAACACTTTACAAATCTTTTGATAGACTGGATGGTGAGAAAAGTTCCATTATAAAACGGGAAGATTGGCCTAGAGGTTATTCTTTGTTTTCTTTTGACTTAACACCTGATTATGATGGTGCTGATCATTATGCCCTTATCAAACATGGGAATTTGAGACTAGAAATGAATTTTGCTGGTGCCTTGCAAAATACAGTCAATGTTATAGTGTATGCTGAATTTGATAACATTGTTGAAATAAGTGCAAATCGTAGCATTCAATTCGACTACCAGTCATGAACACGAAGCAGATAGAAGCCATCCTATCCCATGATGCCACGACAAAAGACTTGTTCCAAGGTGTGTTTGCCATGGACCAGTTACCATCTTTACAACGCGGTGCCTATGTCATCAACACAGACGATCATGATGAGCCAGGAGAGCATTGGGTGGCAGTATATTATGACGAAGACCCTGCAGAATATTTTGACTCTTATGGACTTTTACCTATAGACAGTCGTTTGAATAAGTTTTTAAAGTTTAATTTCATTTATAATTCAGTTCCATTACAAACACCAATATCCTCTACATGTGGATTTTATTGTGTGTATTATATAATTCAAAGAGCTCGAGGACATAGTCCTTTTGAAATCATTGATGTATTAAGAAGAAGTGATGGTGATTTTGTTGTAAAGGATTTTGTATATAGACATTATAAACCATTATTTTATTGATGTTGTATTAGTTAATTTGCATTAGTTAAGTTGTTGGTAATTGTGAATTGTATTATGAATATTGTAAATAAACAAGACAGTTTTATACAACATTCTTTGTTTATTGTGTTATACATTATTTACATTTTAACAATTATTTTACATTGAATTTTTTATTTTACAAATACATTCAATACATCGATAAACACATGCCATTCATACCAATCTAAATTAATATATGTATCATAGACATTACATCCACGTTTGTAAATGCTATGAAAACTAGCATAACACTGTCCATTACCAAACTTTATTATTTTAACATCTTCATGTTCAGACAGTTTCAGTTCATATCCATGATCATTCATGTCAATGTCCATCACCATAACACACATGGGATGCGTCAGTTCAATGGACTTGGTGCCTCGCATGAGTTGCACTCCTTCCTCTTTGAATTCAAGCGTCAGGTTCTTTCCAATCCAATGCTTGTAACAGAGCGTGCCATTCCACTGTGTTGAGGGTGATGTAGTCGTAGCATTTTGTAAGCTCGTCATATTGGCGAAATCGTACAAACACGTCTAAATAGTTCTCAGTCACACGCACTTCTAAATCCTCTGAGAGTTTCAGGAGAAAGCCAGGTATCCTCAGCTTCTCTAGATGGTCTTTCAACACAGATTGTTCGTCAGTTGATAGAATGATATACTTTCCAAAATGTTTTAGCACGATGTCATCATATACGTTTCTCAGATATGAGAATCCATGCGTAATGGGTTCATATTCCGATAAAAAGTCTTCCATCTCGTTCAACAGTCAGATGAACTATGAGCTGTCTCCTTGTCTGCAAAGACGTTTTTTATGCTCGCAAGATGGTGAAGAGTGGATGTTGTATCACTTCTAGGAATCGTAAGACTGCGCGCCAGTTCTTGATATCAAAGATGATCAAATCTGTATATGGTGTATCTGGCACAACTCCCTTATAATCCTCTGGATAATCCTGTAAAAGATTTCTACAGATTTCTACACGTATGTTAGAATCATATTCAGCCACCGTCACTTCCACTTTATTTTCAAGTCTACGTTTAAACCCATGTTCAAGTGGTATGTTTTTAAAGTCTTTCCACACTTCAGGTTTAAACCGATGATAACTTGTCTGAGAACCTAGTATCACTTCATTCCTATCATTTACAGTAAGGTAAGCACCACGGTTCAGCATGAGTGCATTCATGTTTTTACCTTGTTATGAGTCGTCTTCTTGTCTGCGAAGCCTTTTATCCACTTCTTTCACCTGCTTCTTCAACATTTTCCATTCAGGTATTGTCAGCAAAATTCCCTTTTTCGTTGGACGGTTTTTTCCAGTCCCCTCATCTCTCAAGTACTTGCGAATGTTTACCACTCCTTCATTGCTTTGTTTCATAATCTTGATATACTTTCCATTTCCTAGAGAAAGCATTCCATCCCACGACTGTGGTGTTGGTGCTGTCTCCACTTTCAATTTCTTGATGGTAGTGGTAGGATTTTTCACTTTTAAGTCTTTAACTGCATCTGCAAGAGTATCCATATCAGTTGTAAATCTCTTACGACTTTCACGTTCCATGTTAACACTTCAATGTTCACACCTCAAATAACTCTTCCGTTGGAGGACCTCCCCCCTTTTATACCATAGCCTTGTAATGTCCATGCGCTAAGGTGGAATAGCCATCACTCATCACATATCGCTTGTCGTCATATGGGGAGAGGGCTACTTTCCTCAACTTCTCCGAGAAAAGCTGGTGACTATGACTTCGGATAATGTGTCCTGTAGCCATCGTTTGAGTTTTCTTAAACAAACTGTCTCTATACTGCACATGTTTAATGCGTCTTTGACAAGCTTGAGTGATGCCTTTAGCTGTATGTTTTTCTTTCCCACCGCACAATAAACTGTACATTTTCGGTCTGAGTCCAACAAACTCTTCAATAGGGACGCCTGCCGTCTCATCCTTCATTTTCCCAAGCACTTTTTTGTTCACGTTGGAATGTAGGAAGTGATCTGGCGGATAGTCACTTGTGTCGAACAGGTCAGCATCTTGCTGCATATCCTTGTAGATATCTTCCGTTTCTATGTCGTAACATAGACTGTCGGTGTCGCTGAACAACAACTTGGCATTGGGATACTTGACCATGATGTAGTTGTAATGAAAGTTGAACATAAGCACTTTGCTGAGGTCGAGAATGGTAAAACCAACTTGAATGGGTTTATCCAGAAGCAAATCCACTTTGCGTAAATGTATCGCGGTCAAATCTTCGTTGAAAATTTTGAATTTGTGGAAAGAAGGTTTGGCCACAAGTTTCTTAAACCGCTTTTCCTTGTGAACAAGTTCAACATTGATTCGCTTTCTCACATTTTCCATGGTTTTGCCAAACACCGAGTTGTTCATCAGTTTGAAGAAGTCTTTCTCAAATGGGTTCTTGGCCAATTTTCTCTTTTCCGTGTTCAAGGTAATGTATTTTGCCAACCATTTGCTCTGTTCAAACATGATGGCGCGATGTACTTTAGTGACTTTCAACCCCAGTGAGACGTACTGTTGCAAATTCCTGTAATGAAGTACATATTTCTTCTTGTCAGACAAGTTAGGAATGAGCTTTTCACTGGATTTCTCTTTCATGTTTAGATCTTTCCGCAGCTTCTGACTGTACTCTGACAATTCTTCAACTTTGACACATTTCCGTTCTGGAGCCACTGGGTAGTGATTATGATGATCATGGATTGAATTTGGATATTCTAAATCCACTTCCAAAATGAATCCAATGTCGTCATCTTCATCCACATCCATGAAGTCAATGGATTCTGGCTCGCTCACCCACATAAATCCTCTTTGTGGCATGCTTTGTGACATGGCCCAACCATACAAGTTGTTTGCGTCGAGGTACATCAAATAGTTGTTTGGTATCTCAGAATTGTAATCTGCTACGTAGGGATTATTCGCTTTCGCATACTTGTGTGTGATCACGGATATTCCTCCACGTATGCCTTGCTCAACCATTTGGTACATGTCAATGTCATTGATCAATTCCAACTTCACCTTTGTCGCTTTCAACATTGCATCCCACGACAGTCCTGGTGCTGTATAGTAGTGAGCAGGATCCAATTCATATGTGTTGAGACATACGTGACGAAAGTTTTCAAACACGTCAGCCAGCAGCAACACATCTGATTTCAGGTACAAGTCATGGTATTCGCCAAATGTTGTACAGTTGAATGTCTCCCACACCTTCTGCGCATGCGCATAATCCTCATCGCTAATGTCTTCTTCACTGAGCAGACTGTAAAACTTGTCCTTGGACGGCAGTTGTGTTTCAGCAAACTTGGATGGCTCATCCACGTAATCATAAGGGTATACGCCCTTTCTCAACAGTAAATCTTGTTGGTCACTATTGTGAATGTGTGACGTCATGTTATAAAAGTTGTCTTTCCCTTCTGCCGCTAGGTTGGATACCAACTTCTGTAGAGAAGTACTCATGAACTGAAAGCTGTCTGTAAATTTCAGATTGCTCATGGTGAATGCAATATATTTCTCAATGGTGTTGGGAATGACTGTAATCGTTTCATCTTTGAATTTTCCAATTTCCTCCATGATAAGGTGACTGTCATAGCCTCGCAAATTGTGGAAAAACACAGGAATGATAAAAGAATCTTTATCCCCTTGCTGATCCTTTCTAAGTCGGAATTGTAAGTTGCATTCATTGTGCGCTGCTCCACGATATTTGCCATTGATATGGTCATGATCTCTCACACGATCTGCTCCTAGAGGTTCATGACAAATGTAGCAATCAACAGCGTTCTTAAAATTCTCTTTGTCTTCGCGAGTCATCACCATTTCCTTTGGTCGCTCTAAACCACGTACAATACGATCACGTTCATTCAACATATGGTCTAAAAAGACCTTTACAGCATTGTCTCCTCGATACACGATTGGTGCACGTGTATCATACTGGCTGACAACCACATAGGCAAAGCTGTTTGGACGATGATGTTGATACTTGTCTTCTTCTTCATGCTTTTGCGTGAAACATTCAAAGTCTGCATAAATCACAAACGGTGCTCGCTGTTGTTTGGCTACATTCTTAAACTTAACGAATGGTTCCTTGGGAAATGATAAACGTTGCGCGCCATGCTTGCCACACACTTCACGATGTTCATCTAAAAGCTCTTGTCGCATAAACCCGTGAAGACAGTTGAAACAATAAAAAGCTGCACCATTATGCTTTGATCGATAAGCCATCAGTCTGCTGAAATTCTTGATGAGGCAATAATGTCTTGTCTTGTCATTGCTAATCAAAAGCAAGTTGATTTCTCTCGCGCTGTTGGCGCTGGTGTTTCGACTGAGTTGTATGGGAACAACGACATCATGTTCATATCCAAACACGTTAATGGACACATCATTCTCCTTTTCAAACTTTGGAATGTCTGTAATTGGTGTTGGAAATGTCATGCCTTCCACCTTCAATTCGTTCTCAAATAGCTTGTATTGATGTACACGCTCTGGGTTTACATTTGTTGAAGGGTGAAGGTGAGCCAGTACAGACCATAAGAAACATTTATTGTCTTTATTCTGAATGTTTAACACACCTAATGTATTCTTCACTTTCTTCGGCAGTGGAATAAAACTACTCGCATCCAGTGGCGCTGACGTAGCTGTATGTACTTCAATGTATAGTATGTTATCCAATACCCAGCCAGAGCCTTGTCGTTCATGTTCATCAAACTTAGTAAACAATTCTTTATAGGCGTCTGGCAAGTCCTGCTCAATATCTGCTGGGTTGTATGCTGTATATGTTGGACTGCTGATAAATGAATTATCCACTTGTTCTACCATAACACCTTCAGCATTCGCTGTCAGTTTCTTGAAACGTGCATGAACGACAATGTACCATTTCATTCCATAGTTTAAGGTCTCCAACAAATGTGTCTTGATACGGTTCTCTTGTTGTCGCATTTCAAGCAGTAAATCCGATCCATCCTCAGACTCAAATCGTCTTTCCTGTGCGTTTTCTCCCAGACTAACCCTTCTACCTCTCCCTACTTGTCCTGTTTTTTCTTTCTGTGAAACATGTTCTTCATGAGACGCATTTTCCATCTCAGCTGGTATGCATGCATGTGCCTCAAATGTATCCATAGATGGAAATATTTTAATGCATTCACAGCAGAGGACTGGATGAGGTCTGAAAACACCATCTTGTACCGTCTTTCGTCTCTTGGCTTCAATCATCTCAACAAGCTCTTCATTAGCACGTTTCATCTTAGCTGGTTTGCATGTATGTGCTACGAACAATTCATGAGATGGAAATGTCACATTACAATCATGACAGACGACTAATGTGTCTGAATTAGATGCCATTGTTGTTGTCACGTCAATTGCCTAAACTGATATGATGAAATGTAGGTCTCACTCATCCTATTTATACCACCTAGGCATGTATTGCAGAGACATCTAGCGGAGAGCGATGTGTTCTGACGATACCTGAAAGCATTAAGAAAAGAAAAGCATAATATATTTTCAAAGAAAATTAAATTTTGGATTAGAACCCTGATTTTTACCCTACTACACCATAGTAAAATGTTCAAACTTATTTTCTACATCATATTTTGTCAAAAAAACAAAATTTGTTAAAGTTGGTCTAAAACCCTCATTTTTACCCTACTACACCATGGTAAAATGTTTAAACTTATTTTATACATAATATTTTGTCAAAAAACAAAATTTGTTAAAATTGGTCTAGAACCACCATTTTTCCACTACTATGACTTTAGAATATTCAAATAAGTAGCATGCTAAAATGTTCAAACTTATTTTATATATTATATGGTGTTAAAAAACTACATTTGTTAAATGTGTTTTAGAAGTGTCATTTTTCCAACTACTATAACTTAAAACATAACATTGGACTTAACGTAGGGAAAATCCCATTCCTTCTCAAATTTATTGATTGTTCCCAGACTCGAGCGCACTCTGAAATTATTGATCGGTTTTCCCCCTCACAACTCTGTACGAGTGCACTCTTAAATTTCTCAGTCTAAAAAAAAAAAAAAAAAAAAAAAAAAAAAAAAAAGACTTACCACAAGTCATTGGTTAATTTGTCTTCCAATCTTGCACTTCCCTTTTCCAAAGAATAACCAAATCTTTCACTTCTCTTTTCCAATGAATAACTAACGTTTCACTTGTTCTTCAACAGCATAGCACAACACAATAGGTAAGAGCAACTGTTTTCCCATGTGTAACCAACGGCAGCCAGAGCTTGAATGATACATATGTGCACAGACAAGGTGCTCTTATAGGAGTGCTGAATTACATACTATGGTTGGTCCATGATGGTTTGGCAATGCAATGATTAGAGTGGTGTCAACCCGAGCTTTTTATACTACTGACGGTGAGCCGTGAGCCAGCGGCGTAAAAGTAGCCGGAGGGGGGGGGGGGGGGGGTCGGTCCATAGTATGTCCCGAGGGGGGGGGGTCGGTCCATAGTATGTCCCGAGGGGGGGGGGGTCCCATAATATTTGATTCTCTACCAGGGGGGGGGAGGTATGACGTCACAAAATGCAGTGATTCTCTCGTGCAGTGATTCTCTCGTTTCTCAACTACTCATAATGCACTCTATGGTCATTATCACGTCCTCATGACGTCATTATGATGTCACCACGTCATCATTATGACGTCATTATGACGCCATTGGCACGGGCGCGCGCTCTATCAATAACCATCTGGCGTAGAATCTAATGAGAGTTGTAGACCACCCTTGTGACGTCATTATGACGTCACTTCCTGGCCCAGAACTATCGTTTCCCTACTACTTATATATCCTAAACAGAGCGAAAAAGTTGTTATGTTTGACCTGATTGATAACTGAAGCTCGAATAAAAACAGCCGGTTGCATTGCCACAAATGTTTATGTCCAAAAATAAATGAATAACTGCATTAGTGTATACAGTATTGCAAATAGTACACACGTTTTCATGTTGGGCATTAAAGGCTTTTTCGAACACCCAAAACGGACACACAAACGAACGAATAGAGAAACTGTTCAGTGGCCTTAAGATGTCGCTTATGCAAATTGAAAACTGACGTCATCAGAATGAGCATTCTCACACAAAGACCATGGGTGACGTCGCAACTATGGCTTAAAATAAGTGAACAACATCTGAATAAAGAACACTTAATCTTCATGTTAATTGGTTTGGGTTTTATAAATGGGTTATATTTACAATTATTTTTGGCAGCTGTTCAGATTGCGGAAACTCTGTGCAAGTCTCGAATCGACGTGCCAGTGACGTCAGGAGGGAGTGGCATCGTTAGCTTCTCCGCTGACGACAAGGCATGTGGGTCGCGGTCCGGTCCCTGGCTTCTAGAGACCCAGCCAGGCCAACAACTCAATATCTCTTTGATAGATTTCAGGTATAATGTTCACCAACCTTCACTTACGTCAGGTATATCGCTCACCAACCATCACTTACGTCAGGTATATCGCTCACCAACCATCACTCACGTCAGGTATATCGCTCACCAACCATCAACCATCACTTACGTCAGGTATATCGCTCACCAACCATCACTTAGGTCAAGCGTATAATACGGCTGTACAGAATATCGAACAAATGTTTATATAAATCCTGGAGGAATAACCATGGTGTTTATTTGTACTATAAGTACAGTGCAACCCCGCCATTTGGGACAGAAAGAAACTGAATATTTTTGTCCCTAATGGCGGGGTGTCTCTAATTTTCAGGTTAAGTTTATTTGAGTTCTATGTGAATATATGCAAATCAACACGATTTTACATGAACTTTTGTATTTTCCACAGGAATTTCAGATTTTCCGAATATTCATACTTAATACTCATTATAAATAACACCTTGTATAACAGTTTGTTTTACTATTAACTGAGAATAAAGACAATGAATTAATTGCTCTTTTATACGCAATTTAAAAGACGGAGCACTTGTCAATAGGGATTAGTAGGTAATGAGCCCTATTGTCTTTACATGCGCTGTGTTCAATGTAATGTACTCAATACCCACAGATAACAATAGAGAAAAAAAAAAACAAACACTACCGAGTAACAAGCTGATAGGGTTGTTTCCATAACGCACAAAATATGGACAGCAATTTGACTGTCCACAACAGAGGGGTTGTTTTAAATGTGTAACCGTACTAACGGGATACAAAGCGTGTCCCTAATTCTGAATAGAGGGATGTCCACAATAGAGGGGTTGTTTAAATGTGTAACCGTACTTACGGGATATAAAGCATGTCCCTAATTCTGAATAGAGGGATGTCCACAATAGAGGGGTTGTTTTAAATGTGTAACCGTACTAACGGGATATAAAGCATGTCCCTAATTCTGAATAGGGGGGGGGGTGTCCACAATAGAGGGGTCTAGACATACAGAACTCTGGCGTTTTAAAACAAACCGAAAAATAATGTTCATAAGTAAGGTGTGTCCATAATAAAGGGTGTCCACATCCGGAGTTTCACTACATGCTTATAAACACTCTGGTTATTTTAAGTATTCAAGTATATATAATTCAAACGGTGGTCTTAACAAATTGAATCTTGGTAAAATGCCACTGTAATTTTAAACGAATTTCAAATAAATTATTATTACATGTTTTTCTTTTGCAAGATCATGCATTTTGCTGAAATTAGAGGAACAGTGTTGAATAATATTCTTGACATTTTTTGGAAGGGGAAGTAATTCGTTGTTTGCTTCACAGCTGGAGAGTAGGTAGACCTATGACGACCTACTGTAACCAAGTATACGGCGAAATCGAGGACCTGGAAACTAAAGCAGTGACCCGTATATGCGGCGGCAAGGCGAGGGTGCAGCATCTATTGGTCAGTCAGGGACACCTAGCTCAGATTTTTATGCATTCCCACCAACTGAAAGCTTCCAACTTCATGATTAAATTGCAGGTATTCACTGGTAACACCCTTTTGGTTGTGATTTCATCCGGGTTTTTTTTTTTTTTTTTTTGCACTTTAAAGTTGATTTCCCATCTATTTTTGTCACAACTCAACCAGGATCACCAATAATGCTGGATGTTGTGCCGTCAATGCACTTATACCAATTTAACGCAACGGTGATAAAAATGACGTGGTCGTGACTTTTCTTGAAAATGCCTCTGTGGTGACTATCGGAGTCAACCGAAGAAAATGCTGAAATGACTGAATCGATATTGTATTTGGCTTGAGACCAAATAATTTCCATTTTCGACATCAAGTGCACTAGGTTTTTTTTTAATGAAAATGCATTATAATTTTTGCATTTAATGTATGATTGATATGCTTACCCATGCAGATTGCGGGTTTAACCATGCAGATTGCTAGTTTTAACACACAGGGTTGCAGGTTGTTCCATGCAAGTTGCGGTTGTGCCGTACGTGCAGATTGCGGGTTTAACCAAGCATAGTGTGGTTTTGCCATGCAGATTGCAAGGGTTAAGATTAAAAGTAGTGAAGAAATGGTAATAAATGTCGATCAACAGCTGTAGGATGCCCGGATCTGGTTGCCCCGAGGGATGCATGGATCAGGAGGGAGGCAGATACGACCATCGTTGGCTGTCACTACGCAAAACAAACATGGCATTTAAAGTGCGAACACACCAAGTGGATTGGCGTCATGGGCAATTGTTCACATCGTAAGCTTCTATTTTCCTTTGTTTATTATTCAAAATGCACGGTAATGGTGTGGGAGATTGTCGGGGGAGAGAGGGGGAGGGAAGAGGGGGGATACTTTTAATAGCCAGTGAATGCACTAATATATGATAATATAATACACGATAAGATTTGCCATAGAAAAACTCTTGAGTGTAAATTTTTATATTAATACTTTTTACACTTTGTCAAGTTTTTCTTGGAGATGCCTGTTATGCCCGTGTGACTTTGATCTTTAAGGTCAAGGCCACCTAAATATATCGTATGTCTATAATGTCGGTATATTTTTAATTACAGACATTTATACGGCTCGGCAAAGACAAGCCACGGAGGAAGGCCTCAAGGTGTCGCATGGTAATGCTTCCTCATATCTCCCACGCTCGTATACATCAAACCGTCTGCTGTTCCCAGTAAACAATGTGACGTTCCATCAATATTAATTGATAGTCGTCGCATCTGGCGTCCGTTGATTATGGAAGTTAAAACGTCTCCCTGCATGTGTTAGATAGACCTCGATTGTCCGACGTCTTATTAGAAATACGAAAGGGTCTATAATTGGACGGGAAACAACGTCTATCTCACGACGTGGTGTAGATCTCGTTGTGTGGACGTCGGGAAAATCACCTTCTAACAGTAACAATCGTAGGATGTAGTCGACGTTACATGGACGTCAGAATGTTTACTGGATTATAGGATAGCTTGTGTAACACACTACCCAAGAGATCCGTTATTCCCCGCTCTACTCTCTCTCTCTCTCTCTCTCTCTCTCTCTCTCTCTCTCTCTCTCTCTCTCTCTCTCTCTCTCTCTCTCTCTCTCTCTCTCTCTCTCTCTCTCTCTCTCTCTCTCTTTGTACATCTTTCTCTCTTTCTCTCTCTCTCTCCCTGTCTCTCTCTTTCTCTTTCTCTTCCTTTCTGTATCTCTCTCTGGCTAGAAAAATGCAAACAGAACAATAGAATAACGAAACAATTGCAATGGCAATTCATATCACTTTTATTATTTTTAAATTATTTTATAGGGATTGTGATTTTTATCATCTGTGCTGTGGCAATAATCATGAGCTGTGCTACCATCGTCATTGGTATTTTCTGTATAAAAAGGTTAGTCACTGTACCAGAAACTGTCACGCATCACAAACCAAAATCTTGTCAAAGAAGGGACTTCCCAGCAAACATTAAGACGTCAGAATGACGTCGGGTCGACGTCGTGACCCGACGTTTCCGACGTCGGACTGACGTGTCGGTTTTGGTTGTATGTGAAATGGAACCGACGTCGGTTTTCAACGTCAGAATGACGTCGGGTTCCGACCTAAATCCGACGTCGGAATTAAGTCGGTTTTAGGTTGTATATGAAATTGGAACCGACGTCGGATTCCGACATGAAACTGACTAGAGTTATATAATTAATAGATAATTAATTATTCACTGCTGTTGTGAAATACATACGAAAGCATTTCCATGTAAATTTTTACATTCTAGGAAGAAAAATACCGACGCGCCATCAAAATTCTAAATTTTCATGTAAAAATTACGTTTTTTCTTCCTCGTTTTCAAAATGACTTCCATTTCCTGTGAGCGATAATAATGTTCATCGCTTTTTGGTCGTTTTTGCAACGTCGGAATGACGTCAGAAAACCGACGTCGCCTCGACGTCGGAATAAAGTCGGATTTTAGGGTAATAGGTCAGAATATGGTTGTGAAGGCGTCGCGACCAAAATACAACTTTTTTCAACCAAAAAAGACGTCGGTTGTTTGCTGGGTTGGGATTATGTAAAGGCGTTACTCAGTAGAACTCGATCACTGGAGATTACCGGGAGGGTTGGGGGGGGGGGGGGAGGTGGGAAGCGGCCAAGTACGTAGGGGTGGACTTAGGGTATCATAATTATTACATACTCCTTTTATTGACGCATATAGAGAACACTGAGCAATATTGGCCAAAAATGAGAATGAGTTGCACCAAACTGTCACCCGAAAAAGTCTCTCTTGCTGGTATGGTGGTCGCGACCAAATCGCCAAAGACCTTTCAAGAATCCCTGTACATTAAAAATTAGTAATAATATTTATTTCATAAAAACGCAACTTCACAATTTAAGATTGAAAAATTAATAGAAATGAAATGTTTTTGTTGTATGGAAGCAAAATCCGAAGCAACTCTGCATAATAATAATAATAACAATAATAATAATAATAATA